>JADLZN010001916.1:0-550793 GCA_018155175.1 Sinocyclocheilus anophthalmus
CAAAACTAAATAGAAATTTTAAATCAAACCCCAAATCAAACAAGTTACACGAATAAAATAAATATCTTAATATGAACATACTAAGGCTTTGTCTGTGCTCTTTCATTTAAAATTAGAGGCAACCACTGAATTTTTCATGATCCACACAAGTGCGCGACAATGCCGCATAGCAAGTTTTTTAAATTCTAAATTTTTATTGTTATTTCAAAAACCGATTAAGCAAAACAGAATGGTCTGCCCTTCAGTTTTGTGAATCCTATTGCATAAAAATACTCTGCATGAAACGAAACGCTGCAGAACGAGCTGAATGAGACCGCCGATTCCTCTCTGCAGGAGCAGGTGGCCTAGAAAGCATTTCCCTTGGTTTCCGTCCTTCCTCCTTCCGCGTAAAACAAAGCAGCGCGGCACTGCCTTGCACCTTGTAATTTTAATACTGCGTTTCAGAGCAAGAGGCGAAAGAAAAAATGCCGCCAACACGAAAGACATTAAAGTTCCCCTCAGACATACATTCATATAAACTCCTAGCCCTAATTGAATCGCGATTTGTTTAGCATCTCAACCGATTTGAATCGTCACATATTTTAATCGATTTTCAACCAGCTCGCGGTTAATCGTTGCATCCCTAGTGACTTGAAAAGATTATAATATTAAAAACGGCAAGCCTGCTAGATAGTTATTCTTGTTGGAAAACATTATTTTGCTCATAAATAGGGGTCTAGCTGGCTTGTTGCTTAACGTCTCGGTCATTGTGACAGCCAGTGTTTGGTGTTGGTGCAAATGTGTGATTTTTCTTTTTGGTTATCATCATGAAGTTGACTAATTTAAATGTCTATTTAATGACCATTTGGGATGTTTTGTTAGGTTTATATAGCATAGCAGATGACCAGTGATGTTTGCTTTGACAAAATATGTATGATGAAGAAATGCGTTGGGAGAACATTTTCTAAAGGAAATGCACTTGAGTGGCTTGTCATGACATGCTGGAGTGCAGCTAGTGCTTTATGATCTCAGTTGTCTTAGGATCTAACTGTCACTCACCAGTGTCTCAGTGAAAATAAATCTGTTAATTGTTTTATCTGATTTGTCAGTTGCCTTGTAATTGTGTTTACTGATATTTCTCAATGTTTTTTTTTACTTATTCTGAAGATATTCTGTTGATAAGATATGCTTGGTGTTTGGGAAAACTAATGTTTTACTTACTAAATATGAAGTATAAATATAAATATATATTAAATATTTCGTATACTTCTTACTAAATATTGCTTTCACGATACAATTGAAAGAAATGTAAAAGAGAACACAGTAAAGTTTTAGAATTTCGAAAAATTAAAAACAAACAAACAAGCAATTGTCATACAAAACAGATACAAAATTTGGAACTTCATGCTCTCAGTTAAACTTGTCAGTCTTGTTGTTATGCTAATAATACAGTTTGTAATATAATATTTTGTATTTAGTAGAAGCATTTAGTGGTTTCAGTCTTTGGGCCCCATGTAGTTCTTAATAAACAGGTTGTCGCACATTGTCTCTGGCAAACTAGGCTGTACTGTAACATTGTCGGAAGTGACTGAAGTGCAGGTCAAGTCGTGAAATGCCACTTTGTGTGCATCTTTGTCAACCTGCTTGAGTAATTGCCACAAATGTATCTTAGACTCTCCATATATTGCTATAAAGCATTTTAAAGCAAAGAATATTAGGATCAATTAAAAGTCCAAATAAAGTATTGTGAGATTTCTACAGGCAATGCCCAAACAGGTTTTCATGTGTTTGGGAAGGGGTGTGTAAATGTGTGTGTTTCCCATGTTTCTCCAGGAGGAAATGACCATTTCTGCACATGTTATCATACAATGAACCAGGGAGGAGACAACATCCTGCCTCTGTCTTACAGAACAAACCTGTGTGTTTTATGCTGGTATACAGTAGAAGGATATTTAAATTAAATCAGGGGCATCTGCCCAGAGAGAAAATCAACACCATCATCAATCAGCGTGGTTCATTATCATACCCTGGTCTTTTATTTCAAACCAATATTGTTGACTCTGTAAGTTATATCAAAATATGTAAAACAGTATTTCACTTTTTAACTGAGCCAGCAAATAACTTCCTACCACCTAGAACTATCTGGTTTTAAGTATTGTAACCCTCGTTCCCTGAAGGATGGAACGGAGATGTCACGTCGGTAACCGACGAATTGGGATCTCGCTTAGAGGGACTAATCTACTTCGAGTGTAAACTAAACGAACCAATGCACACTGGGATGTGATTATTGCATCCAGCTGCCGCTGATAACAGCGTGAGTATAAGTAGGCAGCAGGTGCAGCTCATATTCAGGTTTTCGCTGAGGAGCCTAGCCGGTGACCCGGCTGCTCAGCGGTTGTACAGGAGCTGTGGCGACGGGACGTTACGTCTCCGTTCCCTCCTTCAGTGAACGAGGGTTAAATACGTAACCGAGACGTTCCCTTTCAGACGGTCACTCTCGACGTCACGTCGGAGGATCGACGAAATTGGGATCCTACCAAAGGTCCACAGCTACTGCCCCTTCCAGTGTCCTGTGGAAGCAACCTGCGCCCCTACTTTTTGGCGTAGACCAGGGCCTGCACAAGAGGACCAGCTACTGCTACTATGGCACTACCCAATGAGCAAGACTGGATAACACTGGGAAAACGTACCCGTTCCACTTGGAACAGGGGCGTTACGGAAGCTTGAACCTTCCCGAAGGAGGTTTCGGAAGCAATAAACATATGGACATCCCTTAGGTGCATATGGAACAATGGAGGTGATTGAACCCTCTTGGAAATGGCGAATTCTGCCGGGGAAACACGGGCTCTGAGGCTATACCGTTGACTTTACACATATGGGATCCACTTATGCCTTACATATGGAACCCAGCCTTCTACCGGTTCTCGAGGATTCAGCGTGTGAAGGCCTGGCGCCGGACGCTCCGTCACGTCTGGCTGCCGAAGGGACGGAGGAGCTCACAGGGTCTACTGTATGGACTCTCTGAGTGATTTTGCAAGCCGACCCGAAGCCGGGGCCTCTCAGTGCTTTTACCCGTTTGAGGTGAGAACACAGGATGATACCGGTTCCACATGAAGGCTATAGAATCTAGCGATTGTGTTAGGGGTCGCCCAGCCCGCAGCCCTACAAATACCTGTCAGCGAGGCGCCACGAGCCAGCGCCCAGGTGGATGCAACACTTCTAGTTGTGTGAGCTCGCAGCCTGAATGGGCAGGGGACACCCTGTGCCTGATAAGCCAGGTTGATGGTATCCACTATCCAGTGGGCCATCCTCTTCTTTGAGACGGCATTCCCCTTCTGCCGGCCTCCGTGACAGACAATGAGCTGGTCTGAGGTTCTGAAGCTTTGCGTCCGGTCTAAGTATCACCTTAAGGCTCAGACTGGACAGAGCAAAGCTAGGGTTGGGTCTGCCTCCTTCGAGGGCAGCGCTTGGATGTTCACCACCTGATCCCTGAAGGGAGTAGCGGGAATCTTGGGCACGTAGCCGGGCCGGGGCCTTAGGATTACCTGGGAGTCAGCCGGCCCGTACTCTAGGCACGAATCGTTGACCGAATATGCGTGCAGGTCCCCTACCCTCTTGGTGGAGGCCAATGCCAGCAGGAGCAGAGTCTTCCTTGAGAGGAACTTCAGCTCCACTGCCTGTAAATGCTCAAACGGGCCTGCTGTAGTGCCGTGAGCACCAGACTCAGGTCCTAAGAGGGTATAGAGGGGGGCCGTGGAGGATTTAAACTTCTCGCCCCCCTAAGGAATCTGATGACCAAGTCATGCTTCCCCAACGACCTCCCTTCTACGGGGTCGTGGTTAGCAGCAATCGCAGCGACATAGCCTTTAAGGGTGGAGGGAGACAGCCTTCGCTCCAGCCCGTGCTGCAAGAACGACAGCACAACTCCGATCGGGCATCTCCAGGGGGTCTTCTCGGCGAGAAGAACACCACTCAACTAACAGGTTCCACTTCAAAGCATAGGCTTGTCTCGTAGACGGTGTTCTCGTTGAAGTGATGGTGTCAACTACCCCTTTGGGTAGGCCACCTAGAACCTCCGCGTCCCGTCCAGGGACTGGACATTAAATTTTTTCAGAGGTCTGGACGCGGGTGCCAAGGTGTGCCCCGTCTCTGAGTCAGTAAATCTTTCCTCAGAGGAATCGGCCAGGGAGGGGCTGTCGCGAGGAGCATGTGTTCCGGAAACCAGGTCCGGGTGGGCCAATAAGGCGCCACTAACAGGACCTGCTCCTCGTCCTCCCTGACTTTGCACAGTGTCTGTGTGAGAAGGCTCACTGGGGGGAACGCATACTTGCGAAGGCCCCGCGGCCAGCTGTGTGCCAGAGCGTCCGTGCCGAGTGTTCCTTCGGTCAGGGAGTAGAACAACTGGCAGTGGGAGGTTTCTGGAGAGGCAAGCAGGTCTACCTGAGCGGCTTCGAAACGTCCCCAAACCAGCTGGACCGTCTGGGATGGAGTCGCCATTCTCCCGGGAGCTCAGCTCGAGATAGCTCGTCGGCTGCCTGTTTGAGCAGCCCAGGAATGTGAACAGCACGAAGCGCCCTCAGATGCTTCTGACTCCAGAGGAATAGGTGGCGGGCGAGTTGCGACATGCGACGGGAGCGCAGACCACATTGTCGGTTGATGTACGCAACGGTCGCTGTGTTGTCCGTGCGGACTAGTACATGCTTGCCTCGTAAGCGCCCTTTGAGACGGCTCAGGGCAATGTGCACTGCCAGCAACTCGAGGCAGTTTATGTGCCAGTGCAGTTGGGGCCCCGTCCAACCCCTGACACTGCAAGCCCGTTGTACGTGTCCCCCCAGCCGGTGGTTGAGGCATCTGTGTAAACCACAGCATGCCTGGAGACCTGTTCTAGGGGCACACCTGCCCGGAGAAATGTATGGTCTGACCACGGGGTGAAGGTTTGGGGGCAGGCCGGTGTCACCTGGACCCGGAGGGTGCCGCGTTGCCACGCCCACCTCGGGACTCGGCCATGGAGCCAGTGCTGCAGCGGTCTCATATGGAGTAGCCCCAGTGGCGTGACTGCCGCCGTGGCCGCCATATGCCCCAGGAGCCTCTGAACAGTTTCAGTGGGACCGCCATCCTGCTTTTGAATGTATTCAAGCAGTTCAACACAGACTGAGCACGTTCCTGCGTGAGGAGTGCTGTCTGTTCTACCGAGTCCAACTCCATACCGAGAAAGAGATCCTCTGCGTCGGGGAGAGTTTGCTCTTTCCCCAGTTGACCTGAAGGCCCAACAGGCGGAGGTGTGAAAGCACCAAATCCCTGTGCTCGCATCGTCAAAGAAGTAGCAAAGTGAAACTGATCCTGAGACTGGGCGAGTATGAGCCAATCGTCGAGGTAGTTGAGCGAATGCCCTGCTCTCTCGTGGGAACAAGGGCTGCCTCCGTAACTTTCGTAAAGACACGGGGCGACAGGGACAGCCCGAAGGGCAGGACCTTGTACTGGTAAGCCCGCCCCTCGAACGCAAACCGCAGAAATGGCTGTTGCGCGGAATGCTGACTGAAAATTATCTCCTTCATGTCGATCGCTGCGAACCAGTCTTGGGGACGGATACACCTGAAAATGCATTTCTGCGTGAGCATCTTGAACGGGAGCTGGTGAAGGGCCCGGTTCACGACGAGCAGGTCCAAGATAGGTCTCAACCCACCGCCTTTCTTGGGTACAGTGAAGTAAGGGCTGTAAAACCCCGACCTCGTATCGTCTGGAGGGACCGGCTCTATCGCGTCCTTCGCCAGTAGGACTGCGATCTCTGCCAGCAAAACATTGGCAATCTGCTGCTTTTCACTGACGTAAAGTGGACCACCCTGAACTTGAGGGCGCCGGGCCTAACTCGAATCGCATAGCCGAGGCTGACGGTCGCTTGCCATCGAGACGGGCTGGGTAGCTCTAGACAGGCTCCCAGACACCGCGTAAGTGGTGTCAATGGAACTACAGGCGTACCCGCAGCGGGCAGCGTGAAAGAACGCAGGGACCCGGTCCGGGCTTCTCTTTGCCGGTCCGAGGCGGGGTCTGGGTTTGTGTAACACTGACCTGTGTTTGAGCAGAGGGTGTGTGGGTAGTCCTTTGGTTCGTCCTCCCGATCTGCCCGCTGCTGCTTACTGGCGAGAGAGGAGGGTGAGTGTGGTACGTACTAGATCGTCCACAACCCCCGTCCCCTCTGGGGACCCAAAAAAATAGAGGAATTGCTCTTTGTCGAGAATTTGGGGTACCACCGACCGAGGTCATTGGTGGAAAAAGATTCTCCGCCCGGCCCTCCTCCGGGGGAGGGAGTGGTGTGCTTACCATCTCCTGAAGAGCACGTCCCTCCACCTCTGGTTCGCCCGTCTCCGGGCCTCTTGCTCTCTCGCTTCAATATCGCTTGCCACCAAGTTTGGCGGGGGCCTGGACGGGCGGGGCGGCTGCTCTGCGACTGGCTCCACGGCACAGCTTGCTGGAGGCCGCAGGAGCTCTGCTCGTTTTGGCGGTGGCAGGGGGGCCGCCCGCGGCGACGGCAGCAGCTGCACGCCGGCAGGATGTACCTGATGGCTTCAGTCTGCTTTGGTCAGCGGAGAACTGTTGGGCAAGTTCTCCACCGTGTCGCCGAAAGGCCGCCTGGGACACGGGGGCGTTCAAGAATCGTGTCTTGTCCGTCTCGCGCATGTCAGCCAGTCACAGCCAGATTTGGCGCTCCTGGACCACCATAGTGGATATGGCACGACCCAGAGACCGCGCCGTATCCTTCGTCGCTCGTGGCGCGAGGTCCTCTGCGGTGCGGATTTCTCTGCGAACTTCCGGGTCGTGACGACCCTTGTGCAAGTACCTTAGTTCCTTGGCCTGGTGCACTTGCAATCATGCCGTAGTGTGTAAGGCTGAGGCAGCTTCTCCACCGGTCGTATAGGCATCGCTGGCCAGCCGAGGACCTACAGACCCGGGAGAGGAGGCACGGTAATCCCTGCCGGTTGGAGGCGGTATTAGAACACAACTGCATCACAACCGACCGCTCCACCGGGGGGACCCTTGTAACCCCCTAGCTGCCCCACCATCGAGGGTGGTGAGGAGGAGGATCCAGCAAATCAGTTTCTGTCAGTAAAAGGTGCCGTCCATGACCTGGTTAGCTCCTCATGCACATCCGGGAAGAGAGGCACCGAGGCGGGTCGCTGAGAACCAGCGCGGACCGCCCTGGGAACCAATCGTGCAACCTTGAGGGCCCGTGACACGGTGGAAGTCTCCACTCGAGCCCTACCCCTACGGTGGCCCGGGAAAGCATAGCCTTTATTTCTGGATCCGATTCAGGCATTGCCACCATCCCGGAGGGCGGCTGCGCAGCCGAATCTTCCTCTCCAGAACGCTCTGGCTCACCCTCCGATGCTGCAATCGACATCCGATCGTCGGGGGGAGCCTCGGAAGAAACAGGTGGTACCCCCCCGGGAGGGTCCAGCCTGCTCTTTTTGAGAGCTCCGCTGGTTTTGAAGTGACGGCGGGCTTGGGCATCCCCAGAGGGGAATTCCTCACCGTGACCGTAAGACCAATCCGCCCACCGCTAGAAGAAGGACGCCCCCGGCTGCCACCAGAGGGAACCCCAGATCTAGGCGGTGGCACGTGCACTCTGCCCCCTTGCGGGTAACGGAGCCCGGTCCGCAACTCCGAGATGGTCATACCCCCGCCATGGGTGCATGAGCCATCCACGAAAGCCACCTCAGCGTGCTTTATGCCCAGGCACGAGAGGCAGCGATCGTTACCATCACCCAGCACCAGGTAACGACGCATCCAGAAATGCCCGGGTGATACGTTTTCTATAGCAAGACCCACATCGTCTTTATAAAGACGTAACGTCAAGTTTGCCAAGCAACGTCGTCTTTAGAAAGACGCACCCGAAATTGCTCTTTTAGGGGAAAAAGCTCTTTTAGCGTGCTGAGGCGCACAGGGGAGATGATCATCTGCAACACAAATGGGGTAGTGCAGCCTGATGTGTGCAACCCACTCGACACGTGAAACCACCACCGCTGAAGTGCCGTACGCCAACACGAAGAGCTCTCCCAAGAGCGTGCTGAACTCGTTCAGTCTTCTTCTCTGTAGAGTAGTCAGGAGCAGAACGATGTGATTGTTCGGCTCCGAAGCGAAAAGCTGAATATGCGCTGCACCTGCTGCCTACTTATACTAACGCTGTTATCAGCGGCAGCTGGATGCAATAATTTCATGCCAATGTGCATTGGCTCGTTTTAGTTTACACTCGAAGTAGATTGGTCCATCTAAGCGAGATCCCAATTTCGTCGGTCCTCCGACGTGACGTCGAGAGTGACCAACTGAAAGGGAACTACACTTCTGTTCAAAAGTTTGAGTTGGTAAGATTTTTAGGCTTTTAGGCATTTATGTGATCAAAAAAACTTTACAAACAGTAATACTGTGAACTATTATTACAGTTTAAAATGTGTTTTCTATTTTAATATATTTTACAACGTAATTTATTGCTGTGATGGCAAAGCAAAATTTTTAGCAGCCATTACTCCAGTCTACAGTGTCCCATGATCCTTCGGAAATGTTTATTATTATTGAAAGAGAGATTATTATCAATGTTGGAACAGTTGTGCTGCTTAATATTTTTTGTGGAAATGTGATACATTATTTTCAGGATTCTTTGATGAATAGGAAGTTCAAAAGAACAGCATTTATTTGAAATAGATTTTTTTGTAACATTCTGAATGTCTTAACTGTCACTTTTGATCAGTTTAATACATCGTTGCTTAACTTTTGATCATGGGGTCCCTGCGGGGCCTTAAAGTCTTAAAAGTCTTAAATTCAGTTTTATCAAATTTAAGGCCATAAAAATTCTTAAATATCTTAAATTGTATGAGATAAGTCATAATAATCATTCCAAGGCATCTTAAATTGGGGGACAGTTGTCTCCAACAATTTAGGGCCGTTGTTAATGACGTCACACGCATGTGGTAGAGTACTAACTGCTGCTAATTAATTGATTCGAGATCTCTGAGATTTTGCTGTATTGAACATGGCACCTGATGACTAATTTACTATTTTTTGTTCCCTGTCATTTTGCTTTATTTGATGTTTGATTCCTCGTGGGTTCCCTCTTACGTCATACTCTGGGGTTCCCTCAGGCATTTATGCACATGCGTATTCATCAAAAACGGCGCTTATTGAGGACGTGCTAAAATATATTGATTAAAATGTATACATATTTAAATAGAATGGAAGATATAGATTGTACTGCATCAGTTAGCTTGCTTATTGTCCCCAAGAGCATAATTTATCGCACATGTTAAACGCACCCCAGATCAGTGATCCATTTTAATATAAGGTATTATGTACAGACAACAGCTGTTTGTGTCCTTGAGACTGTGATATTACCCAGATTCATCTGTCCTACATACATTCTGAGACACTCACTTTATCAGAGCTCAAAAGAGGGTCAGTGTGTGTGTGTGTGTATTGATGAAGGTGATATGCTTGTAATATATATTATTAATGGACCATTTTCTTGATCTTTGAGTATGTTTATGGCCTTGCTATACATTTGCTTATATAATTACTGGAAGTTATATACATACATGTGTGTGTGTGTGTGTGTGTGGTGGGGACAGATGGACTGAGCTTGCTAATCAGGTCATAAGTCTTATGGTAGAATAAATCAGACCTCTCTCGGTATAAAGTGCAGTGATGCATTGATCTGACAGTGAAAATTAAGTGCGAGTTATGGAAGTTTAATTTTTTAATTCCAGTTATGGAATTTAGAAATCAAGCAGGGTTCCAGACTGCAACTAAAACGGTCGCATTTGCGACCAAAAATATTAATTTGCGAGTGAAGTTTTTGCTGAGATCGCCACTGGCAGCTAGTATATATTTGTAATATAGGTTGTATATATGTTAGCACATGAATTTGCATGTAAACTGAGGACGATGCGCATCAAAGTTTTTAGTGGAAAAAATAGTTTACAAAACAGTCCTTTCTCGGCTGAACAGCACGCTGACACACACCTGTCAAACGCCACTCATTGTGCAGAGCGAGAGAGAACGAAAATGACGCCAGCGTGCACGTAAAAGTGTGAAAGCAGAGTCATTTCGTGCACAACAAGATCTTAGCTATATGCTTTCGGTTAATGCGTGATACAACAATATCTTAGTCTATATGCTGTTCGTATTAATAATGCGTGAACCACATATCTTAGTCTATTGCGGTTCGGTTAATGCATGAACAACTATCTTAGTCCTATATGCTGTTCTTTTAATGCATGAACAACAAGATCTTAAGTCATATGCTTTTGTCGAATGAATGCTGAACACCAGACTCTTCGTCATATATGCTGTTCGGTTAATGCGTGAACAACAAGATCTTAGTCTATATGCTGTTCGGTTAATGCATGAACAACAAGATCTTAGTCTATATGCTGTTCGGTTAATGCATGAACAACAAGATCTTAGTCTATATGCTGTTCGGGCAAGGACAAGGGTTTTTACTGCCGTGAACTTCATATTATTTGAAGCACAGTTTCTGTCCATTAATCGCAAAATAATTGTTACTTTTTAATAAACAAAGTATCAGCTTTAAAATTATGGCAAATTCATAACGAAATGAAAAATTCAAATACAGTTTTGGCGCTCTTTAATGCGGCAGGCACGGCGACAAGTGAACCATTTATATCTTTCTCTTTACTACTGTAGTACATAATGAACACGAATTAACATCAAAACGTAGCCTATTTTATAAGAAAGCCTACAGTACAACTTACTGAAATGTAAAAGCTCATTCAGTGTTTCAAACTGCAGAAAATGTGTAGAGCTTGTAAACATTGCAACGTAATTTACATTTACCTCAGAATAACCAGTCGGTGTCCATAAGCTAATCAGTCAGCTAGAAAAATAACTATAAATGTAGAGCATTTTGCTATATTTATGCGCTACTGGATGTTAATATTTTACTTAACCTCTAGTCTAGATGATTCAACTTCTCCTATACAAAATTGCATTTTACTAATGAAGAAAAACAAGACTGAATGTGTGAAAGACATATGACAACACTTATAGGATGCACAGAGGAGGAGCCCAAACTACACTCAGTGGCCAAGTGATGCTTATGGTCCATAATATTGGTACAGATTTTGTGTAATGAACAATTCTTTGTGACTATATATTTTTCACAAAGTTGGAAAAGACGTTTAATTCCCACTTTAAGTTAACCTTAGTTCCCCAGGTCATCTACAAGATCAATTCAAATGCTGATAAATTCAAGAAAATATGAGACTTAATCACATGAAAGTATGATTGAAATATTAAAAAATAATAATAAAATAAATAAAACACGTTTATTGCTGTGGCCCTAAAAAATATTTTCGCCTAAATTTTTTTTCTTAGAGGAGGCACAAGGCCCTGCTCTCCAATGTCATGACTATACTAATACCAATTAGCATTTAATTCCTAACCAAATACTACATTTTCTGCGTACAAATCAGTTTTTAAAGGGGTTATATGATGCGATTTAAATTTGTCCTTTCTCTTTGGAGTGTTACAAGCTCTTGGTGCATAAAGAAGATCTGTAAAGTTGCAAAGACTAAAGTCTCAAATCCAAAGATATATTCTTTATAAAAGTTAAGAGTTAACCACGCCTAGCTAAAACGGCACGTTCTAACACACAGATTTGCATAACGCCGCCCAAATGTAAACGCAAAGAAAGAAGGCAACTTTTATTCTCACTGTAGTATTGTTTCCCTGCCGCCTGTCGTGAAGAGGCTGTGTGTTTCTTTTTGAAAGCAAAACTACTTTGTTTGGTCTTCCAAAATAGGATGATATCCGCTTCGTCATGCCTAGAGCGATCCGTGCTGGTCGCTGAGGAAATACAACAACTTCGTGCTGTGGATCGCCGGATCGGCTTTCACCGTGGACGAAGCGGAGTCCAGCCCAGGGTCATCACATGTGGTTGCCACTAGGGGTCGACCGATTATCGGCCTGGCCGATTATCGGCGCCGATATTAAGCATTTTTATGATTATCGGTCATTTTCAAAACCGATTCGCCGATAAAATAACTTAATTTTGAAACGCGCTATTTGGCTCTGATGCAGCCTGTCAGAACATACCACTCTGTGGCCTAAAGCAGTCTCCGCCCACGGCTCATCTGATTTGTTGGGAGTCACGTGTCCGACCAATCAATGCGGATTTCACTCTCACTCCGAAAGCGCTTGCTAAATGGAGCTGCTTCAGTGATCACGCATCAGTTGTCTCTCAAAGGTAAGGCAGCAGCAGACGTTGCTTAAGTTGCAATAAATCGCAATCCACTAACGTTACACTGAAGTTGCAAAACACCTCAATATTATCTATGATTTCCGCAACGCAGAAAACGCAGACGGGATCGCGGAATCCAGTCATATAAATGGGAATTACTGTATGACGCGGAATGTCACGGAATTTATCAAAGTTTGGATGAATTAATCAAAAATAGGTCATTACACTTAAATCAAATCAAATCAATATATGAACTAGTATCTGTAAATATTAAGCCGCAAAAATACTATTTAAATATGAATCCAGCATGTTCTGCGTGTCTCTGTGTATGTAAATGGCACAGACGCGCGGTGTTGTTTTCTACACAAAGTGTGCGACGCTCGCGGTGATTTCAGCTTCTGTCTTTTCACTACATGAGGACATAAATACATGGACAACATCTCCAGAACTGCTCTGACTCCCTCGGAGTCACTTCATGAGCATTTGACAGTTTCATTGGAGTAAAACTAACTTCATATAATTTACATAGACCTACAAAAACAAGTTCCTCATGGCAACCCGTCAAAATATAAGTTTGGGTTAGCTTAATGAAATTATCAGAAATATATTACTGTGGTGCAGTATGATGTACATACTACTACTCAGGGATGAAAGTTTTCCGTCGCTACGACGGATTTCAGTCAATTGGAAAAAATTAGGGGAAAATAAACATGTAGCACGTTGTTGTTGTTCTGCAGCACACCAAAAATCCTCCCCGCCAATGGCTGCAGCTTCTCACTGACAACATACCAACACGCTGCTCGCATCATTCACTGTCGGGTTATTAGCAGAGAACACAGAACATGTCTTGAATTTCAGGCGCAGGATTGCAGCTATTAATAATAATTATACTTATTCCCGCAGGTTCCGCGCTTATAACGCGATGACAGATATCTGACGTGCTCATTTGCACGGTACTTGTGATCTTGAAACTATTTTTCTGTGCGCCCACAGATCCGAGATAAGATGATTGACAGCTTTTAATGATTTTTAAGGGCGTTTGTCAATGTGATATTGATTTAATACAACAGTTCAACAAACAAGTACTGCCCGATTTTGCTCTATTTCAACAACGAAAATAGTTCCAAATAAAGAGCCTCTAGCAAGCTCTAAAAGGCAAACCCTGCAGCGTGTTTAATTCATGAATGAAAAGTGCGTTTTTTACGAATAGTCTAGTGAGTCATTGGATTCATGATGATCCCATATCATAAAGACTAGTCATCTGCTTGCATGTCGGCTGAAATGAATCAGCCGTCACTAATGGGAAAAAAAAGAGCAAAATCAATTGAATGAATGGTTCAGTGATAAAATCAGTGACTTGCCGACATCTGCTGGCGGTTTCAGTTTCATTTTTAGATATAATTGCAGTTATTCAAATCTTTTAATATTTCTGTATTCAACATTTTATATTAAAAACATTAATCTCCACATTAATTTATGAATTTAATTACCTCTGAGCCTCATGATCGCACCTCTTAAGAGGGGAGCCTCATTAAATGTCTGAAAATGTACCTACAAGTCACTTTTGTGTTCTTCTGTGCACCCTCTTTAGTACAAATAAATTTTTTATTAATACTAATTTCGTATGATTGGTAACTTATTTGTCTTATTTTACTTCTTATTATATTGTTTTAAATAAAAAATTTAAAAAGCTAATAAACATACATTTTTGAATTTGACAAAGATGAAAATGATGCCATTACAAAAGTAAAAAGAAAATGCCCCTGTAAATCACTTCACCTCATATTAGGAAGGCTTAATATTTTTATATTCAGAATTTTTATTATGGATGCGGTAAGGTGCTCCTAAAAAAAAAAAAAAAAAAAAAAAAAAACCTTCTTTTTTTAATTAGGATGGCACCAAGCGGCTCGACTGATTACAAAAAAGCCCTGCTCCTAACTGGGTGTCGTGCATGGGGGGGTGGGTATGGGCTAGTGTAATCTGGTGTTTTGGCCAGTAGGAACATTTTCAGTCAAAAGATTTTTTTTAACCCCTGACTACTACAACAATTAATACAACTTTTTGTTTAAAAGAATAATCACACAATATGCAATTTTTTCCATGTTTTCATTTTAATAGTAAACCCCCTTTGTTATTCCCAAAAAAGAAAGAGTTTATCTTTCAAATAGAAGAGATAATTTTGTTTTTTACTGTGGGTAGTGACTACACCTCAACGGGCAACACGCAGGTGGAGGCAGTTTTGTCAGAGGTTCCCTTGTTTATTCCTTATTTAGGACATTATTTTACTTTTTATTACAGGCTGTGCTTAGTACATGTATATTATCGGATTCAAAAAATCGGTTATGCGGCTCTACTTAATCTGTAATAATCGGTAATTGCACCAATAAAGGCATCGGCGCTTGAAAAAACTAGCATATCGGAAGTTAATCGAAAAGCTCACCCTAGGCCTACTTCCTTCATGGATTCCGCCGGGCCGAGGCCATTCTTCAACCCCCGCCACTTGCCGCCTCTGACTCGACGTCTGAAGTACCGTTTTCATTTAAAGGATTTGCCAGTTTACTGATGATGCAAATGCGAGTTTTGGGGCTATTGGTTAGAGTATGTGTAGCTTGTTGTCCTTGTCCTTTCTCTGATGGCAGCAAATGGCAGGACAGGGTTTTTATGTTTACTCCGTGGCGGCGGATGCACAGCAGGGCGCATTGTAAAAAGCAGTTAAGTTATATATCGGTATATACTGTCTCCCGGACTGGTATGACAAATGCCAGTATCGTTTATAATGGGTTTTCGATGTTTTTGGTCTCATCGCTACCGGCCGGACAACGTCATTTAATAGTCTGGTGAGGGGTCGTAAACATTTCCGTCACATTGCTTTGAGGTATTGGCAACTAGTCAATTCAGCTGATAGTCTGGCCCACTTCGAATCACAGCCCACCTGCGCGTTTTTTCATGACTGATTAGTTTGTAAAAATTCGACCCATGCGTTTCAAAAGGGCGGGGCTATAGAGAGAGAAAGCAATAAGTGTACAGTATGTGGACAATATGTGTTTTTTTTAATGCTTTAAACGCGCATAAATCACATTTCATTAGCACCAAATATCACCAAATAATGTCTTTTTAGGGGGGGCTAGCATGCATATGACTCCCCTTTAAATATTCTCGAGGTGCATAGTTTACAATTTTGTCTCCTTTCATATTTTTTAATTGTATGAGCAACATCCGAATTTTGACTGAAACAAATCAATTATAAATGTAAAATGTCTTTAATGGCACATCGTAATAGAATTATAACAAGCCTTATAATGCTACTGTCAGAGTCGAAATGTGGCTCACTGTCAGTAGTGGCTCTCCCATGAACTCACAATTGATTCTAATAAAAGTTAGCATGTTCACAAGCATTATTGAAAAAAATAGGAGGCTGTTGTAAAGGCAATTAACTATTTTTCATTTGCTAAATGAAATCGATTCCTCTAATAAACCAAAATACATAGAGCTCAGGCAATTATTTGTATATTATCAATCATCATTAAATATTTTTATTATTTTATTTTATTTATTATTTTTGGTATTTAATGAATTCAAATTCACAGAGATTTTCTCTTTTAAATCCATGATGATCAAAATGTATGAATGAAAGCAGTGCTGTGATTTCCTGTCTGGATTGCCTGCGAGTTCAAAACTCAACTTTGAGCATTGATGGTTTGTTTCTTTCCACATTCTTTTTACATCTGACTTCACTAAAGAGCTGTAAAATTAGAAAAAAAATAGATTTGGGAGGCTTAAACATACACTCCTTTCATCCAGT
Source organism: Sinocyclocheilus anophthalmus (assembly GCA_018155175.1). NCBI lineage: Eukaryota > Metazoa > Chordata > Actinopteri > Cypriniformes > Cyprinidae > Sinocyclocheilus > Sinocyclocheilus anophthalmus. The sequence continues at coordinate 16,029 of JADLZN010001916.1, forward strand.
GTGAATCGGGGTGCCACTGTCTGTCAGAGAGAAACAGTTTGCTTATTCAGCAGAACTCAAAAGAGCACACTTGCGCACTCAACGTCACGCTGAGAGTGGGCACACAGAGGAATGCTGAGTGGCAGAAACACACGAGCACAAATGCAGCACTCCACTTGCATGTGCATTTAACTCTTTTGCACACTTGCTATAAATCTGTCAGAACTATCTGTTTGATTATATACTGTAAATAAGTGCGCACACACACACTCAGCTGATTATTCCAGCTATAAGCCACAAGATGAGGCCACACCTAGAGCAACATAATGACAGACTGTGTTTCTATGCCCTTTTCCCACTTCAGAGACACTGTAAGGAGAGGACAAGAGCGTTTGAGTGAAAGAATGAGCAATTAGAGCTCAAATAAAGGAATGAGAGATGTAATTAACTTAATGAAAATTTCACTCACCCAGTCAGAAGTATGTCTGTGTCTGTGTATCAAATTCTGCTGTCCTTTTGGGGCTCTTCATTCTGCTATGCTGTTTATATTGCAGTATATCCACTAGACAGAACACTTACGATGGACTCGGATTCATCATGTGGCCTTCTATTTTACCACCTGTATTATCATGGAGGTTATCAGTACATTTTAAGGTACAAATCAGATTTTAGTTGTTAAAGTAGATTGGTAAATTAACATTTTATCATTTCACGAGTTCGCCTGCCTTGACAGCCCATGTATTGACAGAGCTCACATTCTTCTATCCTTCCCTCCTGTTCTCTTTCTCATGTGTCTACTACAACCATTTTATCCTTAAACCTACAGTATGTACACACACACACTCTTACAGAGAGAGGTGTTTTCATAGGGATGTGTGTGTGTGCGTGCTTTTCATCAGGGGTTAGTCTGATAATCCGTGCCATCTGTGCCATCTCGATGCCCATTGTGTGCTCTGAACAGAACAAACAGCCTCAACACAGACCACTGTTACAGCTCAGCACGACAGAGAGACAGTTCAGACAGAGACAGATCGGAGACGAGAGACGTTAGAGCGACGTTCTGACTGTTGTACTCTAGAAAAAAGATCAGGCATCAGAACAGTTTTTATTCGGGCTCCGTCCTGTAGCACATCATGCGGGCATGTTTTCTTGAGTTTCCGGGTCTGTGTTTTATCTGCTGTCTCTCTCTTTCTTGTCTGTACCTGACTTTGTTCATATTGGTGGGACACTCTTGCTTGCAGTATGTGTGTTTAATGTAATGTTGTTCAGTAGAACAATGTTACGTAATGAGCATTTACAAACATCATTTTGTTGTTTTGTTGGTCTTATCTGCAGGAGTTGTAGACTTGACCTACAGGCCTAAAGTCATTAAATGATTATCCATCCCTTTGTGTTTTGATATTTCCCCATATAGCGGAGACTGGGGTGAGTCAACGGTGCGTTGTGATAGCACACATTGCTTAATAAGTTGTCCATTCATATTTTCCTTATGTTAAAGTAATATTCTGTTTAATATTAATATGCACTGGTGGTTGGCTGCCCATAATGGTTGCCTCCATCACATGAGTTTTTCTGTCATACACACAGAAGACACATCTAGGATATCTGCCATGTTCACTCCAGTTTTGAGGTGAAGAGCTTTTTCTGTTTTAACAGCACTTGAAATGAAATTGCTAACACGCACGTCTTTGGTTGGCCAAATATTTTTAGACTTTTGTGATTTGTCAGTATCCACACATCCTGACATAAGGAAATTCATTAGATTAGGCATACGTAATATATCTGTGACTGCGTCATATTGGACGACACCAGCATGTCATTTTTGTTTTCATTGTTTCATTGGATATTAGAAATTTTGTTGTATCAAAAAGAAATATTTATTAATCTTTCCTGCTTTACAGTATACTTTTATAAATTCATTGCTGTGTGGTCTTTGTGAAAAGAAGTGTGCTAATTGTATTGAATCCTAAAAGTAAAAAAAAAAACTAATATTAATGAAATAAAAGGCTACTTAGATGTACTCGAAGAGAGTACACTTTTATGACTGTTTTTTTAACACACTTAAGTACCGTTTTTAAAAGTGCACTTTATAATAATGCCCAATTTTATTTTATCAAATTTTTATTTTAAAGTGCATTTTAAATCAATGTTTTAATAAATATTTGTTGTGCTTTGAAGAAGTAAACTTATTTTGTGTAATTGTAGTGTTACATTTAGACTTTGTAATTACAATGTGTATTTAAATACACAATGTACAATTTTAAATAGATATGACATGAAAGTTTATTGTAGTATACAAGTGCATTCGGCGGTACACTTTAAAGTGTATTATTTCTGTAATAAGTACTCTTTTGAAAAATATGCTAAAGTGTACTTCTTTTTAACATGGGATAATATCATAACATAATAACATAATTTTCTGCAATAATAATGATCAGCATATCAGTATCGGCCAGACTTTCATCATCATTGCATCTGGTACAGATCAAATTTAGAGATCTCCAGTTGTTATTTCTGCTTTTGCTTAGATTGTTTTTTGAAACTTTGAACTTATTATTAGGGTTAATGGTTTGTAGGACTATATATCTAGGTCTTGTCTCAGTAAATTTGGTGGATGTATTTTGACTGTATGTATGCTGTAGTGTATTATGGGTGCCTCATTCTTGGCAAGCTTGTTTAATGCATGAAAACTACTGTGTGTGTGTTGGGTGTGTGGGTGTGTGTGTGTGTGTGCATGTTTATGTGGTTTATGAGGACACAAATTTGTATAATAACATGGGTATGACATAGGTATTACAACGAGAAGATGATTTATGAGGACATCTTCAGTGTCCCCGTAATTCAAAACGCTTATAAATCACACAGAATTAGTTTTTTTGAAAATCTAAAAATGCAGAAAGTTTCCTGTGAGGGGTAGGTTTAGGAGTAGGGTTGGTGTAGGGCAATAGAAAATACGGTTTGTACAGTATAAAAACCATTATGCCTATGGAGAGTTCCCATAAACCATAAAAACAAACCTTGGTGTGTGTGTGTGTGTTTTGGACTGTCCTTTGCTATTAGCACTCATGCAGTCTCTCATAAGGGTGTGGGTATGGTTTCCATGGAAACACTAATGCATAGTGACAAGGTGGTAAAGTGGTACAGTTGTCATAATGTATACAAGGGAGTGAGTAGTAAGTTTAGTCACATACTCTCACAGTAAAGTCAACTGCTACAGAGTTTAATTGATGTTACTATATATTTGATATAAAAACATGGCCTGAAACATCAGCAAAACATTGATCACATTGATGAAACAATCTGGTGGTTATGCCCTCACACACATTTGTTAAATGTCATAATTTAAACAATGACATCACCTTTAGGCATGTGAAATACTAACTGCGCTTGGGCACTACCAATTATGGCTTTTAAAATGAAGTGTGTGTGTGTGTGTGTGTGTGTGTGTGTGTGTGTGTTCAGGAAGGCAACCTAACCTTGGGATCCCCTCCTTCACACACACTCACAGATGTTTTTGCTAATGTTCTCTTCATTGATATCTGTACTTGTGAATGCACCTCTCTGTGTTTAGTTATGGTACTACAACAACAAACATAGCATTGAGTGTAATGTAAAGGCATGCTAGTTGCATAATAAATGCTCTAACTTATTTTTGAAAGCATTAGTGTTAACTGAACTCTTTCTCTCTCAGATCTGTCGAAGAATCGCTTGATTGACATCCCGTCAGAGATGTGTCATCTGGTCTCCCTTGAAACGCTGAACCTTTATCACAACTGCATCAAAAGCATTCCTGATACCATCATCAGCCTTCAATCCCTGACCTGCTTAAACATCAGGTGAGCATCACACTAAAGCCTGGAATACATTACAAGATTTTTGCCCTGATTTTCCACAGATTTACAGTCAGGAGAAGTTGACGTTAGTTGCAGAATGTCAGAGCCAGTCTGCAGATTTGAGTTAACACATTCCATAGAACATCGCATAGTGATGGTCACAGACTCCATCCAGTCGGAGGAGATAAAACATGTTTGATATTTTCAGCTGATTTTAGAACACATGTTGTTTTCATTTGTCATGTGTCTCCTAGCAACAAGGTGCACCTTTCTGCATGAGTTTGTTGGATTGTTTAGTGTGTGATCCTCAGTCATTTAGTGTATGATGGTCAGATTTCCTTTGTCACTATTTACAAAGTCGGTAAGTGTATGATGCCTAGTGTTTTTAAAAATCTGCTCCGATTTTAAAAGTCATGTAGTGTAGCTATTCCAGCCTTAACACATACACACACATTCACAAAGAGATGAATGACATTGTGTTATGTCTCTATTCTCTTAACGCATTAATATTGTGGGAAACCGTGAGAATGTGTGAGTGTGCTTAGAATAGCATTCTACTGCTAGCATACTACTAATATTTCTGCAGTGAGCAGTATGTATACTGTCAGTTTTCTGTATGTATGACCCAGGTGATGCTTTACTACATTTGCCATGCCATAATATGCAGTTCACAACCAGAGCACACTGTGTGCTACAATGCAGATGAATTTGAACTTTCGTTTCCGGTTTGATAAATGAACTGTGAATAAACCTCTGCAATGTTTACAATCTCACTGATGACTCAGTATTTTAGTATACTGACAAAAATGAAGACATTTTTTACAAATTGGATTAAAAATGCAAAATAACCATATTTATTCCCAAGATGAAAATTGAACACCACACGCTCAATTAAGCGTACAACATAATAGAAAATAAAATTAATTAATTAAACATAAAGGTTGTGTGTCGCAAGTCATGTGGTATACTACAGTTCAAAACATTTCAGTCAATATGTTTTTTAAGATATTAATTAAATTGATGAAAAGTTAAAAAATTTCTTGTGTAATCCTACAAAAGATTTGTAGCCCAAATAAATGTTGTTCTCTTGACCTTTCTATTATTGAAGAATCCTGAAAAAAATATCAAGCAGCACAACTGTTTTAAACATTGATAATAAGAAGAAATGTTTCTTGAGCAGCAAATGAGCATATTAGAGTGATTTCTGAAGGATCGTGTGACATTGAAGACTGGAGTAATGACTGCTAAAAAATTTACTTTGCCACCATAGAAATAGTTACATTTTTACAAATATTCAGTTAGATAACAGTTATTTTGAAGTTTAATAATACTTCAGAATATTACTGTTTTGATTGTATTTTTAAAGGGGTGCTCTTATGCTTTTTCACTTTTTCAACTTTAGTTAGTCTGTAATGTTGCTGTTTGAGCATAAAAAAGATCTGCAAAGTAACAAAGCTCAAAGTCCAATTCAAAAGAAGATATTTAATTTAACAGAAATCAATTTTCAAAAACTACAACAAACCACTCGTTTGGACTGCAACACATATTTTCCAGGATTTGTGATATCACAAAAATCGACGAATGGGACGAGACCTGGTTGAGCTGCACTAGAGAAGGCAGCGAGTATTATCACTATGTCGGAGACACGCTAGCTTTCCCAAGGCAGACAAACTTAGAGTGGTTACAAACATCCGGGTTTAAATCGCACTCAGATCGATTTGATTTTGACGCAATATTTACAATGAAGCTCGCAGGCGGCTATGGTAAGGGGCGTGACATTTCCCGACCAGGCGCTGAGTGCTGCCAATCACAACACACACAATCCCAGCTAACCAATCACAACACACACTGGCCCAGCTAACCAATAACACACATTTCGTATTTCAGAAGGCGGGCTTCATTTGATACAGGAACTATTCGAGCCCCAAAACAAAGTCAAGACTTTGTAAAAGAGCATAATAGGACCCCTTTAATCAAATAAACACTGCTTTGATGAGCATAAGATACTTCTTTCAGAAACATTTAAAAAAATGTTACTGTCCATAAAGTTTTGAATGGTACTGTTATTATTATGCTAGTATTCTTTTCCAAACATAACATATAGGATTGCATGTTTGTGCATCAGCAGACCTAACCTAATGTGATATTAAAATATTTTATTTGCATATGTGTTTTGAATGAGACTGTGTGAAAAACTGCATATTTTTTTAAAATGGACTAGTTCGTGGGTGGTTTGAATGACTAGCCTAGTTGATTAGTCAATCTTAAGGGAGCCCCATATGGGTCCACCAGACCCGAAAATGCGGTCTTTAGGTTCTTTCTAAAGATGTGTGGTTTAATATTTATGGTAATTAAAATACCTGAATGGTATTGTTATAATTAGGCTTTAGATACATATACAGCCCAAGAGTAAAATCAAAGTGCACAACACTAACATACAACACTGAAGTGAACCAAATAAACATGCTTTTCCCTCTGGTTGTCCTTCCTGCTTCTGTTAAATGTAAATACATCCACGCACACACACATAGACTCTCCCTCTGTTTGGGGTTTCTCTCTCCAGCCAAATGTCTCCTGCAGAAGGCCTGATATTCACACTTCATTAGCGATGGAATTTGTTTTGTAAGAAGCTAATGAAGCACTAAGCTCTTAACGGTTGAGAAGAGTGAACATAAACTGGAGATGGAAAATCAAGCAGGAAAACCAAGTGAGATCATGAAAAATTGATGCAAGATCATCAGAATATGGAATTGCCAAAAGAAAGCAAAAAGAGACTTGCACACAGATTTATATGTTTTTCCTCTAGTTCTACATACACATGCACAGAGTTGAACAATTGTATATTTGTCTATTTGTCCTCTAGTCATAACAGGCAACGTTTGTCTAGCTTTTACTTCTCATGAACTCATGAGCAGTTCCCTGAAGTCAGTCTTTTTCCTGTTTAATATCATACAGACAGAAATGATGAAGTGTTACAGGAAGGCTACGGCACACACATGACCAAAGAAAACAGATGATTTATTATTTATATTTGCATATCAGTCTTTTATGAGTTAATAATGCACATTCGCCTCTCTTCAGTGCCACAATTGAACTGTTGTGTAATAAGTTCATTCTATGAATCAGAATGAAGCTTTCCAGATAAATGCTTCTGCTTGAGGAGTAGCATTAAGAAAGATGCTGTAACATGTTTTGTTTGAATGTTGTGGTGCTGTAGCCGGAACCAGCTGTCAGTGCTGCCAGCGTGTGTGTGTGGTCTTCCTCCTCCCTTTTTCTGCAAGTGCTCAAACACCCCCCTTTCCCCCCCCCGCCCCCCCCCCCTCACCCCAACGCCAGCAATAACAAACTCAACGCACTTCCAGAAAGAATTGGCCAGCTCACCAATCTCATGGAACTGGTAAGTGTGAGCATGAGTGCTGTACCTCTGATGTCTGCATATGAATGAGATGTTTGTGATACTTGCTCTGTGTTTTATGACTATATTACCATGCTGACTCACCCTTTCTCGATTTGGCTCATATCTGCTTATATTGAATGTACCGCATTTCTCTCTTTCCATTTTTTTTTCTGGTAGTTCTTCTCCCTGTCTTTTTTTCTCCTGCTCTGTTTTGTAACCAAAAATGAACCCACAGACCAGGTTTTGTAGGTTTATGCCAGGTGGGATCTCGTATAATATAGTACAACAAGCACTTAGTTCGAGTGAGTGTAATGAAAGGTTTGTGCAGAAGCTTGTGTTTGAGAACAAGGTAAACATGTAACTCTAAACTGTTTTTCCAATGAGGATGTAAGCTGTAATGAAATCACAGCTCTTCCACGCCACATCGGCCAACTCAAAGCTCTGAGGGAGCTCAATGTGCACCGAACCTTCTCGGTGGTCCTGCAGGTGTGATTTAGACATCAGTGTGTGTGTGTGTGTGTGTGTGTGTGTGTGCGTGTGTGTGTGTGTGTGTGTGTGTGTTTGATCCTGTCTCACCCCTCACCCTTCTTATCTCTGCAGAATAATTTCAGCTTCTCTGACAACTTCACCTCGATAACTACTCATCACATTACCAATAAAAACTTCCCCCGGTAGCTCCAGAGCTACAGTAAATCTATCCTTTGTTTGACCTCTGCTCCACCAAACTTCTTATTCATCAGGCCCTCTCTGTCATGAATTAAGTGAGGATAGTTCACCCAGAATGAAAATTCTGTCATCATTTCCTATCCTCAGGTTCATTTTTAAACCCAATAAGATTTTCATCCATCTTTGAAAACAACTGAGACATATGATGAACTGTCAACTAGTGCTGGGCGGTATGACCAAAAATTTATATCATGGTATTTTTGAAAATTATTCCGGTTTCACGGTACATGACGGTATTATTTTTTTTCATGCATGAGCGGGTGTTAACCATATTTTCTACTGATTGAGAGAGGAAATACTGCAGTATATTGACTTAGAATGCCCTATTTTACTGTCATGATGAGTGATACCACACTAAATAGTGACTAAACACGACCCCTTTTAATACATGTTAACCAGGAGTCACTCTCATTTATAATCGCGGCACCATCTGATAAAATCAACATGCATCTACACACTAAAGAGCGGCTATGCGGTTGTTATGGCTATATTACTTTTTTGTCTCATGCAGCGCACAGTCTGCGTCTGAGTAACAAACTAAAAAAACAACAAACAAAAAATGCATGTGATATTAACAGACGAACTACGCTCATATTTATAATTCCAAACAATCAGTAAGCGACAGGTGCTAGGAAATGCTGTTTTGTACTCATTTATTGACGAGTCGGCTGCGGTGCGGCCAACTGAATGCGCTGATTCTCTGCCGCTCACTGCACAGAACAGACGCCGAGAGAGGTGACACTTCTCCGGGAAAGTCAGACCTCACGTTCGCGGGACAACACTGGCGAAATCTTCCAACCGAACCATAGCTAAGGTTTATCCAAAAAAGGCGCTAGGTTTGTCAGTATGAATATTCTCTGGAAAAAAACGCTAAAAGGCTCTGAAAGTTGCTAAATCTAGTGCTAAAATCACACTCGTGTGTGTGAGACGCGGGAGCTGATGGCAGGGGGCGGTGGATATTTGTGGTGGTCAATGTGGATATTGTGGATGAGTTCTTCTGTGTCATCACGTTCTATTAGTTCTACAGCTTCAGTTTCGGAACTTTCACGCTTAGTAACACATACAGCTGTTCCCTCAACACAGTGCAACAGTGAAAAGGGACCCCTTCCGAATGTTGTTTAAGCGACATACACCGGTATTTAAAAAATTCATATCATAACAAAAATAAACACCGGTATTCGGTATGAACCGGTATACCGCCCAGCAAGTGTCAACCAATGAGGTTTGTTCTTGCATGTCATGCAAGCATGTTTGAACTTCCACAAGAAACAATGAGGTTTGTTTTCAATTCATATGGATTACTTTTACCGTGTATTTTTGTACTTTTGAATGCGTGCAAGTTTTGGTAGAGACACAGAAACCTCATGTTTCAGTAAAAATATCTTCATTTGTGTTTGGAAGATGAAAGAAAGTTATACATGTTTGGAATAACATTATGTTGAGTAGTTCATGACACAATTCTCATTTTTTGTTTGAACTATCCTTTTAATTAATGCAGTTCAGTTTTTGGAGATAGCTGTTATGATTGAGCACAATCAAAATTCAAGAAACTGAACATCTAATCCTTTTGCTAAAAGCAGTATCAAACTCTATTGCTCAGTCAGGCCACTACATCCTTCCTTCATCCGTGTCATTCAGTGAGCAATCATTTTGGAACAACATTCACTACATATTGTAACAAAGCCAAATAAAACCCTCAGCCTCATGTTGTACTTATATAAACATATAAACTAACATTAACACAATACTCTTGTAAGTTGTTCTGAGTAAAATCTCACTGCCAAGAACAGTAAGTGTGAGTGTGTTCCTTTAAATAACAGTGAGAAAGCCTTTAGTGTTGTTAGTGCTAAAATGATTGTGTGAGCCAAGCATTGTCTGAAACGTGACTGGAGTTATATCACCCAGCTTACCTTGGCCAAAAAAATGTCTGTAACTGAGATTTTGCAGCTCAGCTAAATATTCAGCTACATAATGCTGGCAGGTTATAAAAAATAGGATTTGTAATGGTCTCTCCAAGCACACTGTGCCAAAATGACCTCATGGAGCTGAAGCATTAATATAGATTGCCTGAGAGATCTGCTGATAATTTAGTTTTTTAACTTTGATTCATTGCTGTCTTTTAGTTACCAGGACCAGTAAATAAAATATATAAATGACTGTTGAAATCTAACAAGTACCCTTTTTGAAATAAGAAATGTATTATTATTATTTTTGTAGCTGATCAATTTTTTTCTTGATTTAAGATGATATAAACTGATGTAAGCTTTTTAGTATCGACCTTCCAAATGCTGAATGTCTCGTATTAGCTTTTCAAGAGCTGCTGTGTGCATGATTTTTTCCCTGTTGTTTTTTTACATTTTGGCAGTCCCCTCTGCCCCCTTGTTGCAAAATATATTCACTTTTAATGTGGCTTAATAATTCTCTGCATGTGTGTTTTAGATTTGGCGGATTTACCCCTGGTCAAGTTTGATTTCTCCTGTAATAAGGTTTCTACTATTCCTGTCTGCTATCGAAAAATGACCCAGCTCCAATCACTACAGCTGGAGAACAATCCACTTCAGAGTCCTCCTGCACAGGTAACGCACACACAAACACTCACGCAATTTATTCTTCAATTCTCTCACAATTGTTTCTGGAATTATTCTCGCTGCTTTCAGATCTGCATGAAGGGCAAGATTCATATATTTAAATACCTCGCAGGAGGCGGTCATAGTGACAAGATGACCGATGCCCTGTACTTCCTGTAACAGACCGCCTGAGCTTGACACGACCCACGAATGGGAGGTCAGTCCTCATGATTATAAAAGAGTATCAAGTAGATTTAATTAAATAGAATTCTGAAATTGTGATAGGTGAATTGAAATTGCTTAAAAGGTGTAAATATTATATATATATTAATATCTATATATATAATATATCTATAGTATATACATAAATTATAAAAGAGTTTATATTTATAGTTTATAAATTCAAAAGAGATTTGAATCCACTGTCAAAACCAACGTCCTTTTATTCTTTTAGTCTTTATATTTAAGCAGCAGCCTCGTATGCATCTCTTAAAGGCACAATATGTAATTTTCGTCGCTAGAGGGCGCGTATTCAAAATAAACAAAGAGACAAAAGGCGTGTTTGATGTTGCCGTGACTGAGTGTGGAATCATGGGATTTGTGGTCGCAATCCGACGGGACTGGGCAGAAATCATGTTCATGGATGAGCTATTGATTTATTAATGTAGTAGAATGAAGCAGTGTGAGGCTGAAAGCCATCAAAGCGAAACGAGAACGTTGAACAAGCGTGACACACGGCTCGAAAACAGCAGAGCTTTTATTATGCCACAGTAGACCGCTTCCGCTCCTTCCGGTCGTGAGTATGGGGTAAAGCAGCGCTGTTTTATCATAATAGATACATTTGAAAGTTCTGTTATAATGCCACTCTGTGCGGTCGTCGCCGGTCTATTAAAACGCACAACATATTAAAGCGTCTTTGGTGTTTCCATGTTTTCTACAAAACAAAACCGGAAATCGAGGGGTTATGACGTCATTGGCAGGCGACACAATGACACTATGGACACGGTTTGTGTCACTAGTTAAAATTGCTTATTTCCCTGGATTTTCCCTGGACATTCTTTGAAACATTTGGGATAATGTAAGTACACAAGTCAGCAAAATATATAACACTGTTCTAGTGGTTTTTTATATTTTAATAAAAAAAATTCTTACATATTGTGCCTTTAAATCTTTATATAATATGAATATTTGTCAAAGTAATCAACATATAATTTTTTTAAACCAAGTCGTGCACCTCTAAATGGGTGTATAAAAAGATCTGAATGTAGAATACAGTGTGGAATCTCAAAAAAAATCCAGGTCATGCGTGTATGTGTGTTGGCTGTCATTATCATCCTTATCTCAGGAGAATCCTTTTAATAGACTGCAGGGGGTCACTCTTCAGAGGGAGAGAGAGAGACTGAAAGATTTCTTTCCCTTTCTCATATGAGAGGCATAGGCTGCTTCTCTCTTTCTTTCTGTCCTGCACAACCCTTATTAATTTCTAATCCCCCTCTTATTCCTGTCTCAGCACTGAGGACATCGATCAGCACAAGAAACTTGACAGTGACTCTGGGGTGGGCAGTGACAACGGAGACAAACGCCTTTCTGCTACAGAGGTCAGTCTGTATGTGTGTGGCTGTAAGTGTCTGTTTGAGTATAACAAAGGAGCCTGACCATCTTGTCTATGTCCTTTGGATATTTGCATGTCTAATTTCATGTATTTTTAATAGTTTTCATCAGTGTTGCAAATTTATAGTAATGGCACTATTAAAGACACATGTTATTGTGTTAGTTTGCTTATGGCTGGGCTGCAATAAAACTCTAGCAGAATTGAGATCATTTACTTTGGGGACAAAGGTCTGATAGCTGCATGCTATCTGGCAGTTATCATGTACTGTGGCATACAATGTTACTGCTACATCAGATGTGGTTGTATACACTGTCTTAACATCGGAACAGGACAGTATGTCAGTGATTTGGTTTCTCTGTAGTGTTATGCTGGGTAGCCCCGCCCATAGTGACTTTGTATTGGTCCAAAATCCCACTCAAAATAGCTGTATGTTAAACATCAAATATGCTCTGATTGGCTGTTATTGCTCTGGTTTGCTGAGCACATTGACTTTCTGTGTGAACAGATACATTTCTTGACACTGGAAATTTATTTATTTTAGTGTTGTGCTTAGTTAAGACACAACTATACTTATGATAGTAGTAGTAATAATAGTGATAATTTTATATTATTTATATAATAAAAAATACTTATAAAATAAAGCCTAAGGGTTGCTTCTCAAGGTGTTTTACAGAGTAAATATAATAATAATAATAATAATAATAACATAACATCAATATGCATCAAATATAAATCATTACTTTTAAACTGTAATTAATGCATGCTATATGTGAAATTAAATGTCAAATTAAGACTCATAAAAAATATTTGGTAGACAATATCATAAAAAGTCTTCTTTTTCAAAAACAATCTCTCGAGTCAGGAAGTTCCCGATGCCAAAATCAGACTACAAAGACGAGAAGCTTGCAGGACATCTAACAATCACACTTGCAACAATGATCTCATCATTACGTTTTACTCATCTTTTCTTTTTGGAATTTTTCCAGTGTTCCCGCCATAGTTACTTCATTACTCTGCTAACTTTAATCTAATTGTGGCATTATACGAGCTGGATAATTTTTTAAAAATGGTGAATCATGCTTCCAACTATAATTCCCTCATACAATTAGAGATACTAATTGAGACTAGTGCATGTCTAATCTATGCTGCTTGAAACTGATACCGTATATAATTCTTATAAAAATATACCATCACAATTCCAGCACAATTAATTTAATTATATAACCTATACATTTTTAAACAGTGTATAGTGTATTTTTTTAGTGCTTGTTTAGGTGGTGTTTTAGAGTTTTTGTGTTCCAGCCATCAGATGAAGACAGTCTCAGCTTGAATGTGCCCATGACCAACATCACAGAGGAGGAGGGCTTGAGCAAAGACGACTCCAGTGAACACATCAGCGCTCTGACAGGTGCTGCTCACACGCGCAAACACACCCTCACATGTGTGGACAGGATATTAAAGGCCTGTGAAGAAAAACATCCTCTTACTAGGCTGACACAACATTACAGTGATACTGTAGACAGTATGTTTGAGGCTCAGGTTAAGCCCAGAGGAGGGTCCTGGACAGGAAGTGTGGATACTGGCTGGGAAATCAGTGTCAGCACATAAGGAGAATTAAGGGAGGAGGAGATGAGAACCGAGAACATTGCAGGAAGAAAGGAAAAGTGTGTGTGTGTTCTGCACTTTAGAGTGTGTGACTGCTAAGCTGATGGGAGGGTCTTTTAGTCTTTAAGCTTTCCATAAGATTTACTGGACATGTCCACTTTGTGTCTGCATGGGTGAATAAATGTGTACATGCTTGCAAAGAACACTACAGCATTTTAAATTCTTTAGGTCTCTGTTTTCAGTTAGAGGAATGTTCCAGGGTTCAAATTAAGTTTTATCTACAGCAATTATGGCATAATGTCAGTTTTGTTTTGTTTGTTTTTTTTAAAGCAAAAAATGCATTACAGTAAGTCATATACATTACATTTAGTAGATAGTTGTAAGCTGCTTTGATTTACATTTAGTGTCAGTGAAAACACTTTATCATAGTCGGTATAATAATTTAGCCATGTTTATGTGTGTGGTTGTATCCGGTAGCAGACAGAAGTTCATCAGAATCTCTCAAGGAGTATCTGGGCTATCGAGACTCTACCCTCAGCTCACCGTTCATCAACTATATCAAAGTGAGTGTTAGAGACTGTTTTTTTTCATGGTCTGTCAGAAGTGTGTTTGTATTGAAAGCTGGAATTTAAGGATCAGGAGGTTTCACACTGCCCAGGCTAGTTTAGATCAGTTTCAAGCACATTTTCATTACACTGTTATCCTTTTGCCACTTTAAATGTTGCTGTGCTGAAGCCAGATTAAGTTGTTGTTGTTTTGAAAACTAAACTTGGTGAGCACATTATCCTTCCCTGAACTCTGACTTTAGCAGTTTCTGGTTTAAGACTTAAGATTTTTGGGGCCAACTCAACTCCACATTTTCTGCTTCAATTGTGAGAAACAGTTCCAGATTGGCACCAGCACTGGCACCGGGGTCCCCCATTGTTCACAACAATATTCAACCATGACTTTTCCAGTTGTTTGTGACTTAATGGATAAGGAATAATATAAAAAAATATATACAATATTTTAGAGCTTGGCATAACTAGAAATATGTGTATTTGTAAATCGTATGAAAATGCACATGGAGTTTTATTAATATTTTAATCAATTTTTCTTCTCCAGGAAGTCACATAAAATTAAGCTGCCTCATATATCCAGGTTTTTCAAGACTGTGGGAATCTTGGTTCTTCAGAGACAAAGCATAGTTTTTGAATTTCCGGGGATTAGCTTAGTTTAATTCTTATATTATCTTATTTTAAATAATTTAAGTCATTTTGAGGCCACTGCTTGCAAACCACTGCTCTAACTGGAAAAAAGGCATGTGTAACTTAACATTCATTAAGGGGGTTTCTTGTTCTGAAAGACTGATGAGAAATCATCCCATTTTACAGAATATTGTGGGCAGATCTGGCTTGAAACTGTTTATTTAGTTGTGTCTTTGTACTGTAATGTTGACGGTTTCCCATTATAATTGTAATGTTCTAGTTTGAGCTCTAGCTGGAGTATTTTAAATATCTTTTTTGTTCAATACAATACTGATCTTTTGGTCCTCTCTTTCCTGTCTTTAACTACCCTATTTCCCTTCGTTCCAGTCTTTTCTTGTCATATTTTTCATCTGTCTCTCTTGGCATAGCGCTTTATGTTCCAGTAACTGTTAGTTTATCTGAAAACATCTCATTGCATCATTGGATTGGCGCAGACAGTGTTTATTTGTGCATTAGCAGTTCCCTTGTGAAGTAATCCATGTCTAGAGGGACATTGTGCGTATAAGGGTGTGTGTGTGTGTATTCCCATCTGCGTGTGCGTCACCCTCTCAAACAGGCGGTGGTGTATCTGATTTTGAATTCTAGCCAATTAGGCCTTTAGGCTGTAGTCACTTGACAGAGTTTGCAGCTGGAGTTGATGTGTGTGGGTGTGTGTGTGTGTGTGTGTGTGTGTGTGTTTGAAGGGTCGAGGTGCTGACTTCGATGAGCCCCTCAGGATAGAGGAAGACACCAACTGGGCTTCAGAACAAACGTATGTTTATATCGGGATATTTATCATCAAGTACTTTTCTTTCTGTCTCTCTGTTTCTGTCTTTTCTCACTGACTCTTGCATTCTCTGAATCTGGTCACTAGTTAAACCATATATATTCATATATACCATGCTACTGGGTCCAACAGATCAAAGGTCAATATGATTAATCAGCTAAAGGAAGCTGTGGAGATGCTACAGGATCCTAACAGGTAGGTCAACAGGTGATGGCTGGATTGTTACTCATTTTCCTTTATTTTTGTCCTCCTTTTACAACTTGCAAAGTCACTGTTAATATCAGATGCATTTCTTTGAGTTGGTTATTCAGCATTTCTAGCAATCCGTAACATATGGCCTACCACAACATAGAGATAAAAAAATATAATTTGAATTTGCTGTTTAACCCAAGCCTGTGTTAATGGTGTGTCATCGCAAAATCTCAACTGTACTATCGTCCAGACCTACTAAATGTGATATTAAACATTAACATAAGGGTTTTCCGTAAAGCTGCTTTGAAACAATGTGTGTTGTGAAAAATACTATACAAATTAAACTGATTTGACTTGTTTATGTTTGTATATAGGGTTAACATGAACTCTGCTGATCTCTCTAGTATTAAGCTCTACCCTGTGGAAATGGTTACAGTAGATGAGTCGCTCAAGTAAGTTACAACTTCACATCTTAAAAGTTTTACAGTACATACAAAATAGTAGTACTAGTAGTAATACATTCAAATGCTGCTTTGCATGTTAAGGTTTTCACCAACACCCCATTCTTGTTTTTGTCTTCCTGTAGTGGCCAAGAGAGTGACGAGTGTCAGGCAACACCTAAGGTAAACCGCTGGTTCATGTGTCTAAGTTAACATCAGACACATAAGAGGACCTTACTGGTTCCTCTAAGCATCCTGTTCATTTCCTTCTTTATAGTGTCGCTGTAGACTGCTGTGTTTCTCTAGAGTTCCTCTGAGATCAGTGGGCTATTGTTGAAGGGTAGACCAGTTTCTCAGTTTCCCAGGAGGATTGTCTTTCTCACGCCTTTTAGACTGTTTATGTGATGTCAGTTATGTGACGTCATATTTTACATAAGGTTTATAATTTCAAAAGGTGCTAGTTTTTCATTCATTTAAGAGCAGCTGCAAAAATCCACTCCCTTCACCTAACTGCTCAAAATTACTGTTTGGTTTGAAGTACTTACACTACAAAAGTTTAGGGTTGATAAGATGTTTGTAATTGTTTTTAAAAGAAGCATTAAAAATCACCAAGGCTGCATTTATTTGATAAAAAATACAGTAAAAATAGTAATATTGTGAAATATTATTACAATTTAAAATCACTGTTTTTATTGTAATATACTGTATTTAAAGTCAGTGTAAAGCAATATTAAATGTGTTCTGAGTTTGTCACACCACAGAAAAATGTGTTATTAACCACCCAGGCAACTTTGAATGATAAAAAACGGCAAGTACTATAAATAAAGTAAGTTCTCAAACACTGGGGGTGTGCCTGCTGTCAGCACTTAAACCACACCCACTTGCGGGAAAGCTGCCGTCTCTCTCAACTGGATGACTGAGCTGTTTTGTAAATTATTGCAACCAATATCTGCATGTTACGTGGCGAAGGCATAGCGGTAACACTTTACTTGAAGGGGTGTGCATAAGACTGAATTGACACCTTCATAATCATGACATGACAAATGTCATGAATATGAAGGTTTTTTTTTATGCATGTTTATGACAACTGTCATTGTGTCATTAGCTCAGTTATGTCATTTTTAATGGAAATATGACATTATTTGACCTAACCCTACCCCTAACCATAGCCCATAACAAAATCTCAAACAATGTCATCTTTGCATTAAAAAATACATAACTGAGCGAATGACACTTAAATGACAGTTGTCATAAACATGCATAAAAAAACTCATATCAGGTTATGTGTTCATGTCTGAGTATGTAGGTTCAGGTTCAGATCGTATGACACACCTCTTAAAGTAAAGTGTAACCTGGCGCCTAGCTGCAGCTAGCAAAACTGGTTGTGTAGGACTGTACCCGGTCATTACAAACTCGGTACTGACAGTAAAAGCCTGGATACAATACACAGCGGGAGAAAGTTGACGCTGTTACCAGAGAAGTTGTCAATTTGCGACGCTCTGCAGACTGTTTGATTGTGGCTGATTTAATAGAAAATTGCGTGAGTGTATGATGGTCTACAGACTCTGAACTTTTTAGCTTCAGACTATGATTCCATCTAGTCGGAGGATATCAAACATGTTTGATATGTTGAGTCGATTTTTAGAACACATTGTTTTAATTTGTCATGCATCTCCTAGCAACAAGGCGCACGTTTCTGCATGTATTTGTTGCGATCGGAACTATTTTAAAGTCTGGTAATATGTGAGCCTCAGTCGTTTAGTGTACAGTATGATGCCCAGTTTTTCCTTTGTGAGTATTACAAAGTTGATAAATGTATTATGCCTGTAGCGTTTTAAGTCAAGTCAAGTCACCTTTATATACAGTATATAGCGCTTTTAACAATACAGATTGTGTCTAAGCAACTGAACAGCATTAATTAGGAAAAAAGTGTCAATAATGCAAAATGACAACAGTAAACACTAATTTTTCAGTTAAAGACACAGTTTAATCAATTGAATTCAGTGATGTCCCATCCAGGCCTCAGTTACATAGTTATCTTGGCAACCGTCAACATTATCCGCTGGAAATGAAGTCTCTTCAGATTTTAAAAGTTGTGTAGTGTATTCCAGCCTTAACTCGCGATTGAGCGGGCAACCACTGCGTGCTAAAATGGGGGGGCTCTAGTTATTCTAGTGTTACGGGAAGGGGTGTTAATGCTCAGTTGACCCAGCTGCGTCATTGGGCCGCCCAAAAAGATCGCTGAACAAAAAATGGTGAAAAAACGGTAATTGCCAACGCAAGACCGTAAGTACTACGTAGTTCACAGTCTTTGTAACGTATTTTCAGCAACACATTTCTAACATTTATAATCTGTTTAGAAACAATTCTCTAAATTGCCTTTACACGGATTTTAATTATTTCGCTGATGGCAAAGCAGAATTTTCATTTTACAAAATTTTACATTAGTCTTCAGTGTCACATGATCCTTCAGAAATAATTCTAATATGCTGATTTGGTGCTTAAAAAACATTTCTTATTATCAATGTTGAAAACAGTTGTGCTGCTTAATATTTTTGTAAATATCATGATACAATTTTCTTCAGGATTCTCTGATGAATAGAAAACCGCATTCATTGAAATAGAAATTTGTACACATTATAATGTCTTCCTAATATGGAATCCTGATGAATCAAAGTATTAATTCTTTACAAAAAAAACATATCCTAGGCCCAAACTTTATTGGTAGTGTATGTTATGAAATGAGGTGTGTTGCAGTGGTCTGTTGTAGTAGTTTTTTGTGTTGTCGTTTGTGTATGTACTATTAGATGTCTTTGCTGGTTGTGATCTTGTGATTATTGGATGATAAGAAAAACTGATATCTTTTATTAAATTTGTTTGTTTTTCAAAACTGTAACGGCCCTTACAATCATAGACCAGTGCTAGTAGTTTCTGGTATAGCCTTTCACGCTTTGTGGTTATAGGATAATATGAGTTTAACACGAGTAGAGACAGGGATATGGCTTTGTGTACTAGAGTTCCGAGTGTATACGTCTGGGCTGTGGTAGTGTCGTAGGAGTGTGATGTCTTAAGAGCATGTGATCATTGCAAGGCTGTGGCTCCTTACTCCCGCCCGCCCTTTAGTTATATTTTATTTTTCTCTTATTGCTGCGGAGTCCCGACGGCGGGGAAGCGACAGTACATTCTAGAACGGGCCCGGCTCGAGGCCCAGCTCGCATGTCAACAGTATGCCCTGCACATGGCACAACAGGTAATCTGACAAACTAGTCCTACCATCCAGCCTATAGATGCATCCTGTTTGACCGGTGAACACTTGAGCAACTTGTACAAGTCAAGTGAGGACATTGTTATAAAAAATTCAGCTGGTCTCTCAGAAATGATTCATCATTCAGTGCAAATGCACTTTGTACAGAATTACCCAAACAAGTGGTTCAGATGTAGCTGCCACATATGCGCTTTTTGTTTGTGCTGTGGTGACCTCATTCTTGTTGTAGTTGTGCTATTGTAAACGTCCAGCTCATTCCCAGCAGAACCACGTGGAATCTGTGTGTGCAGAACTCTAAAGAAATCGCAAAATTTCACGGAATTGGAAAGACTGCCATTTACAAGTTCTACATATCCTCTGCCGCACCTGCATTTCTGTTCATTAAAATCAATTTGAATTCTCATGCTCACAACTCATTTTACTTTTGTGATTTGATGCATTTCTAAATGAAACAATATTCAGCAAGAAAAACATGGACTGGGCTTGATTTTATCCATCTGGAAGTGACTGTATTATAAAAAGAGGGTGTTCCATATAAGAATGCAAGATACAAGTTTACTAAAACATTGCTGAAATCATTTTTTGACAATTGGTTAGCATTATAGTTTATAGTTGAAGAGAGAGTTCACCAAAAAATATAATTTTCTCGCCCCTCATGGCATTCCAAAACATCTGATATGCCGCTTGTGTTCATTAGCATGTCTGTGGGACATAAAAAGAAAATATTTTGAAACATTGACTTGTGCGTGGAAAACATTTTTTGCTTTTTTTCTTTTAATCATCTCTTTTAGGTTATAGCAGAAAGAAAAGAAGAAAGCAAATCATACATTTTTGAAACCAGATGAAAGTGAGTGAATGATGACTGAATGTAAATTATCCCTTTAATGTTGTTTTAAGGGAAATGTTATTACAATGTGTGATTACAAAGACAAAAATATTATTTATTTGGAATAATGGGCACTGGTGAATCGTTCACAATAACAATAGAATTTGATTGTGCTGTCATCTACCACAAAGAGTGAAGTACTGTGTTTAGCATTTTACCAATCCATTTAAATTCATTCTGCATAATTCTGCAGATTTTCTCCCGGTTTGTAGATTACATCTGGGCCATTTTTCACATTAGTATACAGTATTTTAAATGCGTGTGGTGCTGGATATATACAGTGGGTACGGAAAGTATTCAGACCCCCTTAAATTTTTCACTCTTTTTAATATTGCAGCCATTTGCTAAAATCAAAAACTTTTTGCTAAAAGTTAATTTTTTTTCCTCATTAATCTACACACATCACCCCATATTGACAGAAAAAAACAGAATAGTTGACATTTTTGCAGATTTATTAAAAAAGAAAAACTGAAATATCACATGGTCCTAAGTATTCAGACCCTTTGCTGTGACACTCAGATATATTTAACTCAGGCGCTGTCCATTTCTTCTAATCATCCTTGAGATGGTCCTACACCTTCATTTTAGTTCAGCTGTGTTTGATTATACTGATTGGACTTGCTTAGGAAAGCCCCACACCTGTCTATATAAGACCTTACAGCTCACAGTGATTATCAGAGCAAATGAGAATCATGAGGTCAAAAAGAACTGCCTGAAGAGCTCAGAGACAGAATTGTGCAATCCCCCCGGCACAGATATGGCCAAGGTTACAAAAAAAATTTCTGCTGCACTTGAGGTTCCTTAGAGCACAGTGGCCTCCATAATCCTTAAATGGAAGATGTTTGGGACGACCAAAACCCTTCCTAGAGCTGTCCGTCCGGCCAAACTGAGCAATCGGGGAGAAGAGCCTTGGTGAGAGAGCTAAAGAAGAACCCAAAGATCACTGTGACTGAACTCCAGAGATGCAGTCGGGAGATGGGAGAAAGTTGTAGAACTCAATTCTGTCAACCATATAATGCAGCCTCCCACCGTCGAGTAGCGCTCTTTATAGGCAGAGGGCCGAGACGGAAAAGGCCTCTCCTCAGTGCAAGACACATGAAAGTTTGCATGGAGTTTGCTAAAAAACACCTAATGGACTCCAAGATTGTGAGAAATAAGATTCTCTTGTCTGATGAGAACTTTTTGGCCTTAATTCAAAGCCGTATGTGTGGAGAAAACCAGGCACTAATCATCACCTGTCCAATACAGTCCCAACAGTGCAGCCTGGTGGTGGCAGCATCATGCTGTGGGGGTGATTCTTCGCTGCAAGGGACAGTGACGACTCTGGTTGCTAATGCGAGGGAAGATGGAATGCTGCAAGTCCAGGAGTAATCTTGTGACAGCATAAACCTTTTTTCTCAGGACGTGTCAGGGACGCAGACGGGGCCGAGGTGACCTGCTTCCACCCAAGACAATGCCCTAAGCACACAGCATAAAAAACGAAGGAGTGGCGCTCCCAAACTCTGTGATCTGGTCTGAATGCGGGCCCCACGGCAAGAGCCCTGCACCTCCACACCCAATGAGCATCGTGGCGCGAGCCCTAAACCTGGCGGCCGCACACCGTTACCTCCCACTGCCCGCCCCTGGAGCGGATTGCCGGGGCGGCTGCCGAGGCTCCCCCCATCCCGGTGTGCACCCATTGTTGCCTCTTTCCGCCCAGCTTGTGGTGTCTTGCTCCCCGGGTGGCTTTCCTCCATCCTGCTGCCCCAGGGTCTGAGGCCTTCGGACCTGTGTATTTCCCTTTTCTGTTTTTACCTCCCTTGCCCCCGTCCCCAATTCTTGTTTTTTGTCACTCTGGGGGGCTGTGGGCTATCCGCGGCCCCCATTCCCTGAAATGGATTTTAGGAACGGCTGCCCCTCTCCCCGCGCTGTGGGTCGTTTCGCCGTGAATCCTTTCCGGCGGGTCTCTTGGATCCCTTTCCGTCAGCTGTAATGTGTGTTTGATTAATATGGCAGTCCTGACTTAGTCCATGTGATGTAGCTGAGCCTATCTCCCCCTTTTCGATTGAATAGACCTTTCTACTTTTACGGGCATGTCCTCCCTGGGGCTTGCGATATGTCTTTCTTGTACCTAATTGAAAGGGGGGTAACCAACCATCACGCGCTCAAGCCAGCCGCGGTCTATCGCAGCAGAGCCAGGAGCTTGGTTGCGTCAAGCGCGGTCTGTTATGCATACATCATCACGATGCAGGTAGGTTTTTTAAGTCCCGTCGGGTGCCGTGAGTTGGAGGCGGTCAGGTGGATAGTTGTGAGAGACGTTATGCAATGGGTTCATCTTTACTGATCACGTTAGTGTTCCTGTGAGTTTACAGCTCTTTGCGCCCTGGTAACTTCTGTCCCTCCAGGACATGGAACTGAACCGATTTACCAACCACTGGTGGCTGCACTTGGCCTGTGTTGTATGTCGTCAGAACGTGCCGCCTAATCAGTCCGCCACTCTGACACGACTCACCCATTTGGTTGGCCACAGATAAGGTTGCACAGTCGGCGGTAAACACGTCGGTGTTGGTGTGGTGGTCATTTTTTATGGGGAGGGTGGCCGGTTTTTTGGCTTAGTTCCCCCCGCTTACTGCAAATCTCATCATCAGATTTCAGTAGTAAGAGGGAGGAAGTGTTTGTATGTAAATATCCTTTTGCCTGTGGCCAACACCTGTTATCCTGTCAAGCTCATAACAGCCGTACAATCAAAGTCAGGCTTTTTATCCATTCATATTGCTGTTTAACATGACTCCCTTGGCTTCAGTGGCTAAACTGAATCTAGAGAGGTTTAGAAAAAGTACATGGTAACTGAATATGACCTGTATTTTCGTTTCATTTACATAGAGATTTTATATTTTCACAAATACCATTCATTATTAATGTATACAGTTCAATAAATGCACAAAACCGCTCGCTTCATCTGGATGCAGTTTAATTGATGTAGCTGTTTGTTTAGCTGCCTAGAGGCTTCTTGTTGCTTCCCCCTATAACATCTAAGCTAGCATTTGTATTATTATCTGTGATCTGTTATTTATGTCTAACAATAACAGCATTATCATGCCCTGAGTCTGACAGTTAACATAAAGAAT
This sequence comes from Sinocyclocheilus anophthalmus, assembly GCA_018155175.1. NCBI lineage: Eukaryota > Metazoa > Chordata > Actinopteri > Cypriniformes > Cyprinidae > Sinocyclocheilus > Sinocyclocheilus anophthalmus. The sequence continues at coordinate 39,651 of JADLZN010001916.1, forward strand.
AGTCAATTGTACTAGGTGCATTAACAGCATGCCAACAAACTGATACTGAAATGCTGCTTAACATTGAATGTGTTTTTGTTTTTAATATTTTCTCTTTTGTTTTGTGATGTATTTATTTGTCATTTTGCTTTGCATATCTTCCTGTTTCCTTCTCTTCCCTTTTATTTATCTGTTTCCCTGAACTGCTGCTTGCTTGCTTGCCTGCTTGCTTGTCTGCTTTTATTACACACACTGCTGTTGCTTGGCACCCTCCCCCTCCTATTTTCTGATACCTGAAACTCCTGCCTGTTTCCTGGGTTTTCCGATGAAAATCATTTGTTTGGCTCCGCCTACTGGCACTACACTTTATGTTGATACCTACATCTAGCTTCACCCTCTTTGCCCTCGACTCTGTCGTGTCCCCTCCCCCTTACACAGGCCCCGCCCACAGATAGAGACACGCCCCCTAGCCCAGCTGAAGGAGACATGCCAAGCAGTGGTAGGTCTGCTCAATGTATCGTCCTGTGCAGTCACATGCCTTGAAATTAGTGTTTTCTTGTCTCAGGTATTTTTTATTTATTTTTTTTCTAGTGGTGGTTGCTAAGGTTCACTATCATAGAGATCTAAATAAAGATTTAATTCTTAATATTAAATATTAAAATATAACTCATGTTCCACCATTTTTACTACCGGAACAAGAATAACAAAGACTTTTTGGGTTTGGTCTCTTTTGACTTGGGCCGGTAAGCAACCATCCAGAACACCCTAGCAACCACTAGCAATGACTAATAACATCCAGAAAACCCTAGCAACTGCTTTGTAACTCCTTGCTGCATAGCAAAACGTTGGCAACCACCCACAGTACCCAGCATGATGGCAGGAGATTATAGTGTAGACAATTTTTTTGTGTCTGAATGTAAAAAAAAAATGTTTCTGAGGTACAGCGTTAAAGGGTCTTTTTAAACACAGGAGTAAGAGAGAGGGGATGTGGTTGAGCTGAAATTTGGGGTGGCCCAGTGGCTTTAAATGGAGCTGTGTGTATTTATAGAGCTGCTATTTTGAAGCATTAGATAATGGCCCCAGAGGGAAAATCAGACCTCCATTTAAGTGGAAATGCCACCTAACTGCCAGGAGACATCTGTACTTACTCATCGTCTTATGAGAAAGAAAAAAGAAGAGGGAATGATGGAAAGAGAGAAAAGTTTACTGATGAATAGCTCTGTACTAATGGTAGTATTGAACTTTATATTAAAACTTTATTGAACCCAGATGGAATCTGGCACCATAAATCTGTGAAATGTTTTAAAAATAAAATGTCTACACTGTACTACACTATTATTGGTAGTTAAAATCATAATCAGATTAGACAAACATGCACTTTGTGAATGACCGGGTGTTCAGAATCTACAGAGGTTTATGCCCTTTTTTTCAATAACTTTCTGGAATACTTACTGTGTCTTGCACACAGTATAACAGTAAACATGTGAATGAGTCTCATTTTTGCCAATACTGAGTTGGATTAGAATGTGTGCTGCTCTTAGAGCTGAGATGTTGAGACAGAAAGAAAATGTGAGAGAAAGACACTTAGCTTTAAAGCTAAATTGTTTAATTTGTGTCACTAGCTTCAAAAAAATGACAGCTTTCCCCAAAAACAACCCTGGTTTGCCATTGGTGAACAAACAGATAACCCCGCCCCTAAACTCAATCCATTGATTGAGCCAGTGTTGCTAAGCTAGGCTGGCAGAAATAGAAGGTATGTGAACATAAAAATGGCACACTTTTTAAGTAATCAAATGGATCCTAAAACACAGACTTGCCGCGAAAGCATGAGTGGTGACTTTTTTCAGAGACATTTTTTCTCCCTGATGCACACGGACACATTTAGCTATCTAAGCTATGTAAGTTAGTTAATTAGACTTCTGTTGGTTTTACTTATTGTTTTTACATCCCCAAAAGGAGGTTTTGTCAGATTTACCTCACTTTTGGGTACAAATTTGTCACAAAAATATGTTGAAGTAGGTACATTGACACACACACACACACACTTTTTTTTCTAATGCTGCCCAGAGATGTCAGTCTAACATGTGCTTGCTCTGTTACATCAGTGTCCAAGCACAGGAACACTGCTCCAGGGCTTAAAACTGTGAGACAACAAAAAGAGGGAGGAATGTTCTGGAATAACATCCTTTTAATGTTCCCTACATACGGTCCTCTTTCTTTCATTTCTTCACAGGATGAGTAGTTATGCAACTACAGAAACACACTCAGATGTGTGGAATGAAGCATTGTGCTCCTGTCTTTCTCAATCTCCCTCTTTCTCTCATGTCTAGTGCTCCCCCTTGTGGGGAAATATCATATAATAAAGGCTGTCAGCTGTCAAATATGGACAGTGTCTCATTCCCTTCAGAATTCAGGATGTTCATTGTGATGTAAATAGACAATAAAGGCAGCTTGTCATTTAAAATGTAACATAATGGCAACAGTAGTGACATTTGATTACTGTGTTATCCTCTTCATGTCAAAATTGACACTAACCTAAAGTTTCGAATTTTGGGATATCACGATGGATGTGACGTTAAAAGAAAGTAAATAAATGAGAGTGAGTGTTTATGCATGTGAGAGTAATGCAGGAGATATAATGTGCTCTGTGCAGACTGGTGACGCTTCAGTTGTGTGACAGTGTATTTCAGGACGCACAAGACTCTGGAATCAGTAGATCCTCAGTTCACCATGAGGAGAAAGATGGAGCAGCACAGAGAGGAGCTGGAGCTCATAGAGCAACTGCGAGAGGTATGCAAACACACTCACACATAATCTAAGTATGTAAATTAACTATATTAGTTGGTTAGTGACTAAATATATGGCTATACAATGGCCCCACAGAGTATATGAACACTTCAGTAACACTTAAAAAAATAATTGAATGTCTATATTACCATAACACTTTTCAAGCAAAAAAAAAAGTCACAAGGAGAAATCTGTAAAACAATAGCTATACTGTTCAAAATATAAAAAAGGGGTTTATTATAGGGCATATTTCTTGATTGTGGCACAAATATCCAAATTATTTTAACAATATATGGATTTATTTTCCATAATTTCTTTAGCAATATGAATAATATTTGTAGGAAACTGTTTTATTTATAACCCAATCATGTTGATTTTGTCAGAGTATAGAGAGCAGACTGAAAGTAGTTCTTCCTGAAGATCTGGGCTCTTCTCTCATGGATGGGGTCGTGCTTTGTCACCTAGTCAATCACATTCGTCCACGTTCAGTGGCCAGTATCCATGTACCATCCCCTGCAGTGGTGAGTCATCTCTGAATTATTCACACATTTACATAAACACTATACACTACCATTCAATAGTTTGAGGTCAGTACAATTTTTTTATATATTTTTTAAATATTTTTAAGAAGTCTGGCTATGCTCACCAAGGCTGCATTTATTTGATCAAAAATGCAGTCAAAACGGTAATATTGTGACCCGAAGGTCACAGGTTCGATTCCCAGCACCGGCAGGAATTGTAGGTGGGGGGAATGAATGTACAGCGCTCTCTCCCACCTTCAATACCATGACTGAGGTGCCCTTGGCCAAAGCACCGAACCCCCAACTGCTCCCCGGACACAAAGCAAAATTGCTGCCCATTGCTTTGGGGGTGTGTGTGTTCACTACTTACTGCTGTGTGTTTGCACTTGGATGGGATAAATGCAGAGTACACATTCTGAGTATGGGTTGCCATACTTGGCTACACATCACGTCACTTTTCACTTTAAAATAATTGTAAATTGTATCTTTTTTTTTTAAGTATATTTTATTCATGCAGCAGCCATTACTCCAGTGTCCCATGATCTTTCAGAAATCATTCTAATATGCTGATTTGGTGCTCAATAAATATTTTTTATTGACATCAATGTTAAAAATAGTTGTGCTGCTTAATATTTTGTGGAAATTGTGGCAATTTTTTTTTCAGGATTCTTTGATTAAAAAATTAAAAAGAACACCATTGTATATAAATGGAAACTATTTGTAAAAGTATAAATATCTTTCTTTCATTTTGATGGTCCTTGATGAATTAAAACAATATAAATTCTTAAAAAAACACAACTGACCCAAACGTCTTGAATGATAGTGTTGATAGCTGAGTTTGTTAATCTGTGTTTTGCTCCTCTCCTCATCTCTCTCTCTCTCTCTTTGACATCTGTATGTGGATGCGTTAAACCTTCAGCCCAAGCTTAGATGGCTACAGGTCGCAGAAATGTTGAAAACTTTTGGACTCCTGCAGGAAATGGGAGAAGTCCCTGAGGTGAATATTTATGTTTTTTGTGATGCAAGGAAGTAAGATGCTGTTCTCAAGGGCCATGTTGTACAGGTTTGGCTGTACTAGGGTCTCTTACGTACAGTGACAGTCATAATTAAAACATTAATTTACTGGATTGTGCGTCAAACAATTTATCAGTAATACCGTGATCCTGGTTTTGTTTTATGTAAATATATTAGAAAAAGGACCTTGCACGACAACAAGCCTGTCTGAAGTTTAAGTCGTTCTTCCATATTTCCTCATAGAATAATATCTGACTTGGGGTGATTACCGCCCCCAAACTGAGTGTTTTGCATTATGAAGGGGACAATTTCGTCTCCGATTCTTAATGAGTGATCAACGGGAAGTACCGTAAAGATGATTCATATAAACTTTATCAGAATTAGAACCCGAGTCACCGAAATTCCTGTTTAATTTAGGACCGGTTGGATCTCAGTCTGGGAAACTGTAGGTTAGGTCAAAAATGCGTTCTGACAATAAACTTGTACACACAGGGTTCCTTGAAAACAAATTCTGGTAAAATACATGTTATTACCTGACTGATTTTGTTCATTAGCCACCCCTAATCTGATTGGTTGAAGCAGCTGAGATTGCTTTACACTGGTCTGTGATCAGTCACGCCCTTGAAAACATTTTGGAGACATTTCTGCCTTGTTTATCAGCTTCAAGAAACTTCTGGACCTTCTCTGGTCAATACACTCTTAAAAATAAAGGTGCTTCACGATGCCACAGAAGAACCTTTTTGTCTAAATGGATCCATAAGGAATACTTCTGAACCCCTCTGAGAGAACCCCCGTTTCTGTTTCACCAAGGTTGCTTTGTGCGCGATAGACGTGTTTGCGATTGTACAAAAAGGTAAGCAGAGATGGTTCTTTAGAAAGACCTGTTGATGATGGTTTATTGTGGAACCAAAAGATTGCCCCGATTGACCTTGCTAACGTATGGCATGACGTCTTGAAGACACCACAGGTCTCGGACGAGCGATCCATTATTTTACGAGGTGTCGAATGGTTCGCACACGCGGAAGAAAAGCCGCGTACGTAAGCCTACCTGCCCCGCTTGCGACTCCAGGCCACGACGAACGTAGGGTAAAGCCCCACATCAGGCTTTGGTATTCATTCCTTGAAAGCTTCGACCGAAGAGGTGAGCGTCATCAATTCAATTTGCATAATATATTGTCCTGTCCTGATAAAGCTAGAAGCAATTACAGCTATCACTTCCATGAAAATCTTTGTATGTCTTAACTAGCCACAGCGAGCACTATGTCCATGTTCCCTTGAAACGTGGACAAAATGTTTGTTGTTGATATGATGTATCTCTTTTTGTGTACAGGAATCAAGTGAGGGTTGTTGGTCAATTTTGGGTCCACTTTTTTTGCTCAAACTGCGCAGAAGTTTCTATTGGTTATGCCATCCTACCAACCAAAAATTATTATAATACCATATCAGTAGCCTTTCTAGAAGGAACCCAGATGTTGTCTTCTGCTTTATGGGTTGAGCTTGGTCCAAGCCATTCATAACAGGCTGTTCTAATTAGTGTGACGTACAGGAAGCTTTTAATTGTCATAGCCTGTGTCTGTAGTAGCAGTAGCTACTATGAGTCTGCATGGCCGCTAGCTTTGTCACCATGTGTCTTTTGTGTTTGCTATCCTGATAGCTGATGTTAATCAAGCTAGTTTATTCTGTTAGCGTGTTTAGAGCTAATGTGGCAGGCCTTGTTTGTTCGGTAACTTCTGGTCATAGTAAAGTTTTTATATCATTGCCTTGTTTATCAACTTAGCCGAGTTGTTGAGTTATGCAACAGTGTAGCTTGACCTGCTCTGCTCTTTACTGGCTTTTGCAGCTCTCTTGCTTTGTATTATTTTTAACGCTGTAGCTTGACTTGTGCCTGGCATACGCTCATTACTGCACATGCTCCGCTAACCACTGTGCGCCTGCTAACAGCATCTGCCCCAGCACACCTCACACCAGCCACAGCTGCCTCCTGAAAGAGAGACAATGACTGACAATGTTCAACCTCACTGTCAGAAAACACTTTTTCAGAAGGCAGTAAGAGGGTCATTCTCGAGAAATGGTGCCATTTGTGCTTGAAAATGTGAGGGTTTTTTTGGGGGGGAAATATGATTTGGGGAAAAAAATGTATGTCATACATTATACATCATTAGTAAGTCATACATTATTTCCGCATAATATTTGTCATGTATATTAAGAAGTCATATTAATAATTCAATTAAAAGTGACAGTAAACACATTTATAATGTTGCTGTTCTTTTGAACATAATATTTATCAAAGAATCCTGAAGGAAAATGTTTCTTGAGCACCAAATCAACATGTTAGAATGATTTCTGAAGCAAAACAAAAGTTTTAGAAAAATTTAGAAAATAGTCTTAACCTTTGTGCCAAGAATATGTTTTTTAAGATGACAACTATTGAGATTGATACTATCAATATGTGTGAACAAACTGAAATAACTGAAAAGCTAGTATACACTTACACCTGTTTGAACCATGTGGTCAACAAAGAGACAGATGTTATGATTTTAATTTTATTTATTTTTTTTTATAAAGAGGGAAAATTTACTGGTAACTGGTTGACCAGAATGCTATATAACTCATGTATTGGCAATGAATGAGGACATTCAAAATGAATGATATTTCGATGAAAAACTTTTGGTAACACTTTATTTTAGGGTCTCTTAACTAGTTGCTTATTAGCATGCATGTTATTACAATATTAGCCATTTATTAGTACTAGTTAAGCACATATTAATGCCTTATTCTACATCCCTAATCCTACCCAATACCTAAACTTAACAACTACCTTACTAACTAATAATAAGCAGCAAATTAGGAATTTATTGAGGGAAAAGTCGTAGTTAATAGTGAATAAGTGTTCCCTATTCTAAAGTGTTACCAAACTTTTTTTTTTAAATACATTCTTGATTTAAATTGTATGCAGTACACACAAACGAAGGAAAAACATAAACAATGGGACTAGGTCACAGTTCTTGTTAACTACATTATCAGTAAAGTAATCATTGGGAACACATTTATTACACAACTGGAACCGTTTCCTGAGAATGATCCAGAATTCTTGCCATTTGTTGAGCTCAAAGCATTTTACCTTTGACCTTTATCACTGTCTAATCACCTTCCTTATCTTTCTCTGTTGCCGGACGGATGATCTCTCCTTTTCTCATTTTGCTCCATTCTTCATTATTACTCTATTCTCTTCTCTTCTCCTCTTCCTCTTCCTGGTTCTCTTTGTCATCCTCTCCATGTTTTGAATCTCTCTCAGTCCTCTCTCTGTTCGGCTTATGACGTTCTGCAGTTTAACCTGCGTCCGCTCTGGGCCGTGGTCGCGGCCTTGCTCATGGTGGAGAGCACAGGAACAAGGCAGAAGGAAGGAAAGGTGGAGAGTGGCAGGGAGAAAGAGACAGAGGTCAAGAAGCTTATCCCCGAGTCCACTCAGACTCCACCCCCTTCCTGGCAAATATGGGATCTGATTGGCTCAAGTCTACTGCACGTGTTCTGTCTGGTGATGCTGTTTGTGGCCTACAGCTGGAGCGAATTTAAATAACGCATATGAAATAAAAACACTCAAATAACACATTATATTATTTACTGGTCCTTGAAAGCACATTGAACAGTTTGTGATGGCCTCACTTAAAGGGAAAGTCCACCCAAAAAATGAAAATTCTGTCATCATTTACTCACCCTCAAGTTGTTCCAAAACTGCTTTCTAGTTTTGGATTCTGTGGAACATAAAAGAAGATATTTTGAAAAATGTGGGTAACCAAACACTTGCTGGTACCCATTTACTTCCATAGTATTGTTTTCCAAACTATGGAAGTCAATGGGGACCAACAACTCTAAGTAAGGATGACAGAATTTTCATTTTTGGGTGATCTATCCCTTAAAATGAGCACAGCCTGGACGAAAAAATATTTGTTCCTGTCAGTCAGAGCACATTTAGTTTCATATGTTTGACCAAGCCCTTACATCTTGACTTGGCTATGATGAAACCCATACAAAACACAAAACATGCAACATTTTGTAAGAACAGCATGTGATCCAGGAAGAGATTTAGATGTTTTCATGTTTGATTAAGTGTTATTTATTAGTTGGCAAATAACATATTTATTTGTCCATGCAAAATGCTAAGAAAACCTTTAAACAGCACTTTAATAAGGAACGCCAAATGGCCAGGTTCTCACTCACTTCCACCTCAGTACAAAACGTGTTTCAGAAAGTTACATTTCAGCAGTCATAACACTGAATTTTGTTGGTAGTCTTAAAAAAATGCACATATTAAACAATATAAGTTATATATTTATTAGCATCTGCATGATAAAACAAAAATAAAACAAACGGATATAGAGGTCTTGCCTCAGTCATGCCGGTGATCAGCAATATATCTACAGGAATCAAGCGCACAGTTGATCTGCTTCACAGAAACAATCTGCAGATAATAATACCAGGACACTCGAGTAAGTGAAGGCCCAGATGCCATTAAAGCGAAATGATAGCTTTGCTTTGCACAGAAGTCTTGTATGGTGAGATCAAATCTATGATTAACAACATTTAATCATGGGCTAATTTATCTGTTGGATGTAAAAAGCAGCTACTTTTGGTTTTTAAGAGCCTGATATATTATTGTTTAGATTGGGAATTATTAAATATCCTGCACAGTCATTGTAAATTATTACATTGTTATTTTATCCAAAACGCCATCTATAGGATGAAAGAGGTCAGAATGTGATTAATGAATCGTGGGTTTCATTTCCTGTTTATTAGTAAAAAAGAATGACATGAACAGAGTGAACCAAATGTATTTTTGAATTAATTTAATAAGCATCATTCCACGGAGATATGACTAATCCGAATCAAACAATGAGGAATAACAGGGTTGGAGAATAAGATTTAATTCATATACTCTTATCAGAGATCTGTAATAGAGGCCGAGGTGGGTTTTTATATTATGAAATATCAGATTGACACAATTTTAATAATTGACTAATCAGTGTAGTGGTTGTATGTGATTTACTGCTGTGAAGGTCTGTACGCAAGGTGTCTCTGGAATGGAGGGTCTCTTCTAATTGGATCCTCTGATTCTATTTTAGGTTCCGATCTTTATCTCACATAGTTGAATGGCCTTGTTTATCTCATCACAGATAAAAGAAATCTGTAAATGAGCAGACAGTGATGTCACTGAGGCCTCTTGACATCACTTCCTCAAACTACAGAATGCTCTGAACCTTATCTGAATAACTGACATTGCGTTCATCATTCAGTTTGACAAAAAATAAAGGCAATATTGACTGTTCAAGACCTTTTGTTCGGTATAATTTCCCAGTTATTTCCTCATTTGTAAAAAAGCTACAAGATGCGAAATGTGTTTGAATTGCTTAATTTGAATTGTTTGAAACGCTCTGACGGTTCAGCTGCTTCTGTTTGTCCGGCTCGACTTCTTGACTCCTGTCAGTGTTGAATAGTGTTCAGTGCTGTTGCTGCTGCTAATGGATTTTGTAAGGCTTTGTGGTTTTTATGAGCCTGTAAATGAAAGGAATAAATGTACAGTTTGGGTTGTTTTTCTCATCTGAGTGGTTCTGTTTCTTTAGACAATGTTTGGTTTACTGTTTATTTTTTTTTTTTTTTTTTTTTTTTCAAAAAGCCGTTCACATTTTTGGGGTCAGCAAGATTTTCATGTATTTTTAGTGCTGTCAAATGCTTAATCGCGATTAATCTCATCCAGAATAAAAGTTTTTGTTTACATAATATATGTATGTGTACTGTATATATTTATTATGTATATATAAATACAAACAAATACAGTAATCTTTGAAAATATTTTACATTTGTATATACATTTATATATATTAATTCTATATATATATACGTATTTTATAGATAAACATAACATAATTTTTCCTAAATGTTACATGCATATTTTTGTATTATACATAGCATATAATTCACAGTACACACCATATCTTATGTAAACAAACGTTATTTGGATGCGATTAAGCCTTTGACAGCACTATTTAATTTTGATTGATTGTTTGCATACCTGATATTATATTTGAACGATGAATATGCATTTTATATCGCTTTTTGCATCACTGGGGGGGGGGGGCTAAACTAGGTGAGTCTCGTTGGTTTCATTAACTGTATTCGTAACGAGAGCAGCATTTAATAAATTATGTATTAGTAAAATCAGTTTTCCATGACTGTGGGAACCCTGTCTCTTTCATCTCTGCCATGACACTTTGCTTGTCCTCTGTCAATCTCTCTCTCCAGGATAAGTTATGTCTGCCACATCATATTCTGGAGGAGAAGGGCCTGATCAAAGTTGGCATCACTGTGCAAGCTTTGCTAGATGAGACTTCGGTCAACGAAACACTCATCACATGAGTCACACAAACACAAGCAAGTCTCACTGACCCACACTAAATCCTGTGGATTGACAATGCACCTTTGCGGCCGAAGTTGACCTCCACCACCCAGACGATCTTTGAGGAATTCCTTGGACCATGTCCATTTATTTCTAATAGAACAGGTGATCCTCAGCTTGCAGGTATATGCTTATGTTTTCCTCACTCTCTTTACTTTATTATTTAGTACTGTTATCTGATCACTGTTGCCCAGGCCATAGTCGTGTAAGCAAAATCAGCTCAAAACTAGCTCGAGATATGAAATTCCTTTATTTAATATACATTTATTTATTAAACAGTTAGTTGAGGGATATACATAATTGTGCACAATTCCTGATGGATCTACCTATGTTTAGATTATATGATATTTGTTTTGGGCCTTTAGTGATCTAGATTTAAAACACCCGTCCTCCCAGAGTCCTTCAATAACCACATTTTAACTTGTGTTTGGGAGACGTTGATGTTTTGTCTCAGGGGAGGTGTGGCCTCACTATAGTTTCCTACACAGTCTCTGCTCTGCTTACCTGTCAGTCAGGTATGATTTCACTAAAAGAGTATGTTTGAGTGTGTGGACAGTAGAAAACATACCTGACTTTTGTTTTCATTTGTGTATGTGTAATCGATATCTTGAGGAGAGTATTTCTTTTGGGAGAGTGAGAGAACGAGAGCACATGTTGGCACTTTTTGTATGTAAGTTTGTGTATCAAAGAACATTTTTTCTCTATTATTTTACTTGTGCATATTTGCTTATGGAAAGTCCGATGTCCAAAGCTTCAGCTCCTCACAGATTCAGCCATGAAACAGACCAAAACATCTGAAGCTGGAGATTATTTGACAGTTGCCAAAATCATTTTCTTATATCAAACCGATTTACAAACATAATCATTTTATACAGTTTTTTAAATGATTTAAATGTATTCTTAAAAGAAGAGTTTTGTATTTGTAGAAGGATTTGTAATGTGATATTGGTGTGTGAATGTGTAAAATGTACAGAACGTTTATATTTGATGTGCTTATTTTAATATGTTGATTTGGTGTTTATTTTACGTAAAGCACAATTTATTAATGTGAATGGACGGGGAAAAAAACAACTTATCTTCTAGGTTATTATATGAAAGCAGTTATAACACTTCCATATGTCATTTCAGAGAGACTGTTGGCTGTAATTATTTATTCATGACAATAATTTAAATGCATTCAGTACAAATACATTTACAAGGATTATCTCTGTACTGTAATTGCCAACAAAATATATTATCTGCTCTTAAAACATTATTATACTGTAGCAAATATTAGGGACAAAAATCTGGCCAGAAGCTTTTAAGTTTGAACACCAAAAACATGGTGCATCATGGGTTAAAATGCTATCTTAATCATATTTATACTACTTCCTAGATTTTTTACACCATAAACCTGTCATAATTTGTTTAAAACAAATGGGGAAAAAATGAAAATGTGGATTAGAAAGTGTAATTTTAGAGACATTTGAACAGATAGCACTTAGATTTTGGTCTTTGGTGGTAGCTTTACATGGTATTTTACAAGCCTTTAATGTTGCATTTCTTTAAAAATTCATGCATAGTTTAGACTGTAGTCGCTTCCTATAAATTCACTGCTGTATCTTTTAAGAAATTCTGTTCTTAGGGTTGTCCTCAGACATTAAAGGGGTCATCGGATGCAAAATTCACTTTTGTTGTTGTTTGAACATAAATGTGTGTTGGAAGTGTGTGTACACATCCATCCTATAATGATAAAAATCCATCCAGTGGTTTATTAAAAAAATCCCTATCTATTCTCAAATCAGGCCGTTCTGAGATTACTGTCAGAATGACGTAATTCTGCGCAGGCACCTCCCACGATAGTTGATTGACAAGGCCGTCTTACCTTAGACCCGCCCTGAGTGAGCTGTGGGTTGTCCGCCATTCGACTCGGGTGCAGGGGAAGACAAGAATGTCTCCGATTAAGCGATTGTAGGTGTTTTGTTGCTGGATGTAATATGACAGCTGCGTCATTTACTCCTGACATCTATCGCTGAAGACTCATAGAAGATTAACATTACTTTTGTTTTTGAAAGTAATGCGCCGATCCCCGATCTGCCTAAATGTGTTTAAGTTTGCGCTAATCATTCATGAGCCAGCTTCATCTACAGAAGTGAGTATAAGGTTGTTGTTGTTTTTTATGAATCTTTGCAAAACGCCTTTCCTAATATGTGCTAGTTTAGTGGCTGAAGTTTACAGTCTGTCTCTCACCCCACGGAAGAGAGGGTTGGTTCGGCAAGCTCATAGCATTTAAAGCAACATGGACTAGAACGGCTTGCTGAAAACGGCTGATTTTGACAGTGTAAAAAGGGTGTTTTTTACACTACCATTGAGAAATTTTAACCAAAGTCTGTTATAGACTTCAAGACCCTAAAGTATCATATCAACTTGTGGAAAATGGGCATCCGATGACCCCTTTAAAAACACTGAGTTGAGGTTTATTGTTTATATTCATTCAAGTACAGTATCAAAATGTCTGCTACAGTGTGGGCAAGTTGTGCATCATTACTGTACTGTCAACATTCCCCACCACTTCACACATACTAGATAGAGGTTTAAATGCAGATTTGATTTTGAAACGACAGTTTTTTGCACTTTATGTATTTGGGACTGTCTTTTTGGCAACTGGCAAATAGTATTATGCATGGTATTATATTACAGTATTTGGGGAAAATATCAGCTGATCAGATCACTCTTGTGTTTGATAAATCGCTTTAAAATGGGATACAAATCTTTAACTGCTGAATGTCATGAGGCTATTTTGTCTACTTTGATGTATAGGGAGAAAAGGCTTGTACTAAACATTTTTGTATTTTAATTTTATAAATAAGAATTATTTTTCCATGTCTTATCAGTGTTTGGGATTTTACACCTTTGTAATCCTGTGAACTTTAAATGCATGTTCAGTAATGCTTTTGGGGAAAAGCATGCATGTCACTCCACCTTTTGCCTTAACCTCTGCAAATAAGGTTTATTTTTACCAACTTCTACCAGTAAATACTTTCACCTTCAAAGACTAGTTTGTTTCTTAAACATTTAAGGTATTGTAGACATGACAATAATGGTGCTATTATTTGCCAAACTACATTGATCCAATGTCTGAACCATTTAGCCTGCTTTATTTAATGGAAACGAGGGCTTGTTAATAGCATTCTGAGTAATTGTGTGCAAAGGAGTCGTTCACAAAATGAATTTACACAAATGCAGAAGGGACTTTGATAATTCACTGCAGAGCAACAAATACAAAATCACAACCAAATGCCTTTATTTAAAGAAATGTAATGTCTACAGCTAAACATCACCCTATTCATTTTTCTGTAAGAAAATACAGAGTTGGACTGCAGTTTGAGAGATAGTGAACCAGTCAAGACATGGCTCCGATGTCATTTCCAGCTGTGTAGATACTGTAGGTTTCGTTATGATCTGAAAGGCACAAGGGATGTTTGCCATACTCATGACGCACAGTTTCAGGCATTCAGATATTTGGCATGGTGCTTGATGTGGTCGTTGATGAAGGAGAAGATGAAATAGTAGCTGTGATCATAACCCTGTTAGAGCAAATGAAACAAAAAGACTGAACCAAAGAGTGCTGATTTTGTCTTAAAATATATACACACCATTATAAAGGGTTAAACATGTATATGTAATCATGAGTCCTGAATTGGTTCTAGTTAGATTTGTTGCATTAATGGAAAATCGATTTAAAATATTCAATTTAAGTCAATGCATTAAATATTCAGAATACTCAAGTCAATGTATTTAAATCCAAAGGCCTGTCCAGGCATCAGTCTGAGACCACAAGTGAAAATGCTTCCATTTCTTTACCATTTAATACAAAAATATTCAGCATAATCATTTTTGTGAAAAAAAAAATGTATTCTATCAGCACAAAACATCAAGGTACTGTTTAATCAACTAGACTTCCCTACATGTAGTTCCTTTTCTTGGTTCAGTACTGACCTGCTGAAGGCGGAAAACAACAGGAATTTTCTTCTTGGAACAGGCAGCGATCAGATTGTCAGGAAGCAGCTGACTGGCAGATAAGAACTGGTCATCACGGCCTTGATCAATCAGAACATCAAGCTCAGGCCCGGAATATGATTCAGCCAATACAGTAGCATCATACGACTGTGGAGATGACAGAGGAAGACAGTTAAGATAAAGCGATTCCTGCTGTTGGACAATGTGGTGTGCTAAGGTTAAAAAAAAAATGTAAAAAAAAGTTAAATCAATGATTAAGAAACGAAATATTACACACTGCTATATACACTTTAACAGTTCGGGGTCGGTAAGATTTTTTAAATGTTTTTGAAAGAAGTCTCTTTTGCTCACTAAGACTGCAGTTATTTAATCAAAATACAATAAAACAGTAATATTGTGAGATATTTAAAAAATGTAACTGCTTTCTATTTGAATACATTTTAAAATGTTATTTATTGTTGTAATGGCAAAACTGAATTTTCAGCATCATTACTCCAGTCTTCAGTGTATCACGAGATTCACGATCCTTCAGAAATCATTCTAATATACTGATTTGCTCAAAAAATATTTCTTATTATCCATGCTGAAAACAGTTGAGCTGCTTAATATTTTTTGTGGAAACCATAATACTTTTTTCCAGAATTATTTCATGAAGAAAGTCCAAAAGAACAACATTTATTTGAAAGAGAACATTTTTTACTTTACGGTCACTTTTGATTCATTTAATGCATCCTTGATGAATAAAAGTATTAATTTATTTCAAAACAAAAAAATAACCATTCATAAATGACCAGAGATTTACGAACGGTATAAACCATCTCTCACCTCCCAGGTGGACTTGTCAGGTCCAAGATAGCCAGAAAAAGCTTTCTGTCCCCATGCACATTGTATAGGGTTACAGATGGGTGCAAACGCTGACACTGACTGAAACAGGCACATGTATAAAAAAAAATTCAGACTGAATATTTAAATATCAAACAACTAAATGAAGAAGCAGTATATGTAATGTCAAAAGTGCCATGCCTTATATTTCCCAGGATTCTTAAGTGCACAAATGAGAGCCCCGTGGCCCCCCATGGAGTGACCAGAGATGGACATCTTCTCCGGATCAGCAGGGAAGTTAGAATTAATCAGCCGTGGGAGCTGGGAACAAGAGAAAGGTGATGAAGCCATTGAGTGTAAAAGCCAATGTTTAATATTTAACTGTAAAAGTCTTCATTTAAGTGCTTATTAGAGTTTCACTTTGTTATCCTAGTGACTAACTAGGCTTTGGAACATATAAAGTACACACACCTCTTCGGTGACATACGAGTACATGCGGTAGTTGGTCTTCCAGGGCTCCTGGGTGGCATTGACGTAGAATCCTGCACCTGTCCCAAAGTCCCAGCTCTCATCCTCTCCTTCAATGTTACAGCCACCTGACCAGAGCAGAATCATCATTTTATGAAAATGTGTTAAGTGTTAATGAAGCTATATTAGCATTGGTTGGCTCAAATATTTCTGATCACGAAATAACAATAGCCAGTGGTTTATCACTTTCTTATCTCAACAGTACAGACTTATATAATATAGTAATAATTTACATTTGGTTTATGCATTAATTGGCATTTTTCCAAGCAGTTGAATGACTTGAAACTCTAGCCCCTGACCTAAACTGGGAAGTCACAGTGCTTTTTGATCCTCAGGGGAAACTTATTTGTTTATCTATGTTGCAGTAATGCATTGACCTCCCAAGGGACCTCAGTTTCCATAATTATTATATTTTGGCCCATGAACCTCAAGGATTAGGCTGAGCAGAAGCCAGTTATAGAGCGTAATCCCTTCAAAGATGCACCAGCAAGACTGTAAACTGAAAATGTTCAGATGTTTACGTGGACTGGTGTCTGGGGCTACAATGATGATCCCATGTTCAGAAGCCGCCTGCTGGCTCCCTGCCTTAGTGATGAAGTTTTGCTCTGTGCATGTCAAACCTACAAAACACAGTGGATGGTACATTTTTTGATGATAAATGTTTTAAGGACAATGCTGGCTGTGTATATAATGCATATTGTTGGCTTTTTGACAAATTGGCTTTATTTCTCTGGATAAAAGTGTCAGTTAAATGCATAAATGTAAATAGGCATAGGCCACAACATTTGTCCAATTTATAACGACCTAAACTTCAGTATGCAGTAGACAGAAAATAGTAGCTAGACTCATTCACTCAAACAGGCCTAGAGAAGAGAAACGAAATGAAGTCAAGCACCTGAAAGCCAATAGAAGACTGGGCATTTGGAGCTCTCGGCCTTGGGAGGAAGGTAAATGGCGAACTTCATTTTGCATTTTAATTCGGAGCTGGAAATAAGAGTTTATGTTAAGAGCAGTAAAGTGAACTTTTCATTCAGGCGTTTTAATGAAGCGCAGTCTCTCTCACCTGTCATGCTCGAACACTTTCTGATATCCATCGCTGCACTTATTAGAAGAAACTTGCGTTAATGCCATTGCACTGTTTACTCTGCTGAGAAAAATCAAAGTTCCGAGTTATGAAAGATCATATTTCATACATAATCACTCTGCACTCGCATGCAAACATATGCACGAACATCACTTCATGATGACATCCATGCATAAAGAGTGATCTTTTTAGTTCACGTTTCATGTTTCTGAACACCATTTGAGGCTTGTTAAATAATTGTATTAAACGATTCATATTTAACACTCTGGACTCATGGAGTCTGCGCATGCGCACTGCAGTTACTGGCCTGCCAAACTCAGCACTGCTTGAAGGATCTGCAGAAAACGACCAAAAGAAGCACTTCAGGACGTTTGAAATAATGCCAAAACTTGCGCTAAAGAAAGTTACGTTTTATTTGGCCCCCGTATAACACTCCTCATTATGCAAGATACTGGCCTGGATAGGCTATTATTTTGTAGCACTTACCGCCGCAGCTAAACGATCCAGAGTTCAGTGTGACGTCAAGGTCAGCGTAAGACGTAAAGTCACGCCCCCTTACGTTTTTCTCGTATAGTCTGTGCTTCTATGTTTTGGGCAAAAAGGGGCGCTCGAGTGATATGTTTGTTTAATGTGTTTTTTTTCTTAAGTGTGTTGACTGAACATTGTGCGCCCATATGAAATTACATTTTCAAACTTATATTTGTAGTTCATGAACTATATAATTGTGATCATGAAGTTAGCCGGTTTGTTTTAATAAATTAATTAAATGTAAAGGTCAAATTTATTTGACAGTGATCCATAATTTATTGAAAAGTAACATATTTTTACTCTCGAAATATATGACACTGGCCTTCGAGATGCATATAAACACCCTCTGACTATGTACTATTTTAAATCTGAGGATGATAGCTCTAAAACGCATCTCACATCTAAACATGCTTACTTCTCTATATAGTATTTAAAAACCAGTCTGTCATTTGAGTAGGATGTCTAATTGCACACAATTCAGTAAGTGAACAGTGCATCTGCTAACGTTTTGAAGTGTGCAATCAATGAACACTTCTTTATAAGTGCATCTAAGACTCAAAGTACATCACATCTGAAAAGTTGAAGAAAAAAAAGTCAGAGAACAGTGAGCCAAATGATCATTTTCAAGTGCTATTGGTAGAGAGAAAGTTGTTCCTCGGGGTTACATTTTCTGTAATTATACAAAAAAAAAAATTTGAGTAATTTTTGCTGCACATCTGCTCCTTAGATCACATAATTTAGTTGGAAATGGATATTAATAATAATTTTCTCTCTCTCTCTCTCTGTATGTAAATGACACTGCCGAGTGGAAAAGTGTATCTTACATGTATTAACGGTTGTTTAGTACTTTGTTAATGTATGACATCTGTACAGGGATGTAAACTTTTTTGGAGTGAGATTGCAACAGAGGGTCAAGACCCACAGTGTCTTGAGTAATTTCTAAATGAGTATAGTTAAGTCAGATTAAATGTGTATATGATGCGATTTCAAGTTTTCCTTTCTCTTTGGAGTGTTACAAACTATTCGTGAATAGATAAGTTACCTAAAGTTGCAAAGACTAAAGACTCAGAACCGAGCTGATATTCGGTAATCAAAGGTTAGATATCTGCCCGCCCCCCTAAAGCGGCTCGTTCTAACACGCCCCCACATATCTACCTCACTATGTGGAAATTTTTGCATAATGCGGCCCAAATGTGCACGCGAAGAAAGAGGGCGTGGTTTCAGTAACCGCAGTGTTAGTGTTGGAAGCATCCGATGGCAGGAGACCTGGTGTGAAGTCTAGGGTGAAAAGCAAGAAGCACTTTATTTGTGTCCCTCGCGAAAGTATATGCATTTAGAATGCTTTAGATTACTGCTTACAACATAACAGGCAATTGCGATATTCGTTTCTGAACCTAGTGACAGGTATTCTGACTTTGCATATGACAATCTGCCATGCGGCTTCATGAATCAGCTCGATTTGGTTATGATGGGTGTTAAGTATTTGCTAGTTGACTGTTCAATGACGAGTTTTTGCGCATCGGTGGTGTGTGTGGGTTCACAAGCGTAGAGAGGAAAGGATCGAGAGCGAGGAGGAAATCGAGGAGAGGAGATAGAGGGGGTCACATGCAGGCGAGTGGATGATCCAGCTGTCTTAACCGTGCTTGTGTACTGCACACATACCAACTTCATCACTGTTCTGTCACTCGACTCTTTTCCCGCTTGGATCTAGGCTTGAAACTGATATGTCTTTATACCTTATTTTGAAAGATGAAGGTCGCGATTATGGTAAGGGGCGTTACATTTGCGACGAGTGCTTGTGGTGTTCGGTCAGTCACAATGCACTGGGTCAGCTGGCAAATCAGAGCAGACTGCACTTGTCAAAAGAGGGACTTTGTAGAAAACGAAGCATTGGAGAGAGGCGGGGCATAGAGGACCTAAAATAATGCACAGTATTTGAAAAATAATGTGTTTTTTGAACATTAAAGCATGTCAACATATTCTGTTACACCAAATACACAAAATAATGATCTTTAAAAAAGCATCATATGACCCCATTTAAAGGTTATAAGGGGGTGTATTGTCTTTAGGTTGTCCGCCTGGTTCATACTACGAGTCGATATTAAGGATCAGATATTACTCTTTTTCATTTAGAGGTTCGGATGTGGCAGCTGCAATAATATATCCGGGTGCGCCAGCCCTACATTGTATTGGCAGGTAAATTACAAAACAATCCCCCCCCCAGGTTCCATAACGCTTAGTTTTTTTGGCTCTACTAAAATCTTAATTTGTCTTTCATATGACTCCATTTAATTTCCCCATGAAATCCAATTATTTGTCATCAAATGTCCTAGCCGTATCGGCTCATTTATCCTTTTTATCGTTATGGGCTGTTAATGAACTTTATTCTTTTGGTGTCCTTCACTTCAAAACGACTTCTGTTTCAGTCACCTTAAGTACTGCCATCATTTATAAACCACTCCGTGTGATTCAGAACCTACTTCCACTGCACTGCATGCTAAATGTGATCAGGATGAAATGACAAACTCCATGGAAACATGTCACGATGAGCATCCTTTCTAAAAACGAAATAAATAGTAATGACCACATACGGCAGAAAATACATTAGTGGCCCCTTGTTAAAGACGAATCGCAGGCTGTCCAGACAATTACCCGAGCATGGAACGGAATGCTTACTTAATTTAACTGCAAAAACACAGTGTACTGAAGAACAGGAAGAACACAATCAATCTCTCCCCATCAGCTATCTGTAAAGGCATTTTACCTTCAACATGTTTTATTGTTTCCCTAATAGAAGCCACAAAATATTTAAGAGAGAAGTATTTTGCCTTATATGATAGCAGCTAGAGTAATCATTTGATCAATTATAATTCTCCAGTGTTCTAATGTTTCCAAATATTCACTGTTGGGTGTGTGTAAGCTTGTTTCTGCTATGGGATAAAACAATTTTTAAATAAAAGTAATTGAGACTTTTCATCCCACAATTCTGACTTTTTTCGTTTGTATTCTGAGGAATGAAGAAGGTCGATTGTTAGTAAAAAGAAAATCGCATTAACGTTATGTTTTAGGGTCTGGGTTCTGTGGCTAAACAAGCTCCATACATGCGGGGTTTCGGGTCTTTTGTGTGAGATTAAAACTGTTTTACTCAAGATGCCTTCAAAGGAACAACCAAAGATGAGCATAACGAATTTCCATCACGTTTTTTGTCAAATTCCAAAAAGACAAAGTGCACTTCAAATACTCAAACGATTCACTTATTTAACCGCAAAAATGTAAGTTCATGGGCGACTTGAAGGCGTCACAGCTTTCCTTAGACCTCCAAGCTCAGGAACAAATGAGGCGCTTATAAAAATAAGTTAATAACAGCTAAAGAGTGGAGTACATAGTTCATAGAGTATAGTAAGTAATTTGGGACTCAACTATACTTTCAGTGGTACCACACTATAATACTCTTTATCTGGACACTCTATAACACCCTTTAAGGGCCATTGTCTGTAGTAAAACTTGTCTCTTGTTTGAATGGTGGCGTTGCACACCTTGCAGCATCAGTCAGATCCCAGTCGTGGTGTTCTAAAGGAGGAGGCTGGTAAAAGTAGTTGCAATGACTCACTATAGGATATATGAACATACACCAGAATCTGTTTGAGGGGAGCTTACGA
This sequence comes from Sinocyclocheilus anophthalmus, assembly GCA_018155175.1. Classification (NCBI taxonomy): domain Eukaryota; kingdom Metazoa; phylum Chordata; class Actinopteri; order Cypriniformes; family Cyprinidae; genus Sinocyclocheilus; species Sinocyclocheilus anophthalmus. The sequence goes on from JADLZN010001916.1 coordinate 61,023, forward strand.
AGGAACTTGATCACACGTCCACCGGTATGAATAATCACTAAGGTCTGAATGGATTACTGATTTGAAAGGCTTAATAATAGGCTACTCTCATGGTTCCACGGGGCATTGACACAGGCTACCCTCCAATATTTCGAATGAAAGTTAGCTGTAAAGTTCACCCTTTGGATAGGCCAAATTACTTTTTTTTAAACTAAGTATTTTCACGCAGTCATGTTGGTTTACTAATTTAGCATAAGTACATACTGATGAAGCATGAAAAGAGTGAGATTTACAGCCAAGGTGACACACACTTGCAAACTGATTTAATTTACAGTTACACATCAAGACCAAGGCTTGTGATTTGTATAGAGTGCAAAAGAATGTAGTCTAACCTTGTGATGGTTAAGGTGGATGCCCTTGTCCTGCCTAACACTAAATCATGTCTGACCACTGATCTATAATAGAGATTATATATAGATCAGTGTGTCTGACGCTTTCTTTCACTGTTGTTAAATGGATCTTCTTCTCTTTTTTTAACATTGTTTTTATTTAATCATAATATTTTCATTGAACATTATTTATTTTTATTTATTTTATTGCATTTTACTTTTCATTAAAATTTTATTTTTTTTTAAATTATTTTAGTTGAATTTGAGATTTACATATAAGTTTATTGAATTCTGTCCGATGTTATGATTTAGATACCTCATTAACTTTTGATAAATTAAATTATTATGTTGTGTATGTATGGATTTTATGTTTTACTGTATTTTCTGCCATTTAAATCTGATTTAGAATTTAGGGATTATACCTAACTAGCACTTGTACTGGTGTACAAGGATCATTTTAGCAGATGGTATTTAAGTTGTTGATTGAAGGTTTTAATTTGTTGTAGAATTGTTGCAGATTCAGGTTGAATATAAGTTGTCTTTTATTTTTTATTTGGTAGATGTGATGTGTTATTGATGTGGGGTTTTTATTGATTTTTAACACACAACATTGTTTTAAGGTTTTAATGAATTTGCGAAATAGTACTGTTATTATACTGTTTAGAACTTAATTTCAATATATACCATTGAAATAAACGATCATAGATGGGAATGTACCTGAAATAATGCCCCAGCCTCTCGTCTCCTGGCTCATACGTCGAAGAAGATCACCTGAGGATAAGAGCACAACCTAGAAAAAGGAAGATGACATGGTCACGGATTCACGGGGGGCGCGTCTTGGGCCGCAACGGTGTGAAGATCATAACGCGCAAAGGGGTGGCCTTTCCGAAATACACCAGGTTCAATAGCTTATTTCACACACGAGCTAGTGAGGGGCCTGCACTCCATCCAGTGGTCCAAATGCTCTGTTGTTGAGAACTGTGAAGAGCGTGTTAGTTGGGTGGCTTGGGACACTGGGGCTCAAAATAATATGACGCAATAGCGCAAACGTCAGAAACTACCACTGGCCCGTTGAGCTGCACCTGTGATCTTGACCGCATACGGTCTTGTGGAGGTTTAAGAACACACCTAGGAGTAGTAGTGAATGGCTTTTATAGCGGTTTTAGATTGCAGGCTAGTGAAGCGAACCAATAAAGTAGACTTGTATAAACTGTAACCCACTATCGGAAGAAAAAAAGCAGAAGGTCAGAAAAGCTGTGGAAACATTACCGCTGTGGGTACCTACATTCACCCTGAGAGAGTATATATCTCACGCATGTCATCTGCTATGAAAAAATTAATTTACACAGTATGAGATACACATAATACATCTTTAAGTGGTGAGAACCACTTTAGATCAGGGGGGAGGAAAGGGCCTCCTGTATCGACAATAGCTTTAACATGATGAGTGTCTTCAGCTATTATGACCAACATATTTATGTGCCTGCAGACCGTATTACTCAAATCAAGTGTCACACGTGCTTATTAATGAAAAATAGATGTGCACTGATAGTCAATTAGCCAGCTGACTAGATAATCATCCCATCAGAGAGATGAAGCTATAGTCGTAAAGAACAAGCTTCAAAAAAAAAAATCGTGACGTGGGTCAGGGGGCATAACCCAGGGGACGGTGAGGGCAAGATGCTGTGGCACACATTCATAGGGTGACGGGGAGAATGTACGGGGTACCGGGGGCCGAACAGGCTGATGTGGGCTGAGTCCTTGTCGTGCTCCGTGCAGTTGGGGTTTTTTAGGGGTGTTTGGGGTGGTAATGTGGAGTGGTTTGTTAGTGTTGTGGCCGTCTGTTAGTTATAAATCCCCTCGCCCTGCCCTGGGTCAATCGGGAGTTTCACCGAGGGAGACGAATTGCTAGGGACTGGAGTAAAGTACACACCACGGAGAGCGGAACCCACACCGGCACCCACACACTACACACCCACGCACCGGGAGAACGAGCGACAACCGCCAGCCCGCACCCGCCACCAACCCTGCGGCACCATATTTCCAATCAAACACACCACCCACACATCACACACACAGTTTTTTTTTTTTTTTTTTTTTTTTCGACTATGGTTACGGGCGGATGTTTTGGTTTGCTTGACAATTGTGTCGGGGGACGGTGGCGGCTATGCCAAAAAAACGCTTTCCAGAACCGCAGGCCGGGGAAAAGCGAGAGCCGGCGCTCTCTCGTTTGAAGCTTCAACATGAGTTGTAACAAGCTGCGTATCGTCATGGCTCGCACCGTTTTCCCGGGTATAATCCACTCTGAGCGAACTCCCTTCTTGTATCTCATTTATCTCCAACCTCACCTCTGAAACCTCCCAACGATACTGCTCTTATACTTTAAGCAACCTCCGCTCTTTAAAATTAACACCCACGAAAACAAGGGGAAAAACTGAGGAAGGAACAACCATTCTGACCTCAGTTCCCTGCCTCTCGCCCTGCCTCCCTCCCCTGCAATCAGGATTTTTCACACTCTGCTGCGTCTGTGTTTCACGGAAACTTTCTGAAAGAGCCATTTCCGGAACCGCGTTGAGTTTTCCCCCCCCCCCCCCCCCCCCCCCCCCCCCTCCCTGGGGCTTTCAGCGGTTCAGAGTCAGATCGCGACGCAGAATCAATGGGGAAATCACGTGGCGGCGGGACATGTTTTTACATCAATGAGAGGTGGTGTACAAATGTAACTGTGTTAAAGAAGATGTGCTGTTCAGATTTAGAAGTGCTCTTCATTAATTGCAATCCGTTCTATTCGCTGCGGGAGTTTTGCTCGTTCATTCTCGTCAGTGTCTACATTCCTCCGCAAGCACACGTGAGCTCAGCTTTACAGAAACTCGCTGATCTGATCACAGACACAGAACAACAACACCCGGACTCTGTTTTAATTATTCTCGGGGACTTTAATAAAGCAAATCTCTCCCGTGAACTGCCAAAATACAGACAGCACATCACATGTCCCACCAGAGACAGTAATATTGGATTACTGTTACACCACAATAAAGAATGCATATCACGCTGTCCCACGAGCAGCTTTGGGGCTCTCTGTTCACTGTTTGGTTCATCTTATACCGACATATAGGCAGAAACTGAAATCAGCTAAACTGTATTAAGGACTGTAAAAAGATGGACTAATGAAGCAGAGCAGGATTTACAAGCTTGTTTTGACCTCACTGATTGGAGCGTCTTTGAAGCTGCTGCCACCGATCTGGACGAGCTCACAGAGATTGTAACATCTTATATCCATTTCTGTGAAGACATGTGCATTCCTACCAGGACTCATTTAACCTACAACAATGACAAACCATGGTTCACTGCAAAACTCAGACAGCTCCGTCGGGCCAAAGAAGATGCTTACAGGAAGGTTGATAATGTCTTGTATAAACAGGCTAAATACACACTGGAAAAGGAGATCAGAGTGGCAAAGAGGAATTATTCAGAAAAAATAAGGATTAAATTCTCTTCCAGTGACTCGGCATCAGTGTGGAAAGTCTAAAAGAACATCACCCATTACAAGACACCATCCCCCAGCACTGCGGAGAATCAACACCTGGCAGACGATCGGAACGAGTTCTACTGCAGGTTTGAAAAAACACCCCACACCCGCCCTGAACAACTCTCCACCAACCATTCACACCTCCAGAAACCCCCCTCTCCCCCACACCTGCAATTCAGATCAGCGAAGAAGAGGTGCGCCAGGTCTTCCGGAAGCAGAAAAGGAGAAAAGCACCAGGCCCAGACTGTGTTACACCAGCCTGTCTGAAATCCTGTGCTGACCAGCTGGCCCCTATCTTCACACAGATCTTCAACAGATCACTAGTGCTGTGCGAAGTCCCCTCATGCTTCAAATGCCCCATCATCATCCCGGTCCCAAAGAAACCCAAAATTGATGGACTTAATGACTACAGACCTGTGGCGCTAACGTCTGTGGTCATGAAGTCTTTTGAAAGACTTGTGCTGGCCCACCTGAAGGACATCACTTGACCCTTGCTGGATCCTCTTCAGTTTTGCCTACAGAGCAAACAGGTCTGTGGACGATGCAGTAAACATGGGACTGCATTATGTTCTGCAACATCTAGACAGACCAGGGACTTATGTGAGGATCCTGTTCGTGGACTTCAGCTCGGCCTTTAACACCATCATCCCAAACCTCCTCCTGCCCAAACTAACTCAGTTCTCCGTGCCCACCTCCGTCTGTCAGTTGATCAACAGCTTCCTGACAGACAGGCGGCAGCTAGTGAGACTGGGAAAATTCTCATCCAGCACCTGCACCATCAGCACTGGAGCTCCTCAGGGATGTGTTCTCTCTCCACTGCTCTTCTCCCTCTACAACAATGACTGCACATCTAAAGACCCCTCTGTCAAGCTCCTGATGTTTGCAGACGACACCACACTCATCGTCCTCATTCAGGACGGTGACGAGTCTGCTTACAGACAGGAGGTCGAGCAGCTGGCTGTCTGGTGCAGTCTCAACAACCTGGCGCTCAACACGCTAAAAACTGTGGAGATGACCGTGGACTTCAGGAGAAACCCCTCTGCACTCCCCCCACTCAAAAAAAAACAAAAAAAACACCATCATGGACAGCACTGTGACTGCAGTTTAGTCATTCAGGTTCCTGGGCACCACAGTCTCTCAGGACCTTAAGTGGGACACTCACATTGACTCCATTGTGAAAAAGGCCCAGCATAGGTTGTACTTCCTTCGCCAGCTGAGGAAGTTCATCCTGCCACAGGAGCTGCTGATACAGTTCTAATCTGCAGTCATTGAATCCGTCCTCTGCACGTCAGTAACTGTCTGTTTCAGCTCAGCTACCAAATCTGACCTCATAAGACTACAGAGGGTAGTCCGGACTGATGAGCGAATCATTGATACAACCCTCCCTTCTCTCCAAGAACAGTACTCGTCCAGAGTGAGCAAAAGGGCAGGCAGAATCACTCTGGACCCCTCACATCCAACACACTCCCTCTTTGAACTGTTGCCATCTGATCGATGCTACAGAGCACTGATCACCAGAACGACCAGACACAGGAACATTTTCTTCCCTCAGGCCATCCATCTCATGAACACTTGGCAATAACCATGGAACACACACTATTTAATCACTCATACACTTATTTATCTAACACACAATCTAACACACACACTCAGTCTACATTTCGAATTTGCACATAATATACCTGTACTTACAACTGTCTATTGTTATATACCTGTTCATACAATTGTCGATTTGTATATTTTATTCCTTAGTTACTTGTTCTATTTTTTATATCGTGTGTTTTTGTTCTGGCACTGTCATTCTGTTACACTGTGGAGCTTCTGTCATGAACAAATTCCCGTGATGTGTAACATACTGGCAATAAAAACTCATTCTGATTCTGATTCTGATTCTGATCACCGCTGTGGTCAGTGAAAAGCTCAGCTGAGATTTACTGTCAGTTTCTGGCTGGATCAGAGGCACCCGAGATCATTTCATCTACTACCTGTCAGTCTAAAAGCAATTTAACACATGGTAAGAAAGGGAAAGGGTGGAGAAAAGGAAGGCATAGAAGATTAAAAAGAGGGAATTTGTTTGTACACTCTTAAAAATAAAGGTGCTTCAAAAGGTTCTTCAAGCGATGCCATAGAAGAACCGTTTTTGGTTCCACAAAGAACCATTCAGTCAAATGATCTTTAAAGAACCATCTCTTTCTTACCTTTTTATAATCTGAAGAACCTTCTTTCACCACAAAGAACCTTTTGTGAAACAGAAAGGTTCTTCAGATGTTAAAAGTTCTTTATAGAACCATTTAGACAAAAAGGTTCTTCTATGGCATCGTGAAGCACCTTTATTTTTAAGAGTGTATATGGTTATTTTGGCATTTTAATTGGAATAAACTTTTTCGCCTTTGTTCCTTGACTCGGTCCTGCCCTGTTTTAATGAGCTTCCCATGTATCACGGAGGTGATTTATTAATAAGGATTACAGGGCATGATGTGACATATGTAAATAATTTAGCATCAGCTCAAACAAGGGTTTAGGAGAACCCCAGAAAATACATGAAAGGAGTGTGAAACAGGGTTCATTCTTTACACGTGCCTCTTATGCCAGCTTTCTCTCTCTTTCTCTCTCCCTCTCTTTTTCACACACTCTCATTTTTGAGCAGCTGTGACAGTTGGCATTTCATACTTAAAGTTCAAAGAACTTTGCATTGAGCCTGACTTTCCCATCTCTCTCGCTCTTTCTCTCTTTCACATATAACTCTACCCCTGGAGGATTGATACTTACACTTGTCTAGGTGGGCGTACTAGTTAGTTCTGGGTTAGATGAAGCCCTCCGGCATGAAGACTAAACTGTTTACAAAGCGTTCTTTAATTGATTTAAAATCACTCTGTCTCTGTGTGTGTGTGTGTGTGTGTGTGTGTGTGTGTGTGTGTGTGTGGTGTGGTGTGTTTGTGTGTGCTTCCAGTGTAGGTGGTGTTTTGTACTGTGCATGTTTTTTGGGTCAGTGAATGAAATGAAAAAAAAAAAATCTTAAGGTTATTTAATTTGGAAGAAAATGCCACCCACACGTCTTCTGATTCCCAGCAGCCACGGCTGCACCTTGCTGATTAGGAATCGCACAGGTGCCAGTCATATCATAAATGCCTTTGTGACAGAACCCACACACAGATTAAGACACACTCCAGATGCACACAAATACTCAACTTGACATTATATATTTATATGTACACCTATATGTGAGGTTGCATTGAGTGTTTGATATATATTTACATATATATTAATATGTAATATTAATTGGCTCTCTTCTGATCGTTTTAAGGACATTGTTTTCAACCCCAAAAAAAAGGAACGGACCATCAGCAACTTAATACACAATAATACACCAACAAAATAATTTAAAAATAATTAATTATTCAATAAAAAACAATTATTAAATATAAAAAGCCTAACTTAATAAAAATGCTAAACTGAAATCATAGTTTGTTCCTCTAAATAACTTGTATAAATATTATGGATTCAAAAACTGAATCATGGTTAATTATTTTAATACATCAACACTCCAAGTTTTTGGTAATGAAAAGGCTTAAAAACAAGCAATGTTGTGATAATTATAGAAATGAGGTGGGCCCTCACATCAAATACTTTTTTTGAGAATGATTGATATATACTTTATACTTAACTAATAGTATAACTTATTTATTTCAAATTTTACTCAAGCATTATTAAATTAATATTTCTATGTTGCAGAAAGCTATCTACAATACTGAACAAGTCAGTATTGAAGAAATTTTCCATGTATTTTTTTATTAAAACCATTTTTTTTCTTTTTTTTTTTTTTTTTTTTCCCTACAAACAGGTTTCCCCCCCTCACACAACTGCAAACCACATTTATGACCCTGCGGCTGATGGAACGTGACTTTTTCTCACAACTGAGTGTTTTACAGTGTACAAAAACATTCATTCATATTCATGACTTCTAGTGACTCAGGGAAGACCCGGCATAATGGAAATACTTTCTGTGTCCACTTCTGTCCGCTCAATGGAATGTCCAAAACTTAGTGTAGAACAGTAATGATAGAGTCTGTGCTCTTCACTTTGATGCTGTTGTGACATTTAATGGAATCTCTGGCATATATTCAGCTCTTACTATTATGTTTTCAACACCGTTATGTTGAAAGGACAGTACACTGTTTTACTCTATCCAGGCTAACCGGAAGGCTAATTTACAACGTCTTCTCTCAGGATTTTTCTATGGGGTTGTAGAATAGCATTTTTTTGTTTTCGAGTCATGTTTATCTACCATGTGAATTCCTGCATTATAATACTACAAAATGAACAGCTCCATTGTCCTCTGAAATTTTTTTGCCACATTCATTTAAAATGTAGCAATTCTTACAGTCACCTTGAGTTATTCGTGTGCAGTGTGGCTTAATCTTTGCTTGGCCATTTGTTGGGATAAACAGGAAAGTGTGTTCAAGCGCCAGCAAAACAGTGTAAAGAAATAGTCTTTGTGAGAAGCAGTCAATCAGCAGAAGTTAAAAGCAGCTTGTAAGTGTATTTATTTCTTGTCTCAGTGTTTAGCGCAGTTGTCATTGCTAGGAAACGCTTGTTTTGTTTACTGTGGAGACGTGCTGAAATGGCGTTTGGTCTCGTACTGTATCGCGTACCTTGTGAGTGTCGTGCGCTTTGCTTGGCCATTTGTTGGGATAAACAGGAAAGTGTGTCCAGCTGAATTCAATTTGAGTTTTGTTATAAAAAGAAGCTTAGTTTACCGCGGAAGCAGTCGCGGCTGCGGTCGTGTGAAGACCGAAGAGTGTAAAGACCATCGACTCTACCGTGCGACTCCACCGGGCAGGACACCGGCAAAGGACATAAGTATCGCTTTTTATCTCTCCTCTTTCCACTTCTGTTTCAGTTTTTTTTATAATCTATTTCTTACTATGTGTCAGTAAGTTATTTTTTAGGATTACTGATGAACTAATGTACTTTGATTTGTATTAGTTATCTATTTTAGTTTTAGTTACAGTTGTAGTAATGTTGTCATTTTATTCGTTTTTTTATTATGTCTATATAGGCTTTTTATTAAGTTTTACTTTTATTTATTTTGAGTTATTTCAGTACTTCAACATACAAAATGGAAATGAAATAATATATATATATATTTATACTTTAATGTATTTATATATGTACATGTATATGTATATGTGTGTGTGGCTGTGCATACACATATGTAGTTGTTTTTTGGTGTTTGGCTTAGTGTTATGTTAGAATCATTATTATTCTCATACCTTTTGTTCTTTTAATATTTTAATTGTTTTTAGCTTTATTTTATTTATTGTTTTTCATTTAAATGTTTTAGTTTTGAAATTTTGTTGTATTCTTTTGTCATTTTTATTTAATTTCTTTTTTCTTAAATGTGTGTATATATATAGTTTTTATAGAGTTTTAGCTTTTAGTTTTAATTACTTTTCTTATTTGTAAGTCGCTTTGGATAAAAGCGTCTGCTAAATGACTAAAAGTAAAGTAAAAGTAATGTAACTTCATGCTCTTACTGTCATGGCCTCCCGTAACAGTGGTCAATTATGACCATTCTGGTCAAGTGGCGGACTTGATAAATACAGAGGCTGGCAGAAACCCCAAGAAAAACAATGTTCTCAGGAACATTGAGTTACAAATGTTTATCTAGAGCTCTAGCTGTCAGGCTGCTTAATATATCTTTGATATACTGGAATGAGGGTGGCTAAATACTGCACATATACACATACCTGGCATAATTATCCACTCAGAAAGCTGAAACAGAGATGAGTCATTGAATGTCTGCAAACAAGTTTATGACCGTCACCATAACAACAACAACAACACCACCGCTGACAATTCAGACACTGGAAATAGAATCAGAAAACAGATCAGAGGTTTTCACAAGTTACTGAGATCTGAACCTGTAGCTCTCTCGGCAGACCATATAACGGTCCTGAGATCGCTCTCTATGTTGCCATGGAACCCTGAATCCAGAGGTACATTTTCAAAACCAAAAACTTACAGGTGTTCTTAAAAGCATGTTTTCAAAGAACTTCAAATCTGACAATGGTAAGTGTTGGGTTTGAATACTGCCACTATCTGAACAATATGTGCAACAAAATGTCTCAGAAATGGTTTTTGATAGGTCCAAATGACAAGGTGAAAAGCGGATACCTAGTTCCCTTTTAAAAAGAACATGTTAGACTTTTCATCCTGTGCCAGGCTGGTTTATGCTGGTTTCCTCTAGTTTGGGGCTGGTCCAGCTGGTAGACCAAAACAGCTATGATGTTTACCACCAGACAAATACTGGTCAAACAGCATGCTTTCTGATCTGGATTGTAGTCTTTTCAAAAGAGTTATTTGAGAAGGTTTCTATGAAAGCCCTTTTCCACCTCAGAGTAAAATAAGAAAGTAATTGTGACTATTTCTCACAATGTGATTTTGCAACAACTGTGGAACTTATTCAGCAAGGTTTCCACAGCAATATCATGCAGCAACTCTTTCAACATTGATAACAATAAAAATTATTTCTTGATCACCAAATCTGCATATTAGAACAATTTCTGAAGGATCATGTGACACTGAAGGCTAAAGTAATGGCTGCTGAAAGTTCAGCTCTGCCACCAGGAATAAATTACATTTTAAAATACATTACAATAGAAACAGTTACTTTAAACTATAATAATATTTGATAATATTACTATTTTTACTGTATTTTTGATCAAATAAATGCAGCCTTGGTGATCATAAGATAATTCTTTCAAAAACATTAAATATATTAGTCACCCCAACTGTAGTGTATCTCATTATGTAGTTTTATGTTTATGTTTATTTCTTATTTTAAACTTCATCTCACAATAACCACTTTTATTTATTTATTTATTTTTTACTCTGAAGTGGAAACAGGCTTCTATAAGGTTCTTTTAGTTCTTATCCATAAGAATAATAGGAATCATTGAAAAATGCCTCTTCTAATAATGAAATAAAAGTGGTCCTTATTCTTTGACCATAGACACTTCAGTTTGTTTCATACTTTTAAAGGTAAAGTGCAGGTCCAAAAACCAAAACGGTATTTTGTCCTTCAAGAGAGCTTTTGAGTCTGGATTCATTGAATACAAATGAGGCTACAGCATCTCAATTGTTTGACGCAGTATAAAAACTCTAGTCACATCACAACTTTTATCCACACTTGTTTTCAAAAATCAGACACTGTAAACAAAACACCGCTGATCTCCCATGAATTTAGACTTCACTCTCTGGCATATAAAATGCTACATAAAAAACTAAAAGTCTTGACATGAAACGGAAACTCTGACTTAACACTTATATACAAATTTTTATAACCAGAGAAGTTTTATCCCAGTGATTCAACTGACATTTATGGTCAGGACAGATCCCGGTCAGACGAAGGTCTTTTGATGTATCAGTACCCTGTCATTACTGTGAAGCCGTTCATTCATAGATGCAGTTGAATTCTAGTACTTTAGACCAATCGGAGCTGATATCTGTAGAGGTAAGACGGAGAGAATGCCAAACATGAAACCCAGAAGGAAATCCAGGGTTACAGTAGGCATTTTGTAAGTTCGCCGAGTGAATTCACAAGCAGCTGACACTCTCATTTTTGCTGCTTTTGGACAGATGGTGGTTTTTATTGGGAAGGGGCAGAGAGAAATCCCCATTGCCTATTGATCCAGTGAACGGCAGGTGTGTGGACTGATAGGCCAGTGGTGGAATGGTGTTGACCAGAATTAGTTGTAACGGTTTCTTCTCCTCATGAAACTGGCATCGGATGTATCTAGCGAAGGCAGAGCGGTAAGTCTTGTTGAAGAGAGTGTAAACCAGCGGGTTAACAGCGGAGGAAAGGTAACCGACCCACACAAACACATTCAACAGTCTGTTCATCACATCGGCGTCACATGCTGCCGGCTCGCAAACCACAGCTAAAACGTTGGTGATAAAAAATGGACACCACATGACCACGAACAGGAAGAAGACAATGCCCAGAACTTTGGAGGCTTTTTGCTCATTGCTGATGGACTGCACTGTGTGCCGTCCGAAAGGTGGCGTCACAACCCCCGATTCTGCCCCCGCCTCGCGGCTCAACGAGCGCCGCAAGAAGAGTTTTTTCTCTGAGGGTGAGAATGAGGGTCCGGGAAGGAAGTTGAGAGTGAATCCTGCGCTCCATTTGGGCCTGGGCACCAGTTGGTCAAGGCAGAGCGTGGCCTCACTCTGCAGAGCGCTGATAGTCAGGAAGTAGGTCACCACCATAATGGTCAATGGCACAAAGAAGGCCACAAAGGACCCAATCAACACAAAAGAGTTGTCAGTCAATAGGCAGCTGCCATCCTTGAAAACTTTGGTGTGATCGCGCAGACCCAGCACTGGGATTGGCATGGAGATGCCTGCAGAAAGACAAGGGAAGAAAGTGCATTTGTAGTTTAGTTTAGTCTGCAGAAATTGTGACAGACCAAAAAACAAGGTGGCAAAGAAACCAAACAACAGAGAAAAATGATGACAGTTGCTTATTTCACACAAAACACAAAAGCAGCAAAAGTTGTGTGACCTGCAGTTTGTCTATGACATATGCAGCTGTTCTATTTTTGTCCTCTTCACAGCCAATTGTACAAGCAGACATAAATAAATAATAGTTCATATAGTGCTATAACACATTAACATCCAATTCATTACTCTTTTTAATGGTGTTAATACAATTACTTACAACAACTGTTTCATTCTGTTCTGTGATTTTTTTTATCACTAAATGATGAAAAGGAAGACCCTCTTAATTGAGAATTTGTTCACAATCAAAATGAGGTTCACTGTGATTAATAATAATAATAAACCAATATTAAAATGTATTAACAGCCCTAATAAATAAATAATGCAGTTGTTTTAATAACATATAGTAATAAAGAGTATGGGTTTATAATTTTGTTATATATAATATATAGATAACATTTTAACATGCAATTCATCCATTTTTTATTTTTAATGGCGGCAATGCATTTAGAAAATCTAACATTGTAGTTCTTTTATTTTGTTCTGTAATATTTTTATCAGTAAATTATGAAAACAGATTCTTTAAAAAACATTTTTGTATAAATCAAACAAGAATTAAGTTTACCACAAAAAAAATAGGATTTATATATATGATTTAATAAATAATATAATTGCTATAATAACGCTTTCATAGATGACATGTCAACTTGCAGTTCATTTGCTTGTTTTTAATTCTGTTCATTTTTTTTTTTTTCAGTAAATGATGGAAAAGTGTGGGTTGCATATCATTTTGAGGATAACAAGCCCTACAATTCATTTGGACTAGAAAAAGTTTGCTCATATAAAGGAGTATCATTGAACAGCTGAGTAACACTGATATCTAAGGAATGTATTAGTATATAAACCATCTCTTATCTCTAAGGAAAAACACACACACACGTTGGTATTGGTGGTTTACAGGGACTGTCCATAGGCGTAAAGCGCGGGAAGGTATTTTGAGCAGGGGGGTTGTAGAGTTTTCCCAGGAGCGAAGTTATATGTGTGCAATACACGGGCTTTGTCCTGTAGTCGGTGTTACACGAAATAAAAAAATAAAATCAATTTAGTTCAGCTGGACATGGGACGCTACAGTTCTGAGGCGCCGCGCATCTGTTCCAAGCAGCTCGGAGCCGCAGGAGTCACGAGACGAGAGTGAAGCGAAATGACTGCTGGCGGAGCCAAAAGCGCGAGAGAACTTTTGTTAATAAACATTTCATTTCTTCGTTTAAAATAACTGAGTTGGTCTTTATTGTTGCTGTGTTTTCATTAAAAAACAAAGATGAACCACAAACTAAGCATTCGTTTTAAATATTTATTTGGGTTACAACGCAAGTATAGGCTCCGTCTTCTTCAATTTGTTAAGAGTTAGAGGTTTAATAAATGCGAATTTGCCATTGTTCTACTTTATGACTGATCTGTTTTAATAACAATGAACCAAAAACTACGATCGTTTTAAAAGGGGAAATCCATTATATTTGCGTTACAAATTTTATAAACAGAATTGTCATTCAAAATTGCCACAAAGGGGAAAATATAAAGACTTTATTTTTATGTTACAACGCGTTTACAACAAGTCATCAGTTTATTCGTTTTGCTCAATTTTTATGTTTAATATAAGCTAAGCGACTTCATCATTGTACTATTTTATTGTTGATGTAACTTTTTTTAAAATTATTATATATTGAATCAACCTTAAGCATTAGTTTTAATCCATGAAAAGATAACGTTAAAGATCACGATGCGAGAATGCGACATAGTTGCTGCTGAGGGAAATGAACACTCTCGCTCTTTCTCGGTTTCTTTGTAATAGCTGTAGACATGCTCGTTCATTCTTAATTTGGGTACAGACGTGTTATGGGGGGGAAAATATGATCAAAAAAGTCATGGCAACAAATGTTTTTTTTGTTTTTTTCAGTAATATAGATAAAATTTTGTTAAAAAAACAAACGTATACAACCGTCAATTGATTTGACTTAACTCATGTTTTTACAGTGTGACCACAATAAAGGCTTCTTAGAGTAGCCTAACCATACTGACTGGATATCAGGAAGATTGTAAAGTAGATTAATTATGTTAGAATTAATACATAAAACAATACGATTATGCATGCCTACTTGCTGGTTGGCTGCCCACTATGCATAGGCTCAGTTCTGCTTCTTATCGCCACTTCAGGCTTCGTCCTCTTTTTATTTTTTTTGGGCTTCGTGAAAAAATCAAAAATGCGTTTTTGCGCCATGTTGACTGGTGTATTTTTAAGTCTTCAATGACGGATCTTCAATGTTGCTTATTGGTCGTTAAGCTTGTTTCCCCTATGATTTTAATGAATATTCACATTAATAAAATTAGTTTTATTTCTTTTTTGTTACAAAATTTAAATGTATTTATTTTTATCACCGCACCCCCATTTTTTCTTTAGCTCCGAGCCAGGGGGTGCTGCAGCACCCCCAGCACCCCTCCTTCCCGCGGTAATGCATAGGCGTAAATTTTTATACTGTACAAACTGTATTTACTATCGTCCTACACCAACCCTAAACCTACCCCTCAAAGGAAACTTTGTGCATTTTTAGATTTTCCAAAAAAAAAACACCATTTAGTTTGTTTTTTAAGCCTTTTGAATTACAGGGACACAGGTAGTGTCCTCATTAACCACCTTCATATTGTAATACCTGTGTCATACCCATGTCATTATACACATTTGTGTCCTCATAAACCACCCAAACCAGTGCACACACAAACACACACACAGCTGTACACAAACATCATGATGTTCAACAGCACACATTCTGTCTGATGTCCTATCATCACATCTTGTTTCAATGATAATGATATTCTTCAAATAGCTCTTGGCTCGTAATCATGTGTAAACACTTTCCATTAATTGTTTCAAGCACTAATACATAATTTATTTACAAATCATTAAACTGTTTCAAACTGAGAGTGCAGGTGGCGTATATTTATTAAAAACATGCTGGGAACCCTGTGATTGATGGATCTCTTGTTCAAGGACAGGTTCCTATTTTACTGCTTACTTAGACACATTGCTTATGCTTAGGCAGCAAAAATATCCGTCTTTGTCATATGCCTTTGGGTTACTTCACAGTAATTGATGGGACTTTTTTTCTCTCCTTTCCTCTAACGGTTTAGAGACGTAACCTCAATAACACAGCTATTTACGACCATTAGCATTAGTTCAGCCTGTATAATGTAGTATATGAATTTCTGCTAGCATCTTGCAAATGAAAAACTTGTATCGCTCAAGGACAAACATTTAGTGAAACTGCCATGGTGATAAAAGATCTCCATGGCAACAGTAAATCTCTGCAAATCGTGTCTGATCTCTGGGGTTTGTTGGGGGGAAACCGAGCTGGTAAGGACCGGGGGGGGATGAGGGGATGATGGCATTAGCTGTGCAATGATGGCATTGGCTGTGCATCTACGGATAACTGCAGGCCTTGGATGACTATGATAAGAACCGCAGTGTGTAAAAAAATGGGTGTCGCTGTGTGTCAAAATCTGAGAGGAAGATGGGGAGATTAAAAATATATATCTGTAAGGTTTTTCCTTCAAAACTAAGTTTAAAATGGGGTTACTTTATCTTGATCACTATCAACCTCCTTTGGCATCAGAGTAAACAGAGTTTAAAGTTAGTAAAGCAGCATTATAATGTAAGTTGTTACGGTGCTTTGCTCAAATCCACTGACAGCTCTCAACCTCTAAGGGCTGCATCTTCACAATAGATTTATTCACAATCGTCTAGATTATAAAAGTTATAGACATTGTGCTGTCTGACATTTAAGGCAAGACACCAGAGGTAAACGGTACTTTGATTTTGATTTTGACAGATCTCATCATAATTCTCAGTCGATTAATCACAGTACATTAAGACAACTGATTTGCATTACAAGTTTTCTGAAATGTTATTTTTAAAGATGTATAGATAATGCATAATTTTTAATAAATTAGCAATAATTAGCAAAATATTTCCAAAACCGAAATCTGAACATTGGATTAAGCCAGGTTCAAATACTTATTCTGTTAACATATTTGAGTTAAAGGTTTTTACAGAGGGAATCTTTTGTCACTCTTTAAATGTGTATGTGTAAACAATGGGTATTTTGACTGCTTTCATTCCACCTTTCTGAAAGAAGACATGCTATGGAAGCATAACAGCCTAAAATCTCAAAATTGACCAGTGCTTGAAAAAAAAAAAAACAATGGTTTTGTCTGATGTGTCTTGCCTTAAAGCAGACTGAGAGCTATTTAGCATCAAGAGGAAGGGGGACAGCGGATCTGTTTCGTTTGCATTACAAATACGTGGATAGATGGATGGATGCATTCTCTTATGCAGGAAAAAAGAACAAATGAACCAGTACAAAAACTAATTCTGCATGTTTGTGCTATCTCAGTGCTAAGAGGCTTCTCAACTGATAATTACAAAACCACTTTTTTGTCTTAACAACCAGACTTGCTGTCTTTTCAAAAGCATCTGACTCATGCTCAAAAAGCCCTAATCTCTGAAATGTTAGCAGATCTACTTTGATCCCCAAACAACACATAATTGCCATCAGAAAGTCTTCTTCACTTTAAAGCAGCACTAGCTCTCAGCTCTTTGACCACTCTGAAGCTCACAGAGGCTGGAGACTAGTACTGGGAACTGAAGCTGTATCCAAAAGTGTACCCGCACAGTTTAACCACTTTATTAGTGCAGATATTTCCATTCTATATCGGTCTCTATTGACTTGAGTTTTATTGCTTTGCATTATAAATGTGTTTCATTAGACGGTTTTGTTTTTCTTTTTGTATTAATGTGATGTAAATGGCATTGTGGCATTCACTTTATTACATTTCCTGCTCATAATATCCATTTCTGTCTGTCCTGCATGCCGATCGTACAACAGGGCTACTCTGAAATATCAGTGATATTTCAATCAGAGCTTGGGCATTTCTTCAACTTCGGACACAGCAGAGGTTGATTTTTATTAAAACGAATAGATTTATTTTTCTTTTCTCTTCTTCTCGTTTATATGAACTGTCTTGGAAACATTTTTCCATGCCTTCATTATTTTTTGCAACTTTTTTATTTTATTTTTTTTACTTTAGAGGGTTATACTTTCAATAGTAAATAAAATGTAATTTTTTATACAAATTATTTTTTTTCCTTAGCAAAATTGAGTGTCTTTTTTACCAAAGCAACAAGACCATTAGTGAAGAGCATGCTTGAGATTAAATGTGACATGATAAAGTAAATATCACAGAATATTCTTGATAAAAAAAAGTGTAAAAAATTTTATTTATGTGTATTTTATGATCCGTAAAATGCTAGCTATTAAATTAGTCTCAGAAAAATGGAGCCATTTTATTTCACAAATGTTTAAAATGTAATTTCCACCAGAGTATGCTATTAAACACACACGGCTTGAGATGTGGTGGAAATAACACTGTGAGCGCTGGAAATATTCATGACTTCAGCATTCAATGACCCAGGCCTGTAAAATTCATTACTTTTTAGCTTTCCATTATGCTATTTTTTCTCTTCTCAATTATTTCTTCCTTGTGGTGCTCCATTGACATGATCAGCAGGATACTGATGAAGCTGCAGTCACTGCTGCAGGTCTCATTGTTGCCTTTCAGCTCCAATCTATAATATAACTGAATATTGCTGCAATTTTACTTCTCATTTACTGATACCCAACTCTCTCCCCCACTTATGTGTTCAATTGAACATATGTGTCCTCAGGTGAATGACGAAAGGCATGGAGGTTTATTAGCCACTGATTTCTCTAGTCCCAAAGGGCTTTAAGAACACTTAAACATAAAGGTTTAAAGGGGTGGATCACTGGGCTTTTTCTAGGCTTGATTGTGTTTATGGGGTGCAGTCTAACATGTGTTGCTTCACATAATTTACCTTTATTCCACACAGCTCTGTCTCTTCTCTGAGAAACGGGCTGATCTTTTCCTGTTTTTATGAAGCCCCGCCCTCAGAAGTAGGCGATGTGCTCTGATTGGTTAGCTAGCCCAGTGTGTTGTGATTGGCTAAACGTCCCACCCCTCACCTCAGCATGTGCTCCGGTTGTATTGTAAACAATGGCATCCTTAATATCGCTTATCAGTTTGAGTCCGATTGAGAAGCAGATGATATTATCGAAGAGGATCGTGCAGAACCTGTGCAAGCACGGCTTTTAATGGTAGGCCTATGTTTTTTGTTTGTTGTGTCATACTTTTAGATACGCTGTTATTTGTAAATGCTACTGCTTATGTTAGCTTTTAATATACGGTTTTATCCTGATTAAAGCTTTAATACAGTACAGCAACCCATGTTTAATGCTTCTCATAGCTATGTGAAAATAAGTGTATAATTGGAACAGTTCATTGTGGAGCTGAATGAGAGAGAGAGAGAGAGAGAGATGCAGAGCGTGTGCAGAGCAGGGGAACGCAAGGAACAGTATTGAGAACCGCTGCTTTTGAACATTGATTTTGAAACCTGTGAATCCATTAGAAGTCCGTTAGTTAATCCGTTAGAAGACAGAATTGCGATTCATATATGAACAGATTTTTACGTGCACCTGTAGTTTTCTCTTCCTCTTCTCTAAAGCAGGTCATGGCCTCGCCCCCTTTGCTGCCTTCTCCGAGGTCGGGGTTTTATCTGGGTTTGTTACATCACGAACCCGGGAAGTAGCTCGTTGTAGTCCCTACCAGCCGTTTTTGTAGACATTAAACTGCCAGAATTTTAAAAGACCATTTGCATTGAACTTTCAGCTTCGTAACTTTGCAGATATTGTTTATGCTCAAACAGCAACATTACACACTAACTAACATTAAAAAAGTGAAATCGCAATGAACCACCCCTTTAAAGACCCTCTTTGGAATGCTCTTCGTTATATTAGTGCCTCTATACAGCCAAGGTCATATTAAAACCAATAAGGAATATTTTCTAGGATTTTCTGAAAGCAGAGTCAGTGGTTAATACTGTTATCATGTATATACATTAGATCAGAGTCATGACTCATCAAGACAGAATGACATCCTGTTCACAACAGTCTCAATCACCCTACAGCACAGTGTCATGCCCGCATGTTGATGGCATCAGGTGTACCTGCTGAGATGGTCCAGACGGCCGTGATCTTGGCCCGGGCACGTGAGCGTGAGTTTGACCGATTGTGTCGGATGGGGTTACGGATGGCCACATAACGGTCCAGGGAGATAGCGCACAGATGCATGATGGAGGCGGTGGAAAAGAGAACATCCAAATAGATCCACATGGGACACAGTGATGCAGGGAGGGGCCAGGAGTAACCTGAAGAAGAGACAGACATTCAGAGAATCAGGCCCAAGGAATAAAACTGACAACAAAAGGCTTTGAAATATTGACTTTCCTGTTACATGCTAATGGACCCTGTGAGATAATTTAATAGGCTTTGTCCACTAAGCTCAACTGAGTGATAAGTTGTGCGTGATGAGCTCTTGAGAACAGCACAAGAGCTTAACGATCACTGACAGTGTTTTCAGTTGACACTCTGATGAAAAGCATTTTATTTTCCACAACACTACATCTATCTATCTATCTATCTATCTATCTATCTATCAGTGAGTATAAAAATGGTTATTGTATGGCATTGTTTTGGAAACCACTTTTATTTTAAAAGTGTAGTACTTTTTCTATGCATCCATCATACCTGTCAACACTCTTGTTTTTTCCCGGGAGTCTCCCGTATTTCACATCCATCTCCTACCCCCATCCCGTTTTGTTATTTCTTTCCCCTGTAAACTCCCATAATTTGTATGGCCCAAACCTTGTTATATGAATAATCCCATCAATATATTTTTCCAAGGATGTCCAGTTGCCAGATCTTGTATGAACTCATCTTACTTACACAATCGACACATCATACAAATTTCAATCCATTTGGGATCTCAACCTGGCAACCTACAACAACCCAGTTGCGCTGTTGATATCTGCGCAGGTAGTAGATGCGGGAAGTTGATTCAAGCATCACTGGTAGAAATGGGAGAAGACTCAGGTGGTGCAAAATAGGATATACATGTAAATTTAACAACAGCTGGATGGAAGAATTAAATTTCATATCTCAAAGCCATATCGACAATGCCTACGCCTTTTGCAAAGTGTGTCGCAATGATTTTAATATCGGACACAGTGCGAAAAATGGCGTTACTCAGCACATTAAATTTAATGTTTAACAGTGTTTCTGTTTATGTAATAAAATTGGCAAAAGTCAGCGCATGTCGCTAAAAATTCTGCATGCTCTGCGTTTGTCTGTGAATGAATGGCGTAGTTTCGTCTGATTCACAAACTCAAACACATGTGACGCTCACTGTTTTCAATGTCTTGTAAGCTGTAAGTATACAGACATTTCCTTCAACTCTAAAACGGAAATCTTCTTCATTAACGGACGTTTAGCAGAAATGACTACAAAATTATAGCATATCCTTAGTAGCGAATAAATCCAGCACAAATTGAACATGGTTGATTTTTACCTCATTTAAACATTTAGAAGTGTACTGAATGGCTTTTGTTTGCTAAACCGGTTAAGATTATATGACATCAATTAATTTAACAATGTGCAAAGCACCATTAAAAAGTGCTTGTACCATGGAATACTTTTTAGCTTTAATCAGCAACAGACAGAATTTTAAAAAAGTATGAGCAGGTACACGTACAATATTGGAGTTGCAACAAATAGTGATTCAAAACATTTTCAAATACGTGGCAAAAAAAATGAATACAAGGCAGGGCTGTCATTAATCACAATTGCTATATAGACTTACAGTCAATAGTCAAATGAAATGTTTCAGTGATGACACCATTTTTCTATAAGAGAACACAATATTCTTTAAAGGGAAAGTTCACCAAAAAAAAGTTAATTCTGTCATCAGTTACTCACCTTCATACCATTCCAAACCCATAAGATTTGTATTCGTCTTTGGAACACAAACGAAGATTAATTTTAATGAAATCTAAGTGCTTTCTGTTCCTCCATTGACAGCCTACGCAACTACCACTTTCAGGGTCCAGAAAGAAATAAAGACATCATTAAAGTATGTGACTCCAGTGTCTTAACAGCAATTTTACGAAGTGACACAAATGTTTTGTGGAAAAAAACAAAACAAATCAAAACAAAATCAAAAAAACATATTTTTTCCATAATATATACATCTCAGACATATGTTCACGTGTGTACCGCAATGCATACTACATGTTGTGTTGACGTGAGTGCAGACATTCTCACGATACAACCCATCCCGGAAGCACTGCACTGTTTACAAGCAGAGGGAAAGGGACACCGTCTGCAAGCTTCATGTATTATATTTAAGTCTTGGTTTATTTATTTATTTATTTATTTTTTAATGGTGCTCACAATGGTGTTTTTTTTTTAAATGGTGTCAAAACAACACGCAAGCATTGTGGTGCTCTCGTGAAAACGTGTAGGAAATCTATGCTGAAGAATTTTGTGATTAAGACTTTTTTATTTTTTTGCACAAAAAGGATTTATGTTGCTTCTTAAAATTGATGTTAAGCCACTGGATTCACATACTTTAATGATGTTTCTATACCTTTCTGAATCTTGAAAGTGGTAGTTGCATAGGCTGTCTATTGTATACTAAAATATAATTTCAAAAGACACTAATAATACACTCTAAAAAATGCTGGGTTGTTTCAAACAACTTTGGGTCAAATATGGACTAACCCAACTTTGGGTTTTAAAAAATTGAATGTAAAAAATGAACAAACGGTGGGTTAGCCAGATTTGCCCAAAGTTGGGTTGAAACAAACCCCAGCATTTTTAGTGTATTATGGTATACTAAATAAAATTAATAAAGTAATAATAATAATAATACTAGTATTTTTAAGGAATATCATACAAACAAAAATGCAATGTTTTGTTGTAAATTAATTTAAACTGATTACATTTTAAAATAAGTATCAAACTGTTATTTTACTAATTCATTTTATTAGACACCATTTTAAATAAATTTTTATTCAATCATAAATAAAATGGAAATAAGGAATTTAGGTGAAAATAAAATGAATTTTATGGGGCCCTAAATTAAAAGGTATCTCACTCTGTGGAATTTAATTGGGAACAAACAAAGTTATGTTTACATTTATACTCAAGGTCTAACAAACATGAGGAACGTATTTTATTCCCCATTAATGGTAAATGAATACTGCAATAAATATCAATATCACATGATATGGAAAAAATATTGTGATAATATTTTTGGCCATGTCACCCAGCCCTACCATTCCCCCATCCATCTATATATCCTGTACATATACCCATATATCCATACCCTATCTGTCTGTATACCCACCGTGTCAGCCTGTCTATCTATCCAGCCAGCCAGCCATCAAGCACACTGAAGCCACTGGTGAGGAGTTAGTTCAGTTCTGTGAGTGCAATAGCGTTGACTCACTCCGCTCTGGGCAGTCAGGCATTAAATGACCATCCACCAAAGACTCATCAGTAAAACTGTAAATTTCAGTCTTAACACTTCCTGCCACTTTGTACAGAACACACACAGACACAAACGCTGAATTAATAATACATTTACAGCAATTTGCAGTTACTGTCAGGTACTTTCTTATGACAGGAGCTCTTTCACTAGATTTTTTTTTCTTTTTTCATTGACAAAAGATTGAAATGAAGCACAAAGTCTAAGCCAAAAGAGCCAACACAAATGAAGTGCCACAAAGAAAATAGTCTTTCAAGGGAAGAGGAAATGAGGTAGAAAAATATAGAAAAAGAAATTGGTGAGAGGATAACAGGAGGAGGAGCTGTAGGAAATGGGTTACATGCAGAGAGGGGAAGTGAAGGGAAGAATGGTCATATGTGGACGAATGACTGTACAGAGCTTGTGTGCAAAAATATGATAAAGACCATCAATCACCAAAACAGAGATCACACAATCACACACCAGAGTTTTAGAAACATTATTCCTCATCGGAATTCACTCAGGTTTGTTATTGGATTGTTACATCAGCCAGGGCCGTCGCAATGGGGGTGCGAGGCCCTCAGCAATTTTGTGTGTGTTGCTATAGTAACAAACGCAAATTTAACACGCATCTGATCGATTTTGATGCCGTGCTCACTGACATGCTTGCGCACGAATCACGGTCACGCACACGCTCATAAGTATTGTAAGATCTACTGCATAATAATAATAATAATAACAATAAAGCAATTTAATAAGTAAATAAGAATGCTAAAATAAGTTCTAGGTTTGTAGTTATATATGAAGAGTTCAGATGCAAAAGCCTCTAAGTGCCATCTAAAATTTTCTTCTACAATGGTTATTTTCTCAGGCTCCTATGTTTATGTTCAGTTACTTTAAGAAACTATTCATTGCCATTAAAGTGAAATTACTGAACCTACACATAGGAGCCTGATAAAAAATGCTCATTTTAGAAGAAAATTTCAAACGGCATTAGAGGCTTTTGCATCTGAACTCTTCATATGAAGTATAATCAATTTACACTATTTGAAAATAATATTTTATTTTAAAATGTGCACAATCACTCTTATTCGTATGCCTAATAGTCGAAAACGCAAACGTCTCTTGTCACGTTCATTTATGATTTAAATGAATCATGATCGCATATTTTCAATTCAAAATGGCGAAATTTCATAAAAAGTTGAGTAGTTTGCATCATAGTCTATTACTGTCGGTCGCTGAACATTTCTATCGTAATACAGTTTTCTAATACAGTACTACCAAAGTCCCTTTAAGGCAAGTCATGTCACTCGGCGGCCATCTTTGAAACGCCTCTCGGTCATGCAAGTGCAGCTCCTATCTCTTTGGATGGGGAAACATCAAATTCTCCAAAAATGTTCACTAAGCTTACGATTAAATTTCATATTTGAAATCACCAATGAAATCTGACAACAACTGTCATAAATGTTGTTTATTTTGCTCAAATAGCGTTAAAAAAGCTTATTTTTCAGGCTAGATCAGCCAGTGCGCATGCACAGTCCTAACCGCACGTCTCAGAGCGTTGACTGTTTCTAAGTAACTGGGATTTCTAACGGCAGCTGCAGTGACGCGCTGACTTTACCGATTAGCGATAGGCTCTTTTGCTCAGAAGGCGGGGCTTCGTTCGATAGAGTGGCCATATTGAGTGTTGCATTTTTCCCCATTCAAAACTATACGAGTGACACGTCTTGGGTATTCTATAGTCTTTGGTACTACTTACATCTTTCCACGAACTCTCGTTGCATTGTGACAGTGACAGTAAGACCCGCCTTCTTTGATTTGATTGGCCATCTCGATCAATTTTGACATTGACGAGCGCTGTTGGACAACTGAGGCAGACCAGCCTAAAAGTTTAACTTTTAAAACTTTTTGTCATCCTGACAACAAAAAGCTTTACTCATTCTCATACACAGAGTCTTATACAGTCTATCAGCTATGACTATTTTTGTCTTTCGAAAGACAAAATAGGTGGAAAACAGTAATAAAAATTAGACATAAACGACATCAAATGCAGGCCAGAAGCGAGACCCTCTAGAGGCAGAAGGCCCTGTGCAGTCGCACACTTGTGGCGGTACTGACGTCAGAACAGTATTACTTTAGTTTCCCTGTGCGTGTTGTGTTTACTGTGTTCTTTCAAAGTGAATTCACAGTACAGTTGAATTCAATGCTCAAAAACAGATGCTGTGAATTTCTCTGCAGAAGAAAATCAGTTTGGGCTTCAGCTGAAATTCAGTTTGTGGTTTGATAAATGCATGCAGCAGCATAGGAGATAAACTGTGAGAAAATAGCATTATCTTAGCTTATAAAAGCTCCCTCGCTCTCCTGCCTTCACTATGAACTGAGGTATAAAAAGAAGTCTGGGTGACACAAAAGTTAAAGATAGATGCGTTTTACTATAAACATGAGATGCAGACTGCCATCATCATGGCTCAAACATAAACATATTTGGTTTTAGCCATGTGACAGTACACAGACTGGCACTCTCTGTGAAAATGGTATAAAGCACAATTCGGATACAACTCATTTCCTGCACCTCATCTTCCTGTTTTCCTCTCACCCACAGATCCAACAATTAAAATCATAATTTTAAATATTTCTTTTATGTTAAAATCATCATTTGAACTGCTATCAAACTCATCGTACTTAAAATAGTTATCATTAATTTATTATCATTTTATTCCCATATTTTTATTTAATATTTAATTATTAAAATTATATAACAGTAATTCATTTTAGCATATTTGTATTATCCAAAATGTAAAACCACACAAATCAGGCTTTTAAACTGTATTTAGACAGTATTAAACTGTATTATGTGGATTTTTATATTACTCAACCACACCGAAAATAAATAGTAACAAAAATAAGTAAATAAAAACGTATAATATTTATATAATATTTAGGTTGGTCTTCTCAGCCCATTGATCAGCATATTCAGACGTTTAAGCACTTCATTTAAATGACTATTTATTGAAAAATAAAAAAGAGTTTCAGGCCTATTTTATACCCCATTTCGTGGAAAGTGCCTACAGCATGATTTGAAAGAGAGAGAGAGGATCAGAGCTTATGATATGAAGAGATGAAGGTCTTTTTAGAGAATATTAAGATGGGGGAACTGTTTGATGTAGCGGTATGCATCATGGCACAAATAAAAATCAAAGTCTTGATGAAAGAAGCACAAACAGGAAAACATAGAAGTAAAATAATAAAAGGTCAATCACTGGCAGGCAGAAGAGGTGCTTATGAATAGACTATGCGAGATGAAGAACGTCATCCATTTCTCCGCTCTGAGGATTCTCCAGCTGTAGCTTTATTCAATAAAGCTCAAACAAGAGACGCCACATCAAAACCAGAGGCTAATTAATAATCCATTAATACAAAATGTCATACATGTATGTGTGTTTGTGCTTGTGACTGAAAGGGAAAGGGAAACAAATGAAGGGCAAAGACTCGATTTAAAACCCTTTAGACAGTTTGTCTAATTGGAGTTGCTCATCGGTACAGGCTCAGGGGATGCCCTAAATAATGAAGGCGTAATTTAATACTCAGACCCAACAACAACCTGACAAATTCTCTCAAATCTGTAGAGTGTAGATCTGTGCCAGTGCCTCAGAGGAAAGCCAATTGTTATCTGGCCAAGCAGGATAATAGTCTGATTTGGTTGAAGGACACCATAAAAAGCAGCGAGTATGTACCATATTTTGGGGACAAATCTATACCCAGAACTGAGCTAAATCTGACAAAACCTCCATTTGAGGATGTCCTCATTTGTTAAAATGGTATTACAATGTAGTAAATAAAGGGATAGTCATTCACCCTCATGTAATTCAAAACCTGTATGAATTTCTTTATTTTGTGGATCACAAAAGAAGATATTTTGAAGAATGTTGATAACTAAACTGTTTCTGTTCCCATTGACAAAAAATATAATGGAATTTAATGGAAGCAAAAACAATCAGTCCATGGAACGTCCCCATTTGCAGTGCTGTTTATGCAATTACAGTGAATTTAACCATACAGCCTCTCTGGAAACATTAACTATGAATACACACACACGCATACGCACCGCCACCTTAAAAGCTTTGCCTTACCACAAGCCCAAGATTTCAGCAAGCTGAATGAGAAATCTTACCAAAGACTTGACTCTAGAGTGCCGGAACATATTGAAATGCATTTCATGTAAGCACTGATTTGAGCCGGATGCCAGTGAAATGACCACTGAGGGCATGATTACATGCATCACTGTGTGTCACCATCTCAAAAAAAGAAGAAAAAAAATTATATGATATTTGCCTAAAGCAGGAAGAAATCTCACTGTAATGTCATGAGGAGTGTGTCTGTGTGCATTTGTGTCGGTGGAAGGATAATTACAATACCGCTGGCTCACCCCGTTTTCCCTGATCCTTCCTGAACTCATCCTCTGCCTCGTTAAGCAGCCCTCAATCTATCAGACTAATTAATCACCCCTTCCTATCCCCACACCCACACACCTTTCTCACCACTTCACTCTGTCTCTTTACCTCTTGTTTGTCCTGCAAACAACTCAAAATGATGATGAGTTCATACACAAATGGAATTATTTCCTAATCATCTTTCTTCCAAACCCTTCTGAATGGACACGTTTTAAAGAGGGGCTATCAAACTCCAAAATAAAAAAATAAATAAAAATCATACAATTTGCAGAAAAATAGTCCTTATAAATCTTATATTGTCTTCTGAAGCAAAAATCTAATTTGTACTTGCACACATTCAAACTGGCGAGTCACAATGAGATACAAGACATGAGAAACAATGCTAAACATGATGAAATTTAAATTTTTGAAAATGCACTTTTATTTATTAGTTTTGAGCAATTTATTATTCACCTAGGCTCAGTGGGAAAAAAGTGCCTGTGGCGGCATTTCTGCAAAATTACATTATGCTGCTTCTTGTGCATTTTACAACACTTTCAAAGTGAAAAATCCAGTGAGTGGTGCTAAAATCATGTTCAGTTTTATCCTAAACAGATGAATGTGAATCTGGCAATGTTTTTACTTTGTTCACATTGTTAGGTTATGTAAATATCACAGCACTTCGAAAATGAAATGTCCATTGAGCGGCACTAATAATGCTCTATTGCATTTGAAAATAACGTAACAAGTACACAAACCCCAAACCAAACCTAACAGAGTGTTTCAAACGTGAGATAATGCATTTGCTGAAGCAACCATGCTTTTTTAGCTTGCTTATATATGTCTTTGAGCTATTTTATCAAGAATAATGTTTCAGAGGACTTGTACCCAATCGCTTTGCGAGTGCAGTGCAGTACCAGGTGAGCTGCCAAGCAAGTTTACTACATCTGAAAAGGCATACATATGGATCTAGTTATGTGATGCAAACATGAAAATGTATTAGTTTACAAATCATGCATTATGTTATAACTGTTTTGAGGTCATAACGTAGTATTGTGCAAGGAACCATGCAAAAGTAAGTCTTTATTAATTGATATCTGTCCCTGTAATTATAATTTGTGTTAAAAGGAATAACATTGTTTTACTGGCACTAGCGTATGTACATTTTTGGAGTTTTACAAAAATGTAGGTATAGAGGCACATTTTTCCAATCAATCTGTTGTTATTATTATTTCCTTGAATCATTTAGGGGTGAATGAATTACGCATACTGATAGCATTATTTATTTGCACATGCTGTTTGTGTTGGTTTAGTGCCACTCTTATTTACTTATTTACTATCTTTAAAATGAGAAAATGTTGTCAACAACACCACACATCTGGATATGTTTCTGGTTATAATGTCATTGTTTGATCTTCGTTTGATGAATAACTGCTTCCATGATCTATATAAATCTTTTTCTTTGACAATGCTAACTGCGGTAGGCAAATCGAGGTGAGTTATATTTAATAAAGTACAATCTGTAATCCTAATTTACATAGAAAGGAGGCGTGTTTGTGCTAAAAAGAATGACGATGACTTCATTTGAATACACATTTGAATTTGAATGCAATTTGAATTTGCTATTCCAGTATAGTTAGCACCTGATTAAACTGAACTGCGGGTGGTTAGTGAATAAGACACAGGGTTTTATGCTGTAACAGCAAATGCAAAAGAGTTGCAGCTCACATTTAGGAACATGATGATGGCTATCCATATCCATTCAGAAGAAAGAACAACCCACCCCAGATCTATAATGCAGGTGTATGTTCAATAGAGAATAGTTAAACAGCCATTACTGATGTGGCCCAGTTGTCAAGTGCTTAAAGCGACCATGACCCTAATGAGAATGAAATGAAAGATATATTAAAGTGTCTACGCAGATGCTCGTCATTAGCCCTTCATGCTGCTCATTAAGTCACTCCTCTCTTTTTAGTCGGTGAGTGCCGTGGCAACCTAGAGACCACCTGTGCCAGAGAACCATCAATGCTGCATTAACAGCAGCTATTGAGCTTTGAGTGTTGTTCTGGAACACTCTATCGTCATGGTGACATGACGTGGCACGGGGTTTATGCCAGAGCTCTGCTGTGGAGCCGTTTGGGAGATTGAGAGGTTTTAGAGAATCAGGGGGAAATTAGTGTCTGCGTGTATTCTGATCCCATTTATTTTGGCTTCCCTAACTGTCACTCCATCCGGATCTATGGAAAACAAACACAAACAAAAGAGGAACAATGAAGAGCAAAAATATACAAGCGTACAAGAACGGCTATACTGAAAATCTGACACAGCTAAGGTACATTAATACAGGATATTCTATATTAACATAAATTGCTTGGTAACTGTAAACAGCCTACAGTCAGACTTGTGAATTATATTATGTAATAAATGTAGCTATTAATTAAAAACTAGTGCCTTTATCACTTTTAATTATCATTAACAGCATGACCTCACATGGCTTTTTGCTTTATTCCCTTCATTCACATTCATTAGAATCAAGTCACATCACGTTTATGCAGTTTTAACTTTATTCAATTGCTTCAAAAATAAAAACTACAATAATATACTATAAATACTATATAATTATTACTAACTTTTGGTTGGATATTAATAGTCAACTTTTAATAGGAAAATTGATCAAAATTTGTATTTGTATTTTTTTTTTTTGGCTCCCTACCTCCTATGAGATAATGGACACACACACGGCTATTCTTACCTGTTTGGACAATGGGTTAGAAACATGCGCTGCTATTTATAAAACGCCTCTATAAAATGATTACTCAGTGTGGGCTTCATCACAGCTCTAGTGCGTCCTCTCTGATTTTATCACCCCTGCTGCTTCAGATGTGATCCCTCTCTCGTGGACTTTTTTAAGATCTCTGTCCGATGTGTCTGTATCTCGATCTCTCTGTCATCTCCACTCTTTTGAAAGCACTTCAGCCTCTCTGCTCTCCTCTAAGATGACTGGAATCCGTCTGTGTTTACAAGTGATTCAGTGGAAGTTTCAGTGGTGTTTCGCTGATCCTCATCACTGGTTCTCAGAAATGTTTCTACGAAGACATTCCCTCAAATGATAATGTGAAGGCGTATACATTTTCTATTAAACATCATAAAATGATGATCAAATGATGATAGGCAATCATACATGTAGACCTGTTGCATTTTAAAGAGCCAATTCAGGTGGCTGGATTGCAGTGGTGGAGAGATACTTTACAGTCCTCAAGATGAGAAAACATGGTGTGCAAATTGCGTTCTGAGCTAATTTTGTGGGTGCATTTATGCTGGATTTCCACATTTGCTTAAATTAACAGCACTATCAGCAGTTGCAATTCGTTCTTGGTGAATTTCCACCTTACTGTTATAACCCTTTTTCAATTATTTTTATGGCTTTTTTTAGTACAATAAAAAATTTACAGAAAACTGAAGTGGGTGGATAGATAATAGATATAAAATGACACAAACTCATTGCCCCCAACTGTGCAACAGTGTCAGAATATGTGCATTATCCACTAGGCCATGGCTCAAATGAAAGACATCTGTCCATCAGGAATTACCCTTTTTCAAGTCTCTCTGAATGTGTGCACACTACACATTTGTTTACATACAATGTTCTTTATCAGAATATCTGTGTTGCAGTACACTGTTCTGCAGTCTTGAACTGGGGGAGCAGCCCACAGTATTATAGTGATTAGCTTCTTTCCTTTGTGACTGCATGTGGCCACTGCTGGTACAGTACAGAGCAGCTGGCTGCTGAATCAACCCATTATCAATTCAAAGACACACTAATTATCATCTGATCAATCAGCTTATTCCAAACAAGACCATTTTTACATTTTCTGAAGAAAATGCAAGTGGCGTTTAAATGTGCAGTGCATTCCTCCAATTGTACATTCAGATCAAGTTGGCCATGATATGATACTCCCTTTAAATTAACCTTTAAAAACACTAAAAAATGTATGTAATCTTTGGCAAATCTGAAAAAAAACATGAATTTTTTATATTGTATATTATAATGTTGTGATGTCTATATTCACTTGGAGCATTTAGATTTTTTTAAAGGGGTCATGAAATGCAGTTTTCTCAAGATTAGTTTGCAAAGTTTTTTAACACCAAAAATGTCCATTTTCACTGTCTGTGAAACTCACTCAATTTTAAGGGCCGTTACCTGCAGAAACTGAAGTAAACGCCCTCTGTTATGATTGGCTAACTTCATTGCACCGTACAGTCTAACATTAGAATCTAAAAACAAAAATAATGCTTTTTAAAGCAGAAGTTAAATTCACAAAACTAAAAATAAAAACAAAAGCACAGGCTAATTGCATTATATTTTGATTACCCCATTACAACAGTCACTTACAGTTACTGCTATCATAAATATACACTTACTTGTAGGTTTAAAATTCTACAAGGCAAATTTAATGTCCAAAAACTAATTTTTTTAGCAAAGTGTATATTTAGTCCACGAATGAATGGCGCAGTTCGTCCACTACACAAACTCAAACACACGTGACGCTCACTGTGTTTTCAGCATCTGCCAGCTCAATATATGAGGACATTCCACCTCATCTCCAGAACGGTTCTGAGAGTCACAAGCTTTGGACAGACATATAGCTGTATGTGTAAATATCAAGAGCATTTTGATTCTCCATTTCATGACCCCTTTAATTTACTTAGATGAAACATTGTATATTTTTCATATGAAAGTATTACAATTAAATAATAGAAATAAATGTAATATCAAAACATATTCATATAATCTTAATATGGAAATTGTTATGGGCTTATTGGTATCATCCATAATTGTAATATCGGTGCATCTCTACCACCATGAGTTACACGCCAATGCTTAAGCAGTTAAACAAGATTATTCCCCTAAATATGAGCTGCATTCATGATAATTGGCATCCAGTATATTTTTTAAAGAAAATATAAACCCACAGACTCACTGTCTAAATGCCCTGCTTTAGAAAGAATGAATGAATCTATCATTTTTATAGCAACATTCTCAGGAAACACTGTGTTTGTGTATGCATATGCATGCATGTGAGACAGCGAGAGAGAGAAAGAGAGAATGGAACAGACAGAATGTGACTCAACCATCAAACAGAAGGACAAAAGAGTTTAATCAAGTCAATTAATTAGGAAGAATAAAGACCAAAAAATGCTCAAGCAACAATAGTGTTGATTTTCCTGAACAACAAAACCAAAAAAAAAAGCATAGCCAGCCAGGAGACAAAGACAAATTGCTTCATAAGAGTACAGGTGAAGTGCTAAGTGTCTCCAGCATCCAGTGGATTTGAATAGCATCAGTCCAGCCTGTATGCAGCAGAAAATAATTAGACTTTCTCTCAGAATTCTCCCTCAACATCATGTTTAATGGGTTATTTTGTCTGACCATTTAACGGACGGATTTAGTAAGCAGCAGAGGTCATTCCACTCACACACACCTTGAAATGTTAACAAGATTTTAGCTGTAACATGTGACTCTGTCCGGAAACAGTGACATGACATTTATTCACATCCACAGTCTGACTAGTACTAATACTTCCCACAGCAAATACAGAGGGGACAGATGAACAGAAGAGAGACACAGAGAGAGATGGAAATTGTGAAGAGGGTGGCATGTTTCTCTCATGCACACTCTTGTGCGATCTTAACCTCTCCGTCTCCGAGTTCTTCAAAGCCGCTGCCTCGGCACACAGACGACAGCCTGAAATACAGCGTGACAATGACATCTCACTGTCAAGCTCCATCAGAAAAACACATTTCTTATTCTTACTGGAATAGTAAACAGATTTTCAAACTCCAAATAAAATCAATTTGTGCTAAACCATGCATTTTTCATTTGTTTGGACTCATTATAAAATATAGGGGCAAATAAAATGATCCACAATGTCATCCAGCAAACCGTCTGCATGAAAATCGCCTCGTCAGTGTATACAAGGCCACTAATGATCAATTAACACATCCACTTTAAGTACACAAATAAAAAATTACACAGAAATTAACATTTCCCTGATGAAACACGACTTAGAATTAAAACTAAATTAACAACACAATGTGGAATGATAATTAAACATGGCCATATATTTTAAAAACTTGAAATTTAAATAGAACAGTGAAAACAGTGAATTTAAATTTTAAATGCAGTCAGAAATGTGCCAGGTTAGAAAATTACCATGAAATACCACAAATATTGTATGTTGCAGAAGTCACTTCAAACAATGTGTATGTTAATACACCATACTTTACTTTACGTAAGCAGTTTTTCAAGAATAAAATGGACATATAATTGGTTATTGCTATTACATGCCTCAAGAAATATAATTCGAAAAATGTCCATAATAAAAATATAAATTATAGTTTTCTATAAAAATATAGTTTTAGGTTCTCCGAAACAAAACTCCCACAGCTTGCTCGTTTTCAAAGTGGACATTTCTCTGAGCCTAATGCAATATCCCCTTTTCAAATTAATATTTTATTTTTAAACGTAAAAGTAACATGACATCAAATTTGAACGTAGCCTTTGTTAAATATATATATATATTCTTATTATATATATATATATATATATCTATATATATATTTATATACATACACTGTAATATATCTATGTTTTTGTTTTTTTTTGCGCCATTGTCAGTCGTCGACATCTTTGATATGATATCAAATGACGCTTCTTGCTGAGGTCAAGGTTGATCAATCTAATCTAATTCATGTCCGACTTAGAGCGCAATTCCAGTCATTATTTTCAAGTAGGTGGGAAAATCCCAAAGAAAAAAAAAATTCCATCTTCCCCCTATCAAAATCAACCGCTTCAAACTTTTCCAGTGGAAACTCATTAAGCGATAACTCTTTATATGGTTTCGATGTACTGGTTGGAAACTACTGCAACCTGACAGATATCAAAAGACCATGTCTTTTGACAGTGACATTACCACAAGCATATCACACATTACTGTTATTCAGAATGAACATTCAACACTTTGTAAGTGAAAGCTTACATTCAAACATCACTGCCTACATAATTAATTACTGCTGTCAAAATCGAAGCAGACTCACCATACACAATGGTCACCATGGAGACAGGCATGACCAGAAGTCCCAGAAGCATATCTGCCACTGCCAATGACATGAGAAAGTAATTGGTGGCATTTTGCAGTTTTCGTTCCAGATTGACAGCCAGGATTACTAAAATGTTCCCGGTAACCGTAATAATGACCACAACCAAAATCAGTAGCGCAGCCCAATTTTTCCGAACTAACTCCTCTGTACTCGTCTCACCGTTGCACCTTTGCCATGACAGCAGTTCTGTTTTTTCACTGGAAGTACCACTGATGGATAAATTGGGAAAGAGAGATGCATCAGCCCAACTTTTGTTACAGCCAAACGAAATGTTGCGCACCACATTACCCAGCATGATGTCCAGGCTCGGTGTCCAGGTGTCAAGGTCAAAGGGCATCAGATTCAAAGAGGTGAAGATGCTTTCAGGTGCAGGTTTTGAAATGTTGGCATGCAAGTTCATAATGTCCCTTATTAATGCTGACAGACTCTCAAAGACAAAAGTTTGTTACCTCCCAAGATCGGTTAGAGGTCATGTATCCTTCTTTGCTTCATAGCATCCTTCATCCAGCCATTGAGTCCAGAGGTTTGTTTCATTCTGTCCTCTTTGAAAACACTCCTGAAGTCTTCCTGCTACACTTTTACTGCCACCAAAAAGCCTGAAAAATGGAAAATGTAAGGTGTAAACACAAAATGTTGTTCCCATAATCCGTGCATTTCTGAAAGCGCAGTGTTTGTTGTGTCTGTGAAGTAAAGTCTTCTTGCTCCTCTCTGTTCTCAATGTTAGAACACCACAGATTTTACGAGCTGGGTGACCTGATAGTTGAGCGTGCGCTCTCACGCTCCCTCTCTCTGCTCTCTTTGGCTGTGTACGGAGCTAGCAGATTGTGGTCCTCCTCAAGCCAGTGATCATTCTGTTCAATCCAGCTGTGCTGAGAGAGAGGGAGAGAGGGGATAGAGAGAGAGACTGAAGTGTGAGTCAGGGGTTTGTAGTGAAGTTCTCCGGTGTGCTTTTATTCTGCACCTGCATCTGCAACTGTCAAGACGAATCAGGGAACCTAATTAATGTGACAGGCGACACACATATACACGGTCCACTTGCTTGAGGAAATGTGATTGATAAAAATAGCCAATATTAGGAAAACATTTAGACAAAAATATAAACACACAAACTTACTATTTGTGTAACTTACGAAGTTAATCCTTCTTTCTATCCATCTCTATATGTCAATCTATCCATCCATACATCTATATATGGACTTCCAAGTACCACTTATCTCCTTTTGTTTACAATAACATGAAGCAGCCGTCGTAGGATAAATGTTTACATGTGAATGTGTGCATGCGGTGTGAATAGGAACGCATCATGCGGCATTGTAAACGTGTTTGTGTTAAATTAACAGTCAGATGTTGACATCAATAGTCATGCCAATAGACTAAACTTTAATGAGCACTGCTCATAAATTGAAATCTTACAGACGACACAAATGCAAGTTGGATACTGTGTCAAACAAAAAATTGGAATTGACGATTTTGAATTCTTCATAACAACCCTATACATTGTGAGTAAATCACTCGCTTATGCGACTAAATTTTACTCTGGGCGACTAAATGATGTCTATTATTAGCCAATTGCTAATAAATTCTCATGTTTTACTCTCCAGTGTGTGAGTTGGAGGCTAAGTACAAGTTCAGCACAGATATATTTTCATGTCGAACACTGCTTGACTCTCTGTTCAGAGGTTTCCACTCTCCGCCAAAGCGATCTGTGCTGGTTTCAGTTATCTGAATGGCATGTGCAACGCACCTGTATTGAAAGTAACGGTAAACGCTAGTGATGAGTGCTTTGTTTCACAACACAGCGATGGAGAGGGAGAGGAGAGAATGGACGAGTACCTATGGCGGATACATAGGAACGTATTCGTTGTTGTATTTTGCTTGGCTGTCAAATAACGGAGTAGCTTCTCGGTATTAGTTGGCGGAACTAATGCGCAAACAGCAATCTAATTGGCTGGCTCTCATCTATTACCGTCCCTGTTTTGATTCAGCAAATCAGTTCGAGCGAACACACAACCTGATTAATACTCATTCATCCAGCAGCTCATTATCTTGGTGAGTTTTATATGTTATATTAGTAGAGTTCGTATTATTATGATCCTTATCAGTATTTTTCTGTTGTTGTCCCCCAATTTTACATTTTTTTCAGAAACCATGAATGACAAAAAAAGAACCAGCACCGTCCGAAGTGCCGGTTTTTAAAATGATATAGGCATTCATTGCATGGTTATCGAGTTTAAGTCTAATTCTAAAGTTCTATCATTAAAGTAATATTGAATTATGGGCATATGAATATTGCTTGAATGATGAGTTAAGAGTTACTTCATAGCGATTTATAAAACTGTGCCATTTTACAACCAAAAATAGTATATATAGTACTTTATATATGATAAAGATATATATATATATATATATAATATATATATAGATATAATATAATATCTCCAGCCTGGTGAGTAAACTAAAAAATGTACTAGCCAATGGCGATTCAATTGCACGAAATGGATTTTAACGTCAGCATCTTGAATTTGCTTACTATGAACGCAAGATTTAGGCGTTGCAAGTCCAAAATCGGACGTAAACCCCCATCCTTCTTGGGCACAACAAAGTAACAGCTGTAGAAGCCCGACTCCATCTGAATGGGGGGTATTTCTTATATAGCCCCTTTCTCTAGGAGTGACAAAATCTCCTGACTCAAAGCTGAGACCTCCCAAGGACGGACCGACATGGGAAGAATCCCGCTGAAAGGAGGCGGCCCTTTTCGGAATTGGATGGTTTAACCATGTCGAATGGTGCGTTGTACCCACTGCGAGATCTCGGGCAGGTGTTGCCAATGCGGCCCAATAATCTGCCAGGGGCCTTAAACATTCTATGTTTAGAACCTGCTGAACTGCGGGTGCCAGAACATTGACTGACTGCAGAGGGCCGCTGACGTTTGCGAAAACAGGAAGCACATGCGAAGTGACCACACTTAGCAAACTCATTGTTATGGACGGATCCCCCTGCATGGCCCAAGGGCTTTTTCTCAATGCATTTTTCTGTAACTCATCGTGTCCGCTTGAGAGGAGTTAAACTGCTCTTAAAAGTAGCAAACAAATCAACAAAAATACTTTTGTACGGACAACAGATAATCTGCTTCCTGAAGGAAAAGAAATCTGATGAAATTGCGCATAGCACACTGAAATGAGCATACATGACGCTACTGGCCAATATAAATGGCGTAATGGTATTAGGCGCTTCAGACATTTGTCACACCAAAGGTGTTCCCATAGCGACTGCTTCGCAGCATAGAAGTGAACCTATAAAAGGGAACTAACTTTAGCTTTTTTCTCTGTTAGAAAGATGTTTCTCTGTCATCCATGATGACTCCTTACAGGTTCAGTTCTGTACTTGAACGTTTAAATGATGGAAATATTTGCAAATAATAATCTCAGCACTATAGCAGAATACCTTCAGTCTTCATTCTGCTCGGTTCATTAGCAGCACAAATGAAAGTTGCCGAGGTGCAGTAATGAATAAGTTGTGCAAATATTAACATCACATTTTCAGCTGAATGCTTTTCTTGCCTCCTTTCTCAGCTCTAACTGTATTTCGGTTGACATTTTGTGGTACAGTGATTCTTTTGTCACAGCATACAGACATGCAGATTACTTATTCAATGGCAGTGGCAGCAGACTGCTGTATTTCTGATTTAAGTCTTACTTTACAGTCAGTGATGGCACTGATATTAAAAAAAGCATTAATTAATATTGAATGTTGTCTGTATGATGGTTCTTGCACAAAAATATAGTAAGTGGAACCCATCCACACATGAGTAATTTAAAGTTTAAGGTAGCTAAATGTTTATTAGAATACAGACAGTGGAAGCATAAGCTGTTTCACTCCAGACCCTCAATACAACTCCAGGTCACTGGAGAGGACATCAACACTAGCCCTCCAGCTCTGCTTTCCACTCAGATATCAGCAAACTCACTGCCACTCACAGCCAGTTGTTGCCATGAAAAGGCTTGTCACTAACAATGCATTCAATGGAGAATGAGATAACCAAACTATAATCACATTGTTGCCTCTTTTTTGACCTATCACAGGCTCATAACCATGGAGATGCTCAGTGCTCGAGCAGATAAGAACAAACAGACTGCAAAGGCCAATAGGCCTTCGACACGAACAGAAGAACAAGAGAAAGAAAAACAAACCAAAAAATAAACCCCTAATACAATTATGAATATAAGCTAAGCATAGTCTGTATCATAAGGCCATAAAAATAACAAATATTTGTATTATAATATATAGATATATATAAGTAAGTATTTTAATAACATATGCGTTTTTCACGCTCTATATAAATTGCTGGATCAGACTGGCCACTTTGAGGCTAATATAGAAATTATTTAGAAATGATGTACATTTACATTTACATTACATTTAGTAATTTTGCAGACGCTTTTATCCAAATTGACTTACAATTGGGGAATGCATTATTTTATGACTGATCTCTTGAAGCATAAAATAACCCTTTGTTGCCCTTGGCTTTAATAGTGCTGCAGTCCCACACCCCTTTCCAAAAACAGAATCCAATTTGAATAATGATTCAAAATACATTACAAAGTCATTTTCTAAATTTCCCGTCATTTGTTTGGTTTATCAATTATTATAATAACACAGAGAAAGGAGAGGGGGAAATTTCGAATGTCGTAAAGTCAGGTCCACCAACACCAGATTATCAATGTTTGTGAGTTAAAGTTGCGATCACAAAGGAGTTGAGTAGGTGAAATTGCGTAGACAGTGCAGGGAATAAATAAATATAATAATAATAAAATAAAATAAAACAAAATAAAATGCAGTTTCTTTCTGGTTCTCAATTGTACACAATTTTTTCCCCAATTTTCACACAATCCCAAATAATCACTCTATTTGACATTTTATTTCAGGTTTATGCATCTTAGTTTACTCTAATGGTATGTGGAAAAAATACAGCATCAACGTGGAAAGTAAACTAGGGTCAAATCTAGGGATCGGCCCGGATACTGAGCTCCTGTACTCGTACTCTTACTCGTTAAAATGCCCCGATACCAAATGCTGATATACCACACAGCATGTGATAAGTGCTGTATACTGACAAAGAAACACTGACAACAGACCGCAGAATGGAGTTATTAGAGATTAAAGATGTCTACGAAGTATATGTATGCAATGAATATAAAACAGTCAGTATTAATGCCTGTATAGCTGATTTGATTTCTATTAAATTAAAGATGATGTAGGTTACCATAGAGAGAGAGAAAAATTAACAGTGAAAGTAACAAAAACTTGTAAAATACATTTTAATGGGCATAATTAAGTGTGAAAATAACAGAAGGATATACAGTCAAACCAAAAATTATTCAGAGACCAGATATCATTTTTGATATTTTTTTACTAGTAGGTGTAGGACACTATAGTTCATTTATGTAAGTGAGAATAGCAAAATAAATTAAACTGTGATATATTATACCCAAAAATTCTTCATACAGTGGACTATCAGTAAAATTGATACAAATTTGGAACCAAAAATTATTCAGACCGAGTCTGGGAAAAAATGTAAGTTCAGGTTTGCATGAAGCTGGGTGACAGCATACCCAGGAGACTACAGGCTGTCATTAAGCCTCCTTCGTTTAAGGTCACCCGGACAAAGTATGATAGTTGTGTAAATATTGACAGCTGTATGAATAATTTTTGGTTGATTGTAATCCATTACATACCTTTCTATCAAAGTTATCTAACATTATCAAGCTGAATTTGTTCTGACACAGTGTAACTCTGAGTTCTTGTCATATTTTATTACCATTTTCTAAACTATAGTGAATAAACTGTGATAATGTGAGAAATGTTGAAGGTGTCTGAATACATTTTGGTTTGACTGTATCTATTTGATATATTAAGTTAACCAACTAACATTATACATTACTCTTTTAGTTTCTGTACCCAATATTTAAAAAATTTACAAATGCAATGAAAATATTGGTATCGGTACTCGGTATCGGCAAGTACCAAAAATAAAAGTATCGGTATCGGGCGAGTACTGGAAAAAGTGGTATCGGTGCATCCCTAGTAAAGGATCCATAATAATAATAATAATAGATTTTCTTTCTTTTTTTGTGACTTGAGTCATTTTCATTCTCTATTTCACTCTTCAGGCATATATGTATAGCAAGCATAAACATTGGGGAATCATCTGTAAACTTAAATGACATCAAACTTCCTTCTAAGTACACTGCTGAACTAAATCAGACAGTCTCTTCACTGGTTGACAGCTCGCTGACAAAATGTCAGTTTCTTCTTTTCAAATTGTTGCTCCAAAAATATAATCACAGTCACCACAATGGAGATTACATGAACAGTTTGGCTTTTACATAATGTTCATTTTCTCTGTTTGCCGCTCATTTCCATCATCATCATCATCTGTGAGTGTTTTTATGCTTGTGGATAAATATAAACACTCAGTCTCAGTCAGCACCTCTTGTTTCAGCAATCTGTTCCTTTCCAGCCTGTGA
The DNA here is from genome assembly GCA_018155175.1 of Sinocyclocheilus anophthalmus. Taxonomy (NCBI): domain Eukaryota; kingdom Metazoa; phylum Chordata; class Actinopteri; order Cypriniformes; family Cyprinidae; genus Sinocyclocheilus; species Sinocyclocheilus anophthalmus. The sequence goes on from JADLZN010001916.1 coordinate 102,028, forward strand.
ATCATCTGAAGATTTGAAATGTTTTGCGCAAATTCACTACTAATAGTGTTATAAAATATGTATGGCTAAAGGAAATAATGACATCTTCAAAACCAACTTCAAATGTGCTCAGTGAATAAATGACGGTTAATAGCTGTGTCTCATTTAGAAGGCTGCACACTCCGGAGGTCGAATCCTCTGGAGGTAGCATCCTCTGTAGGATGCATATACGAAATGTCCTCAACCTAGAATTAAACGAGACGGCCTTCGTAGGACGGGCGGAAAAGGAAACCGGAAGTATCACGTTGCTATGCCAACAAATTTAGAGCATCGTTGCGCTCTCACAATACTTAAATGAAGGAAAATTATTTCTAAACTTGGAAAGTAATTTGAAAAAAAAATGCTTTTAATTGTTTTATTTTGTTCAATGTTTGAGGAGCTGCAGCGTACCTACAGCAGGCATCTATTAAGAGAAAAAAAGGAGGAGGATATTAAAAACAAAGTTTATCCGTTTTTACCGAGGCAGCGAGAGGCGAATTAAGGTTAACAATAAGTTGTACACACCACATCTGCGCTTGTGTGTAGTTACATCTGCCGGCGCCGGCATTTTTCTAATTAACAACGGTTGTTCACGGCGACGCATTTTGTGGGTTATCTGTAGCAGCGAAGGATACACATCATGCATCCTCCGAATTCCTGTGAAAGAAGGTCGCATTCGAAGGTCGCATTTTTTTTTTATTTTTTTTTGGTTTTTTTTTTTTTTTTTTTTTTTTGGGAGTGTCCTACTTGCTTTTCTGTGAAATGAGGACAGCCCGATGACGTGTGTGCATCCTTTTCGAATGCGACCCGGACCTCAGGATGGGGGCAGCCGTCCTGTTAATGAGACACAGCTTAAGTTCTCCAGTTGGAATTGCAAAGCCACGGGTAACGGAGGAATATTAATTCTATAGTCCGTATTATTCAAACGGAGACATTCCCCAACAAATTTCCTTCTTTTTGGTCAGCATCATCTCTCTTCTTTTTTCTCTTTGTTCACATCTTTCGTTTAGTTTTTTTATTTTTTCATCCCTTGAAATATTACTGCACAGACCTTCAGACTGATTACCACAAAAAAAATATATAATCTATGGAAACCAAAGACAGACAGCCAGGCTGTGACAGTTGTCCCCATTCAATATGCTAAGTTTAGGTTGCCTTTGTCGGATTAATAGGGATGCTCTAAAGACTGGAGATGCATGGATTGTCTACTCTTGAAAAAACGTTACAATGCCACCTTATACTGTAGATATAGGTGGATAATACATCCAATGTAATTCTAAAATGTGAGAGGAAAATCAGAAGGTATGTTCTAAACAGATGTGGCAGGAAACCAAAAGAATAGTTATCCAAAATCCCATAAATATGCAAAGAGGAAATCTGAAAATACAAAGACAATGAATCTAGCGTTAGCGTCAGTTCTGGCAGGTCACGTTAGTCAAGCTCGCATCAGCTGACTCTCAGCTGATCCCCATCAACCTAAGGGAATATGACACCTATCTAAGTATTCATATATAAGGTCCCGCTGTCAGGGTCTGGCGTCTGGTTTTCTCCCTCTCACCACCAGAGGTCGCCACTTCCCATCCTCCCGGACTCCGTTACTTTGACTCCACACACCTATGCACACACTCACACACACACACAGCTGTTGCCCATCCTGAGGGTTATTTATACGCCTTCCCCACACCTCTCTGGGCGGATTATTAATTGTTGTTACCAGGACTGATGCAAGCACTAAGTTGCCGATTTTGTGTCATATCCCTGTTTGTGTTCTGAGCCTGTTTTCAGATTCTTAGATCTGTTTGTGTTTCCGTTTTGGTGTTTACTTGTTTTTTCCCCCTGCGTTTAATAAAAACCTGCATTTGGACCCAAACCCCTGTTTACATGGTGTTTTCCTAACCGCGCCGTGACAGAATAATCCACCAAGCATGGGTCCAGCAGGAAAGTTCTTCAATGTCCGCCAGGGAGACCGGTGCATTGAGGATTATGCCAGGGAATTCGTGGGAGTGGCTCGGCAGTCGGCGACGAAGAGGACCTGCTCAATGGTCTGTTTCTGGGGTGGCCTAGCCGAGCCATTCAAATCCCTTATGCCATTCTGGCACCCCAAGGAGGCACTGGAGGACTATGTCAACCTGGCTCTGCAGTTGAGCGGCTAAGCCGTCAGGATGGAGTTGGCTGCAGAGCCTGCTCACAGTTCTCCCGAGGCGGCCATCCCAGGGTCATCACGGACCTCGTCTGCTGCACCCAGTACCTCACGCCCGTTCCTGGAGCATCGCGGGCTGGTACGCAGCGGGCGGGAACCTCCGCTGATGTCGGTACGAGCGGCGTGGTTGATGGCAGTTTCCCGAGGCCGAGGTTTGTCCACCACAAAGCCGGAATGCCGGTGGCCGCTATCAGTTCCCCCAAGGTGCGGTGTCCGACTCACGATCCTCCCGAGGTGGCGGTGCTCGCTCATGATGTTCCTGAAGTGGCGGTGCCCGCTCACGATCCGCCCGAGGCGGTGGGGCTCGCTCACGATGTTCCCGAAGTGGCAGTGCCCGCTCACGATCTCCCGAGGCGGCGGTTGCCACCTACACAGCTCCGGAAGCGGCGGTGGCCGCTCTTGTTCCCCCGAGGTGCGGCATCCGCTCTCAGTTCCCCGGGCGGCGGCATCCGCTCGCCGTGCCCCCGAGGAGGGCGGGGTCGCTCAATGTTCCCCCAGGCGGGCGGTGTCCAACTCAGTTCCATCAAGCGGTCGGCTTGCCCGTTCACTTTGATGTTTAGAGGTGGCGGTGCCGCTCAGAAGTTGCAGAAGCAGCGGGTGGGCTCCGCGCTCAGATTCCCCCGGGAGGGCGGTGGTCCCTCGCAGTTTCCCGAGGGCAGCGTGTCCGCTCACAAAAGCTAGGGGAAAAGCAGGCGGTTGTCCGCTCGCAGTTACCCGAGGCGGCGGTCCAGATCCGATCCTCCGAGGACGGCGGTGTCACTCACAATGTTACCGCCCCCTCCAAAGCGGCGGTGCCAGCTCACAATCCTCCCGAGGTGGCGGTGTCCGCTCACAAAGCTCAGGAAGCGGCGGTGGCTGCTCTCTGTTCCCCCGAGGCGGCGGAATCCGCTCTCAGTTCCCCCGAGGCGGCGTGTCCGCTCTCAGTTCCCCCGAGGCAGCGGTGCCCTTCACTTTGATGTTATCGAAGTGGCAGGCTGCTCATGTGTTCTCGACGCAGCGGTGGCTCGGCCTTAGTACCCAGGATGCAGCGGTGTACGCTAGCAGTTTCACCGAGGCAGCGGTCGTTATCCAATGTATCCCGCTCACAAAGCTCCAGAGGCGGCGGTGTCTGCTCGCAGTTTCCCCGAGGCGGCGGTCCCCGCTCACGATCCTCCCGAGGCGGCGGTGTTCGCTCACGAGGTTCCCGAAGCGGCGGTGCCCGCTCACGATCCTCCCAAGGTGGCGGTGCCCGCTCACGATCCTCCGTTTTTTGAAAGGCACGTGGCAGGTCCAAGTCCACACGCTGTGGTGGACCGTGGCTGCCCTGGGTGCCCATCCCACCGGCTCTGCCCCAGTCTCCAGGTCCTCCGCTACCACACGGACCTGGGCCCCCCATCCCTCCCCCTACTCCATCCCCGCTCTGCCGTTCCCCTGGTTGGGCGCTCTGGAACGTCTGGAAGCCGTTCCTTAGAGGAGGGGTCCTGTCAGGGTCTGGCGTCTGGTGTTCTCCCTCTCACCACCAGAGGTCGCCACTTCCCATCCTCCCGGACTCCGTTACTTTGACTCCACACACCTATGCACACACTCACACACACACACACACTATTGTTTGTGCAATCCTGACGGCTATTTATCAAATGCCTTCCCCACGCCTCTCTGCTCGGGCGATTATTAATTGTGGTTGGTCGCACCATGGGACTGATTAGCAAGACATAAGTTTGCCGATTTTGTGTCATTATCACCGTGGGATTTGAGGCCTGTTTTCAGATTCTTAGACTTCGGCTTTGTGTTTCTCCGTTTATGGTGTTGTTACTTGCTTTTTTTTTCCTTATTTGCTGTTTACAAAGGAAAACCTGCATTTGGACCCAACCCCTGTTTACACTGTGTTTATCGCTGAACACAAAGTTTCGTTTGGCCTGTGAAACCTATCCCGCCAGTAGTATCAGCCAGTTTTCGCTATCTTGAGCCTCAATAGCCTAATTAAAGGCGAAAGATTTGGCGCAGGGCGAGCAAACCATCTCTAAAATGTCATGAACCTCACAAGTTAGTGAATGACTCACCCGATAAGCTGTATGTTGGGAACATGCTTTTCCAGAGGCAATCCCGGTCGTATCGGAACATGCTTGTTCTGAAAGTGAAGGTGAATGGAACATGTTTGATTAAGTCATTACGTGGTGTTATTGAGAATGTATGCTGAACGCGGTGTAAGGCACGTTAGTGGCCCCAACATCTTCATGGTCAAACCTGTAAGCCAGAATTGGGCTGAAGGGTATGCGGGTTGCGGTTTTGGCAAATTTGATTGGTCATGGTTAAGGGCACATGCTTAAGGCCTGTGATGAGATGGCTATCGTGTTTTGTGGGGGGGGATATCGCGAGTACGGGTTTTGTTTGGGGGTGTTATTGCTGCTCTCCCTCATTGATGACAGGCTGCACGGATGAGCGGGGAGTTTTTACCCGGAACAAAACCATACCGCCAATCCAAACTGTATGCTTAATTGTCAATCATCTTTGACGATAATGGTCCTGACAGAAAATAGGGTAGATCAGTTTGGCAGGTCACGTTAGTTCAAGCTCGCATCAGCTGACTCTCAGCTGATCCCCATCAACCTATGGGAATACGACACCTATATAAGTATTCATATATAAGGTCCCGCAGTAGTATCAGCAGTTTTCGCATTCCTCAATAGCTAATTACCCTCCTCCATCCCCAACTACTCCTCTGTCAGTCAGGATTCAGCTTTATGCGTCCTGGAAATCGAGCACTAATTCTAAAATGTGTACATCAGCATGTTATGCAACTCTTACACGATACTGCAATTACCATTTCCGTGGGTTATGTTCTGTTTAACCCGGGGGTTTATCGTCCTGACTTCTCCCTTCTCTCATCCCTGCGTATGGCTGCATGCTGCGCAGGGATGTTCTTGCCCTAGCCTTGTTGGGGAACATACCACCGCCAATCCAAACTGTATGCTAATTGTCAATCATCTTTGACAATAGTGGTCCTGACAGAAATGGCTATGAATGAAATCTCTCTCTCTCTCTCTCTGTTGTAAAAGAGTGGGGATAACATTACTAAATGAATCACATAAATATCACAAAAATATTTTTATATTATATATTAAGATGTGACAGGAAGGCAGTTTAACATTGAAAAAAATGACTTTTTTTACATTTCTAAATGGTCGCGACTACCTTGTTAAAAACTCACAGGAACCAAGTAAGTCAACAAATTATTTTGCAATATTCCTGTTTTCATCATGATTTTAATTGCTTCATCTATGACAAGTGAACAGCACAATTAAAATAGCCTGTCACAGCTGCGGTTCTGTGATTTTGAGCCATGCTTAAGGGTGTGTGTGGTGCCTGTCTGTTGTCCTTTCTGCTTCCCTTACTTGTAACTCTATCACAAGATGCCAATCAAACATTTTTGCCATTTAATTTTTTAATGAATTAACTAGTGTTTCAAGATCTTGGCCCGGTTCTGTGATTTTGAGCCATGCTTAAGGGTGTGTGTGGTGCCTGTCTGTTGTCCTTTCTGCTTCCCTTACTTGTAACTCTATCACAAGATGCCAATCAAACATTTTTGCCATTTAATTTTTTAATGAATTAACTAGTGTTTCAAGATCTTGGCCAGTTTGCAAACCCCTTCTGTGCTCACACCATCCCAGCTGGCACCCATTTCACTGATGACAGTCAACAAACCTCCTCAGCAAATGCCAATTAATAAATAAGAGTCCATGAAACAGAGCAGTCAGAGAATCATAAGTGGACATTTCTATAAGGATAAACATGTCATCCAGCATGTACTGACTATATTATAGCCATTCAACTGATAAAGAAAGAAAAAATGTATTAATAAATTATGCAAAGACAATTTAAAAAATAAATACAAAAAATATAAAAAGAAATTCAGTCAACAGGGCTGAGACTAGCTCGCAAGTAACCATCTTTCTTCGTAGGAAATTTAATTTTACACTGACATTGTTGCCGCTGTGACCAACTTGGACATGACAGGTGCAAGAATGGCCAGTGAAAAAGGCCAAGAGATGCCTTCATTACAGATGTCAGAGGATGGGATTGGGGAGAATACAGTGCTTAGACTGAATACATCAAGGAATCTTTGAGAGAGTCTGTGATATTCTATGGTGTTTGGGGAACAGAAGTGTTTAAGTGGTGTTTTCTGAGCAGGACTGTGAGTTGGACACAGTTAATGTGGCAATCCTGAAGTGATTGGCATTAGGTCAACAGGATGCCCTTGACTTCCTGCTTAGTCCCAGAGAGAGAGAGAATGAATGAATGAATAAGGCATTTATATGGTGCTTTATTGTGTATTGCTGTACATCCAAAGCACTTTACAATTATCATGAGGGGGGTCTCTCCTCAACTACCACCAGTGTGCAGCATCCACTTGGATTAAGCGACAGCAGCCACAGTACACTGTGCCCTCACCACACACCAGCTACAGGTGAAGAGGAGAGAGAGATAGAGACAATTCAGTGAATGGGCATTATTAGGAGGCCATGTGTGGCAATGCGGGAAATCCGTGCCACAGAAATTGTTTACTTTTACTTTGCGTGATTGAGGTGAGTTTTCAATTAACGGCGGAAGGATTTAGTATATAGAGATGTGACGTACCTGAAAGAAAAACGCATCATCAGAAAGTTTGCGTGCAAGGTTTGCAGTTGCATGAGTGAAAGTTAATGGATTCCCATGAGGAGTAGAAATACAGCACTTGTAAGAGTATTGCTTCCTGTGAGTGATGTTTGAGCATCATGGCGTTTGACTTAACTTTATAAGCGGTGCGCTTCAAGATCGTCTGTGTTGGTGGAATATTCCAACAACAAGCTGCCTGTTCATCCTCCTGTCCTGGTGTCTGACGACGACCCGCTACACTCTTCAGCTTCCTTCACGTTTGCAAACCTGCGTGATGCAATTTCTGCACTGATTTCAAGTTGAATTGAACTGAAGTGTTGAACTGTTTTTTTTTTTGTGTTACTTGTTTTGTTGTTGTTGTTGTTGTTTTTATCTCTATCTTCATAGAAGTTTTTTCTCTCTCTCATGGGCATTGTGGAATAAATCTTCCCTTTGAACAGTGTTTCTTTTGACTGTCTATGTGATTTAATGCTGTAACAGGTGGTGTTTTAGTTTGCTATCCTGGGTTAATTAAAATTTTGTCAGGATTAAACCTGACTGGCGCCCGAACATTTTCTTTAATAGAGTTTATCTATGCTAGGGCGGCCACCACCGTTATACATGATTGACAAGGGCTAGTGGAGGGAATTTGGCCAGGACACCAGGGATACACCTCTACTCTTTCAAGAAGTGCCATGGGATTTTTAATGACCACAGAGAGTCAGGAACTCGGTTTAACGTCTCATCCGAAGGACAGTGCTTTTTACAGTATAGTGTCCCCATCACTATTAGGACCCACACAGACCACAGGGTGAGCACCCCCTGCTGGTCTCACTAACAGCTCTTCCAGCAGCAACCTAGTTTTTCCCAGGAGGTCGCCCATCCAGGTACTGACCAGGCTCAACCCTGCTTAGCTTGAGTGGGCAACCAGTCTTGGGCTACAGGGTGATATGGCGGTGGCTTAACAGAGATCAGAAGGGACCGCTCTTACATCTTCAATGTCATTTCTGACTTATTTTGGTATTTTAGACATGTGTTTGTGCTGTCTTCTCTCTCTAAGCCATAATGACAAATCTATCATTTTATCCACCTTTTTCCTTAACAACCAATGGGTGCCTCCATGATGATTCGCTACTTCCGTTTGAACGTTTTCCATGTCCGGTCTCATTAAAAATCCCTGTAGAAGGTACAAGTATATGGTAACCAGAAACTGTTTTAGAATTTATTTTATTTTAGTAGTGTTCAATGACGGCCTTGTCTTTTATAGAAATTCACACAGACACACACAACCCACTGACAGTAATATCGGCTGATAAGATATAAAGCAAAGTGAATGTAAAACATTTTGACCAAAAAATAAATAAAAAATCACATTTGCGCATTTAGGACAAAAGTGGATACAGGTGGAGAACATTTGATAATAATCACAAAAAAATAACCATATAGGCCAGTTTGAATTAGATAAAATAAGAAAAATATAAAAACAAAAAACATAAAATATAATTCACTTCATTTTTTCAAAAACATAAAACCTAGACACACATACCATGTGTAAAACATAAAAGTTGTAGGTCCTTCAACTGCCTCATGAGATCTTTTTTGATATTTGTATTTCCATAATGTTCTGAAAGCGTCCATCATCAAAGAAAAGACTAATTGTTTTCTTTTCGCAGACAGCCCTCCACCTATCTCTGTCTGATTCAAAAATAAATAAATAACTTCTCTACAGTTTTTGATTTTGATTTTTTTGTTGTTGTGCTGTTCCATCTCCAGTGATGGATGACCACTCTTTCATGCCTTCATAAATTTTCCACTTTACAGCAGATACAGATGCCAAGCCACATTACAACTTTCAGTTGGACGACTTGCATCTCACATACATCTATAAAGGAAACTGGGGACATGTTATGAGTTATAAGTAGCAGTCTTTCTACAGACACTGAAACAGGTGAACATAAACCATTCAGAACATTAATGACATAAATCCGGTTATAATTTGTGAGAAATTACGATGTCAGCTCAATGTACAGCGATAATATGATTTTTTTGCATTGATTTTTCACAGGTATTTTACCCATATTTTGAATTATACATTTGATTGTATGTTTATGGTTGAAGGAAATTTTCGTAAATTTAATGGAAAAGGTACTACTAGGAAATTATCTGCTTTCAGACTTTCTTCTATACAGTGTATGTACACACAACAACTTTATTTAATTAAACTCAAACCATATTGCTGGTATACAAATCTTTGAACACATGCCACTGATAAAAAACGATCATGCACAGGATCTCTGCAGGGAGATTGATCAATTTTACATTCAAATATTGGTTTGAAGCAGAATTGAATTTACAGACACTTCTCTGACATTTACCTTAATTTGAAAGCCTGTACGAGATATTAAACCCTCTACAGAAGTGAGAGAGCTGTAAAACGGACATCACATGAAGTGTTTTTGGAAGCACTTTCTCTCAGTCCATCTCCAGGGCTCTATGTGGTTCTACTTAAAAGTCTGTAAACATAACCCCATTGATTTCTCTTTAAGAAACATAAAACCTATACAATAGCACATGTCCATCAAATGTGCATTACATCCAGTATATGCAAAGACCTCTGATAGGACATGCAGCTGCAAACACACCATATACAATACATAAATTCAATGCATTCTACAGAAAGCCAAGTTTTCTTTCATTTACATATCCATATTAGAACATGTGGTGAGTCATAACTCTCCTCGAATGTATTTCCCTTCTTTGTTCTTCGACTGCCTGTGGTTAATTCTTCAAGGCTCTGCTCATATCCTGATCTTGAGTGAGACTGCCAGAAGCTGTGTGCTCATTGATCTGAAGCCTCTGGGTCTTGGCAGCAGGTCGCTCAGCTCTCCTCTGAAGCTTTTCTGCCCTTTGAGCAAGTAGTGCTCCCCACACAAAAACAGACAGGAGTGCGTAGACACAACATGCTAACTCGCTAACTCAACCCCCTGCTTCCCTCTCTTTCTTTATTGAGCTCCTTCACCTGCAGAGCTTCACATCACAAAATGATCTTCTGCTGGCCCCCAGCAGGATGCAGCCTTCTTGTTCTTTGTTACAGAACAAGAAGGCTGGTAAGACAAAAGCAAAAGGTAAAGACAAAAGCAAGAGCAAGAGCAGAGGAATCATACCCATTTAAACTTAGGGTGCACATGCCAAGTTGATTTTGAAGGCATCTTCCTAAATATCTTTATCTTCACTTATAACGTGTTTTAAGAAATCTATAAAAATTTTTTGGGTAAACTTTATAATAGGAACACCATATCTTAAGATTTTCCCTGCCAGCAAGACGTCCTATTTGGCGGCTATTATTAGTAGGCCGTTGTTGAAGTTTAGTATGTAACGTCAAGAATCTAAAATATGGTCTGGCAGAATAAGGTATTAAAATGTGCTTTATAAGTACTAATAAACAGCCAACATGCTAATCATATGCATGCTAATAAGCAACTGGTCCCATAAAAGTGTAACCAATATTTCATAGCTATTTTAAATATATGTTTATTTAATTGTGTTATACAAAATATAATAAAACATTTCTGAACGATCGTGTGACATTTAAGATAATTCTGAAAATTCAGCTTTGCCATCACAGGAATAAATTACATTCCATACATACAAAAGTTATTTTAACTCATAATACTTTTTCACAATATTACTGTTGTTACAGTAATATTTTACTGTAACTTTTATGAAATAAATGCAGCCTTGTTGAGCAAAAGCGACTTCTTTCAAAAACATGAATAAATCTTTCCGACTCCAAATTTTTGAATGGTAGTGTATACACACACACACACAAAATAATAAAAAGATACAAATTGTGTGTGTGTGTGTGTGTGTCTGTGTATTAAATAACAACTGATGCCTCTATATAAGATGTGTTAATAAAAAAAAAAAATGTATATCTCACCAACACACATATGCAGTATCATTACAGTAATTATAATATTAGCTCTATTTTAAACTAAAATTACACAAATAATACAAAAGCATATACACTTGTATGAGCTTCGTTACCTTTTGATCAACATAATAGAAAAGATTCTCCACCATTTCAAATGGGACTGACTTCTATTTCCCTTCTGCTAATGCACTAACCTCAGGTCAAGGACACGAGAAAATGCAAAACAGAAAAATGGTGAGTCACCTCATGAAACGTGTTATGCAATAATCCTCCAGCACTGAGTCTCAAGAACAAACTTGTCCCCTGAATATCACAGACAGCGGGACACATCTGTCAATTTTTCTGAAAATGGAAATCCAACTATCTATTTATTGTAGTTTAAACATTGATTTGGTGAGCTCTATCGCTATACATTTTTAAATCATTTTCAAAGTTTTGAATTCCTTGTTTTATTGTTGTGATTTTTTATTTTATGTAAAGCACTTTGAATTACCATTGTGTATGAAATGTGCTATAAAAATAAACTTGCCTTTGCCTAAAGCACTGGTGAGCTGTCTCTGAAATATTCTCCAGCTATAAGCAAAAACCCTTTTATAAAAGCACACTAATTCAGAGGGTGAGACATTGGTGACCCAGCAGGGCGATAAACACATCCATCAAATAAAGTCAACCAAATGACCCGAGATCCACAACCAGTTGACATGTACCTGTTCTATTGTTCATTTTCATGCAGGGGACAAATCAATACCGTCTGAAAGTCAATGAATACTTAAACGTATGATATAATGATCAAATGGGTTTGTTTAGTTGGTTTTAAAACGTGTTGAAAGTACTGTTTTCAGAGGTTAATAAGTTAAACACAAAATAACAATAAAAATAGATCTAGGGAGCTGATGTTAAAGAGATTTCCTGATCCCATGTGAATCTCTCATTAATATAAGACCATGCACATTAACCCACCGAATGCAAATGGAGAGCCAGACCTCATCAGACAAGGTGAGCAATGACTAACCACTGACAGTAATGAGTCTTCATCGAATATTCTTCAAGAGGATTGCTAAGGAAAGACTATGACAAGAGCTTTTGACTTCACATGAATTTCTACCGTTACAATCGCTTTCATTAATTATTTCATATATAAACAGGATGCTTGGACGTGTGTCAATCTATAAAAAGGCCTCATGTGGCAATCCAGGAATACTTGAATCATTGTAGCTTTCCCGCTGCTCTGAATTTACCTGTGATGAAACGTGAGGTTTTCCTGCAGGGATGAATATAACTATAACTGTGTGTTGGTAGGCACACACCAGTTTTCATTAGGTAAAATAGAAATCGGTCAAGAAGTGCCATGTACATGCTTGCAATATATAATAGCTCTGCTCGACAGAAGGTCATTTTATATATACAGTGGGTACGGAAAGTATTCAGACCCCCTTAAATTTTTCACTTTGTTATATTGCAGCCATTTGCTAAAATAATTTAAGTTTTTTTTTTCCTCATTAATGTACACACATCACCCCTTATTGACAGAAAAACACAGCATTGTTGACATTTTTTGCAGATTTATTAAAAAAGAAAAACTGAAATATCAAATGGTCCTAAGTATTCAGACCCTTTTTTCAGTATTTAGTAGAAGCACCCTTTTTACAGCCATGAGTCTTTTTGGGAAAGTTTTCACACCTGGATTTGGGGATCCTCTGCCATTCCTCCTTGCAGATCCTCTCCAGTTCTGTCAGTTTGGATTGTAAACGTTGGTGGACAGCAATTTTTATGTCTCTCCAGAGATGCTCAGTTGGGTTTAAGTTAGGGCTCTGGCTGGGCCATTCAAGAAAAGTCACAGAGTTTTTGTGAAGCCACTCCTTCGTTATTTTTGCTGTGTGCTTAGGGTAATTGTCTTGTTTGAAGGTAAACCTTCGGCCCAGTCTGATGTCCTGAGCACTCTGGAGAAGGTTTTCGTCCAGGATATCCCTGTACTTGGCCGCATTTATCTTTTCCTCGATTGCAACCAGTCGTCCTGTCTTTGCAGCTGAAAAACACCCCCACAGCATTATGTTGCCACCACCATGCTTCACTGTTGGGATTGTATTGGATAGGTGATGAGCAGTGCCTTGTTTTCTCCACACATCCCGCTTAGAATTAAGGCCAAAAAAGTTCTATCTTGGTCTCATCAGACCAGAGAATTTTATTTCTCACCATCTTGGAGTCTTTCAGGTGTTTTTTAGCAAACACCATGCTGGCTTTCATGTGTTTTGCACTGAGGAGAGGCTTTCATCCAGCCACTCGGCCATAAAGCCCAGATTGGTGGAGGGCTGCAGTGATGGTTGAGTTTCTACAACTTTCTCTCATCTCCCGACTGCATTTCTGGAGCTCAGCCACAGTGATCTTTTGGGTTCTTCTTTACCTCTCTCACCAAGGCTCTTCTCGCCCGATAGCTCAGTTTGGCCGGACGGCAGCTCTAGGAAGGGTTCTGGTCGTCCCAAACGTCTTCCATTTAAGAATTATGGAGGCCACTGTGCTCTTAGGACCTTAAGTGCAGCAGAAATTTTTTTGTAACCTGGGCCAGATCTGTGCCTTGCCACAATTGTGTCTCTGAGCTCTTCATGCAGTTCCTTTGACCTCATGATTCTCCTTTGCTCTGACATGCACTGTGAGCTGTAAGGTCTTATAATAGACAGGTGTGTGGCTTTCCTAATCAGTCCAATCAGTATAATCAAACACAGGTGGACTCAAAATCAAATGAATGTGTAGAATCTCAAGGATGATCAGAAGAAATGACAGCACCTGAGTTAAATATATGAGTTTCACAGCAAAGGGTCTGAATACTTAGGACCAGTTTTTTTTTTTCAGTTTTTCTTTTTTAATAAATCTGCCAAAATGTCAACAATTCTGTGTTTTTCTGTCAATATGGGTGCTGTGTGTACATTAATGAGGAAAAAATTAACTTCAATGATTTTAGCAAATGGCTGCAATATTAACAAAGAGTGAAAAATTTAAGGGGGTCTGATTATTTTCCGTACCCACTGTATATATATATTTATATATGAATTTGGAAAAAGGTAGTTTGTAGTTATGTAATGTAAGCATGAGATTTCCTCACTTTCCCATCCACTCTGACCGCTCACTTGAAAGGGATTTTCACTATTAAAAATGCAATAAAACAGGTGGGCTATTATGAAGGTCTGCTTATTTGCAGTCCACTCATGTCACTTTGGGATACAAATTTTTGATAATCATACATGTACTGTAATTCAAAGTGAATTGCCATCATAACTAAACCGCATGTCATTCGGTTCAGTCCTTTTTCTTTGTTGTATTGAATCATGTAAGTTAATTCTTTTCGCTGGCACAGATTTGCTTACAAAACTGAATAATGTCCGGGCCAGCACCAAACACGTCAGCCACTGCGACTTAATATATTATTTTAGAAAAGGCCTGTACTTTTTAATCCTTGATTACTGGCCTTGAAATGGGGACTAATACTTAACATCTGACAACAAATTAGGGATGAGTGCATTGGTTAGAGTAAGCCTTTTAATTGTGATTTACTGACCTGTGTATTCAACAACAATATAACAGCATATTATTATTATTATTATTAATAGTCATTTTTTATCTGATCTAAAACCTTTTCAGTACAGTAATTGCAGGTCTCTCCAGCTTAAGCAAGGTTAAGGTGTCTTGCTCCAAGACAAAGAAAAAAAATGGTTCTGAATTTACTACTGAATTTGAGCGAGGACGAGACAAAAAATCTAGATAAGCAAAAATCTTATCTAGAGAATATTGCTAGTCATAAATAACTGCTTTTGTGTTCTCCAAAAGAATGCAACTCATGTTCAGAAAGACAGTAGCATGAAGGAAACTTTATTTTTGGGTGAACTATTCATTTAACTTGGTTAAAGCCCTCAAATTGGCATTTAACAAGTTTTTGTCTGAGGCTTACAGTACATCACACACACCAGATAAAAAAATAAATAAAATGCCAATAAACCCACATTACAATTATCTAGAATCATTCTTTTGTTCATGCCTCAGAAATAAGATATTTATTTATATGTTTACTGATCCCTTTATCTGAATCAAGCTTCCAATGTCCCTCCATCTGTAGAGTACTGTAAATAAACTGAGCAAATAATCACACACAGGCAATGTTTGTACAGATATTTTTTTTTTTAATAATATAGTCACTTTTGTAAACACATACCATGGACTAATGAACCAGTTGTTTGTGCTGTAGAGTAATTGTGTTTGCTTGAGTGAAAGCCACACAAAGCTGCTCTAAAATGTATTCAGTGAAACTGCTGAGGGGAAACTCTGTGTCGTGATGATCTGGTCTTTCACTCCAGTGCTTGAATGCACAGTCAACATCAGATGAGATTAAAGGGACAGTCACAGTGGATGTACTCTCACAAATATTCAGGATATTCACTGTAGATGATCAGAGCATGTCACAGCTCTGAGTCTAGCAATTGAAGTAGCAAATGGTTAGACTTACTGTTTGGCACATCAATTAATTTTTTGAGATTTCTCTTTCACTACAGAAGAGAAGAACTCAAAAAGCTGTTACCCAGGTTAAGAATCACCCTTAAGCTTTTACTACCTGTTTTTGTCGAGCACTCTATTCTTCCTGACACACATGCAAGCCACAAAGAAAGATTTCATTACATGAAAATTGCCCTCATTTTCCCTACTTGTATTATAATTTTGTCGGGATCTCCATTCTGTACAAATGTCAGCTACAACATTTGGCTTCTAAAGGATCTTGCAAAGGTTATTTTCCTGGATGACATTCATTATTCTAACACACGCACACCACTGAGAAAGGACAGAGAAGTCGCAAGCTACCTGAACCTGCTAAAGCTCCCACACTAACCAGTGTGCATTTGCTTGCTCATTATTTGGGAGGCAACACAGGGAAGGGAGTGAGACTAGGGGGGGGGGGGGGCGATAATTGTGCGGTTGGATTGTTCTATTAGGATTTAAGAGAAAGTAATGTTTGTTTAAATAAGGAGGGGGTTCTAGGGGGGGGAGGAACAGTTACAATACGGATGAGGCCGGGAGCCGGTATCAGGAGGCCATCGGGAAAACAGGGAAGCGTGCGGCGGGGTGGGTGGGAAGAGGAAAGATTAGGGGGAAAGGGCAAAGTGCCCGGCAAGGGGGGGGGGGGGGGGGGGTGGAGGAGAGGAGGGGAAGGGAAAGATGAAGGGAAGAGGTAGGGAGTCAAGGTTGAGGATGTGATATGAGGGAGTGGGTAGGTGGAAGATTATTGTTCACGTCACAGAATGTCTAATGACTGTCAATGTGAGAACAAATACATTTTTAATAATTCTGAAACAATTAATAGTAGCACTTTGTAATAGTTAGCAATTTGTTAGCATTAGTTAATGCATTAGTTTCCAGGAACTTGACATTATAATACAGCATTGACTGGTGTAGAAAGTAATTAACTAGTAAAATAATTGTTCATAAGTCACTTTGTTCATAGGTTAATTTGAATTAACTTCAAAGTTGAAAAATGTATTAATATACTGTATGTAGAAATTCACATTAAAGGCTTAGTTCATCCAAAAATGCCGATTATGTCATCATTTACAAACCCTCATGTCATTTCACCATTTATGACTTGATTTCTTCTGTGGAATACAAAAATATATTTTGAAAAATGTCTTAATGTCTCAGCTGAAAGTAATTGGGGTTCAGTGTTGCTTTGGACCCCACTGACATTCACTGTGTGGCCAAAAACATCTTTAAATATTTTTGTACTAACAGAAGACAGAAAGACACACAGCTTTGGAAGGACAATGAAGAATAAGGTGAATAAATTATGGCAGTCTTTTAATTTTGGGTGATTCTCTTTAATCTAGATTAATAACCAATATGGCAACATTTTACAATAAGGTTTCATTGGTTACCATTAACTACATTTGTCAACATGAACTAACAATGCACAATATTTGTACATCATTTATTAATCTTAGATGTTAATTTCAACATTTTCTAATTTATTTTTAAACAGTTGTGTGTTAACTTTAGTCAATGCACTCTGAACAAACATGTACTGTATTTTTATTAATATTAACAATGGCTAATAAATATTATTTAAAAAAATTAGTGCACTAGTAGTTCATGTTAGTTAATGCCGTAGCTAACGTTAACAAATTTAACAAATAATGGTGAATTTTCAGAAGATATGAACTTCATTCTCCATGCAGATAAAAAAAGGGTGAGATATGTCTGTATTGTTTTAAAATGCTGTCTCAGAGGTTTCAGAGATTGAAAGTGTTTGAAAATAGGTCACTGATGATATAAGCCCGCGATGTAAGAGCTAAAGGGAGCGAAGCATGAAAGTGATATAGAGTAAATGTGTGGAAAAATTGTCCTGAATTGGGTAAGTGTTATGTAATTGGTGTTGTGTGTGTGTGTGTGTGTGTGTGTGTGTGTGTGTGTGTGTGTGTGAGAGAAGGTCCCACCACTTTCAGTAAATCCCTAAGAACTTGGTTGGTGGAGACGGAATGGTATAGTCTGGATATAAGCTTTAATTAGGAACACACATTCACACTTCCTTTCCCTTGAGTATGAGGTTATAATTTTTCATTTGCGTCCTGTACAGTGGGTCAACTGTATGACTCACAGAGTGATGGTGTCTCGTGGGTAAGGCCTTTAACATTGGTTCCATGGTTTCGACCTCCTCTGCCACTGCTTATTGGGGTGGGTGGTGCGGGCGGGAGACCCGTACTCAATCTACGTACCTCTGTGTTCCCAAACTCTCTTTCCCCCAAGACCAGTGTGAGCAGTGCTTTTTAAATGGGTCATATGATGCGATTAAAATTTTCCTTTCTCTTTGGAGTGTTTCAAACTCTTGGTGCATAAAGAAGATCAGTAAAGTTGCAAAGACTAAAGTCTCAAATCCAAAGAGATATTCTTTATAAAAGTTAAGAGTCAGCCACGCCTACCTAAAACGGCTCGTTCTAAAATGTGGGAAGATTTGCATAATGCCGCCCAAATGTTCATGCAAAGAAAGAAGTAACTTTATTCTCGCTGTAGTATTGTTGCCCTCGCCCCCGCCGCCGCCATGTCGTGAGGCGCTGTGTGCTTCGTTGTGAAATCGAAACTACTCTTTGTTTGGCCTTCCAAAAGAGGATGATATCCGCTTCGTCATGCCTGGAGCTGATCCGTGCTGGTCACTGAGGAAATACTTCAACTTCGCGCTGTCGATCGCCGGATCGGCTTTCACTGTGGACGAAGCGGAGTCCAGCACGGGGTCGTCACATGTGGTTGCCGCAGGCATCACGATATGGTAAGGGACGTAACATTTCCGCCACACGCTTGAGGAATTCGCCCAATCACATATCGCACTGGATAGCTGGCTTTTTCAGACTGATGAGTTTTGTAAAAATCAACGCGTTTCAGAAAAGCGGGGCATAGAGGAGAAACAATAATGTACAGTATGTGGAAAATTATGTTTTTTTAACCTTAAACCGCATAAACACATTTCATTACACCAAATAAACAAAATAATGTTCTTTTTAACAGCATCATATGACCCCTTTAATGCCAGGGGCACCGCATCACTAGACCCTTTTTACTGAGGCACAAGCTCCAGTGAAATACTGCTGTGCCCCATTAACATGTTAGGCTACTGATAAATCTTTGTCTGCTGATAAAGATCATTGCACACCAACCTAAAAATCACTTTGCCTGACAATATGTTAGGAATCATGCCATGTGTTTTTTATTAGTTGTTTAAA
Source organism: Sinocyclocheilus anophthalmus (assembly GCA_018155175.1). Taxonomy (NCBI): domain Eukaryota; kingdom Metazoa; phylum Chordata; class Actinopteri; order Cypriniformes; family Cyprinidae; genus Sinocyclocheilus; species Sinocyclocheilus anophthalmus. The sequence continues at coordinate 120,536 of JADLZN010001916.1, forward strand.
ATCAGACCTGCCAATGCCAAATTTGCAAATGAAACACTAATCGGTCCAATGGGTTCGTAGAAAGGTCTAAAATTATTCGTGGTTCAGTTTGATTCACACACCGAATCGTTTACAGTTATATACCCGCAATACCCGCAAGCTCCAGCAACAGCAGAGCTTGTTTCACTGGTATCACCGTCACGTCCAGTGATTATGGTCGCCACTCCTGTGCTTTTAGCACTCCCCAGTCCAGTGGCTATCACACCAGAGCCTCTAAACAAGATGGCCGCCAACCCAGAGTCTCTCCACAAGATGGATGCCGTTCCAGAGTCTCGTTCCGTCATGGCTGCCATTCCAGAGTCTCTTCACATCATATCAGCCATGCCCAGTGCCTCAAGGTCAGTCCCAAGACGTCCGAGACTGGCATCCAGTGTGGAGGATCCACTGCTGGTTTCGGCCAGAGCAGCGGTCATCACAAGGGCATCAGCACTGGTCCTCACAGAGACTGTTCCCCTGGACTCAGTGCTCCCTGTAATGGCAGTCGCCATTCTATGTGTTTGGGTCACACACACCACCACAGTTCCCACAGAGGTGGCAGCCTCCGCTGCAGAACCTCCCGAGGCGGTGGCGTCCGTTCCAGTTCCCGAATCCGCTCTCGAGCCTGCTCCAGTCCCTGAGTCCGCTCCAGTTCTTGGGCCTGCTCCAGTTCCCTCGTCACGCAGGAGTGCCATTCCCTGTTCCAATGACTCCAGTTCCCTCGTCACAGCCAGGGGTGCCGTTCTCTGTTCCAACGACTCCAGTTCCCTCGTCACAGCCAGGAGTGCCGTTTCCTGTTCCAATGACTCTAATGAGTCCAGCTCCTCCAGAGGTGGGATCTGCTGCAGAACCTCCAGAAGCAGCGGCGTCTGCTTCAGCTCCTCCCGAGGTGACAGCTTATGCTGCAGAACCTCCAGAGGCAGCGGCATCCACCTTTGAACTCTTTGCCTGTCCAGCCACGGCCAAGGAGGCCGTTTGTGAACTTTCTGCCTGTCCAGTCATGGCCAAGGAGGCTGTTTATGAACTCTCTGTCTGTCCAGCCATGGCCAAGGAGGCCGTTTGTGAACTCTCTGTCTGTCCAGCCACGGCCAAGGAGGCCATTGATGAACTTTCTGCTTGTCCTGTTATGGCCGGAGAGACAGTTGTTAACCTTTCTGTGCTCTCTGTTCCAGTTTTGTCTGATCCACCTTGGTTGTCTCCCACACCATCAGCTCCACTGAAGTAGTCTTCCATTCCATCTGCTCCACCGTGCGGATCTTCAGGCCCATCTGCTTTGCTGTGGTGGTCATCTGCTCCACCGTGCGGATCTTCAGGCCCATCTGCTTTGCTGTGGTGGTCATCTGCTCCACCGTAGGGATCTTTGGTCCCATCTGCTCAGCTGTGGTGGTCATCTGCTCCACCGTGGGGATCTTCGGTCCCATCTTCTCAGTGGTGGTAATCTGCTCCGCTGTGGGGATCTTCGGTCCTGTCTGCTCACCTGTGGTGGTCAGCTGCTCTGCCTACTCCACCCTGGTGGTCTTCAGCTCAGTCTGCTCTGCCCTGGTGGTCTTCAGCTCTGCCGGCTCCGCCCTGGCACCCTGCTCTGCTGGCACTGCCTTGGCACCCTGATCCGCCTTGGTACCCTGCTCCACAGGCTCCACCTCAGTCTCCTTTTCCTCCACTTCCTCATGGACCTGGCCCTCCATCCCTCCCTCTGTTCCGCCTCCACTCCACCTCCCTCCTGGACTCATGTCTGTTTTTGTTAAGGAGCGTCTGGAAGCCTCCACCTGTTACCATCACGAGGACTTAAAGGGGTCATTTTGATGCGATTTCAAGTTTTCCTTTCTCTTTGGAGTGTTACAAGCTGTTCGTGAATAGATAAGATCCCTGAAGTTGCAAAGACTAAAGTCTCAAAACCAAAGAGATATTCTTTATCAAAGTTAAGACTCTGCCACGCCCCCACATATCTACCTCACTATGTGGAAATATTAGCATAATGCCGCCCAAATGTGCAGGCAAAGAAAGAAGGCGCGGTTTCAGTAACCGCAGTTAGTGTTGAAGCAGCCATGTCAGGGAGACGCTGTGTGTTTCAGTGTGAAAGAAAAAGCACTTTATTTGACCTTCCGAAAATAGATGAATTTAGGAATCTTTAAGATCACTTACAAAAGAACAGCAATGCATTTTATGGACAACCTTTTCGTGAACCTAGGAGAGGAGGTAATTCTGACTTTGCTATTACAATCTGGTGCTTCTGAATCAGCTATTGTTTTGTTCTTAGTTTAAGTATTTGCTATTGACTGTTTAAATGCAGAGTTTTTTGAACACGCATTGTGTGTGTGTGTGTGTGCGTGTGTGAGAGAGAGAGAGAGAGACCAGCTTCATCACTGTGTCTGTCACGCGACTCTGTTGCTCTGTCTTTACATATATTTTGAAAGATGAAACTCGCGATTATGGTAAGGGGCGTTACATTTCCCCATGCCGAGTGCTTGCGGTGTTCGGCCAAACACAATGCACTGGGTCAGCTGGCCATTCAGAGCAGACTGCGCTTGTCGGAAGGAGGGACTTTTGTTTGAAAACGAAGCGTTTGAGAGAGGTGGGGCCTAGAGGACCTACAATAATGTACAGTATTGGAAAAAGAATGTGTTTTTTGTACATTAAAGCATGTCAACATATTCTGTTACACCAAATACACAAAATAATGATCTTTAAAAAAGCATCATATGACCCCTTTAAAAGCTGCACGCATCTGTTTTTCTCTCAACTGTTTACTTTCACTTTAGACATAAGTTAACTAACTGTGTGTATATGTGAACCTTGTGTGTTTTTGAGAGTAGGCTATTAGCGCAATCAGTCGCTAACCAAGTAATCGTGTGCTGTTTGACCAGCTTTTTAGTGTGCGCGCGCTTCAGGTGTACGAGCTCAGAAAAAGCGCATAAAAGAACAGCACGCAAATTAAATGTTTAACCGGCAAGGTTTTAAAGCACACGAAAATAATGTACTTTTCTAATTGCGAATAAGTGCAGAGTGAGTGTAACTCTACCGCTGAATTAACATTTGATGTGAATGTGTCTAGCGAGTTGCAGTTGGAGCTGGAGCCAGGAGACATAGGTAAATGCAACGCATTGCTTGAGGTAGATGTGTTTTGTAAGTAAATGTTTGTATTAGCCTACTAGTGTTGCCTCCTTTGTTCACTATTACACTACTGCATATATTGCATCTGACACTGCTGTTGCTTAGTTTTGTAACGTGAGCCCTCACTTTCGAACGTTTCACTCTTTCCGCGATGACTGATTGCACGCAAACACACACCGCACATGCGCATGGATATCACACGCACGTCGAGCAAACGTCGGGCATCATTTAGTGAAGAAAAATAACAAGCAGAAGCTTCTAATTCGCCATTAACATTTAAGTATTCGGAGATAAAACAACGCAAGTATTGATAACAGTATCGTTTGTCCTGAAACTTATCGGCAATCCGGTATTGACCCAATTACGTACCGGTGTTGTGCCTATTTTCGACTTCCTGCCAAATTATTACCCCCTCGTTGAAATCGCTACCTGATTGCCTAATCATAACCCCTCCCCCACACCTAACCCTAAACCAGGGGTGGCAAATGTCGGTCCTGGAGAGCCGCAGCCCTGCAGAGTTTTGCTTCAACCCTAATCAAACAACCCTGAACAAGCTAATCAAGGTCTGAAGGGTTACTAGAAAGCTACAGGCAGGTAGGTTTTAATTAGGGTTGGAGCTGTACTCTGCAGGGCTGCGGCTCTCCAGGACCAGAGTTCGCCACCCCTGCCCTAAACCTACCAATACTAGGGGGGTAATAATCTCGTGGGGGTCAGAATTGGGCACAACACCGGTACAAAAAAATACCGGTTCTTTCCTAAACCAGAGTGGCAATTGCGATTCTGTGCATTTAGCCATTCTAAACAAAACAGACTGTGTGACACTTATATCCACTATCAATAAGCACAATAATTACAAATGAGTCCTGAAACTTCAACATTCTTATAAAAATGCGAAAAACATTGCACTAGGCATCTGAAACGACACAAAGTTAGGCTGGACAAAGCACAGATTTAAAAGTGACAAGACTGGCAATTTCCAAGGCAGGCAATTGAACACTATAACAGGATAACAAGAGACAATGCCCAAAGTCTAGTTTAGTATGCTTATTTATTTATTGCTGCAAGGGATGTGAAACTTGTTAAAACTTTAGATTCCATAAAAAGAAAATGTTCAAAGAGGTTTAACAAGCAAAAGGGGAATTGGGCGCATATATAAATTAGCAGTAATTGATAACTTGCTGATCTAACATGGATAAAAGACCTCTTAAATGATATCTGACAGTTTAATTGTACATCACTTAATAATCTTATTTTAAATAATTCCCATCTCTCCAAAACATTATTTGGATTTGGCTCTGAAGTTTATCAACTACGACATCATTAAAGTACTCATAAAAGAGCTGTAAAATGTTCGAATATTAATGGCTGCTTTACCTAACGAGAAACTATCATTTCAATGGGGAGATAAAGTTGAGTTGTGAAGAGCACTGCAAGAAGCCAGTGTTCAGTGTTCGTATCAAGCCAGACTAATGCTGAGCAGGATCCAGGGACCTATGAGAGGCAGTGTGTGTGTGTGTGTGTGTGTGTGTGTGTGTGTGTTTCTACTATCCATAGAGTTTTCCAGGCAAAGACAAGCACCTCCAGGTTTTTAACACATATCAGGTTGGATTACACTGAAGAGAAGTATAGGTGAGATCGGGGACGGTTGTAGCACTCTTCGCTCTTCTGTTTTTTTGTGCTATATTTATCTCAAACATGTGACTGCTACAATTTAAACACCTTACTGATGTTGCAAACTATATACAGGCAAGCAGATGTGGACAGAATATGAACGCAAGTTTAAAATCATTATAAAGAAAAGGCTTCATGGACGAAGACAGTGAAAGGTCCATTTCTGTATACAACTAAAATATATACTGTATACAAGCAAGCAGGTGTTTTCTTTCTATGGGAAGAAAAATGCTTATGGCCCAGGTATACTTGATTTTCATGACTTTTTTTTTTCTTCATTTTTTTTTTTTTTTGCAGTGAATGAAAAATATTCACCTTATTTACAAAAAGAACAACTGACAGGTGTGAGTCATGTCAGTCATTATTAAATTGTGCCAAATATTGGCTTATACACCATCCCATTTTGTTCTTTATAGGTCCAGCAAAAGAAAATAATATTTTTCTTTAAATATAGGAGAATATTTTGAGTATGGGTAAATGAGTAAATGTACGATCAAATTAAGCAAAGACAATCTGCTGATTAATATGATACCAGTTCTGTTATTTAACCTGATCACAAATCCAATTGTAAAGCACATTGTCAATTCAAAAAGTGGTTAACCTGACAGTGTTACAACCATCCGCAGGTTCCCCTACTCCCACATACACACATACACTTCCCATACTTTTGCATAACAGTGAGTGTTCCAAAATACTTTTCTTATTACAGAAGTTCAAACCTGCTGTTCTACAACAATCAGTGTCAATCCTGACCTTTACACACATATGCAGCACAGTGCATGCAGTGGTGTAATGAAATGAAGTAATAATACTTTGTTACAGTACTTAAGTATTTTTGGGGAAAATCAGCACTTTACTTGAGTTTTTTACTATTTTACTATTACTATTTCTACTATTTTTACACTTTACTATTTCTGTCAACTTTCACTTTTATTCCACTACATTTCCTAAATAAAATGTATACTTTTACTCCAATACATTTCCCCAAAGCATATTCATTACTAGAAATAGGGTTGCCAACTTCAGAAAAGGAAAATAAGGGACAATCGTTTTTCTTTATAGAAAAATAAGAGACAGAATAAGGAACACTCAAAATATTTGTACTGTACCACATAGTGAATGTCATTTAAGTATTCAGTAAGTTATGTGTATGAAAGATGTATAAAAGGCTCTCAGACATAAACATTTCTTTTGCTTAACCTATTTATGTACATTTTAATTCTAAAATAGAATTGTAATGTCATACAAAAAAAGTCACACACAATATGCACAAACCACTATAGAGCAAATTGTACCACTTTAGAATTGTGACTGTACCAGTTGTGTAGTAACTTAATAGTGACATTTAAAATATAATCAACCCTTTTTTATCATCAACTTTTTTTTTTAAAGATACAGATAGATACACACACATGGCATAAAATTTGAAACAACAACTGAATATCTATAATAAAGCATTTTTTTTAAACATTGGCACTTAAAATTTTGAACAAAAATTTTGTTGCAATGTACTGAATGAAGGAGTATTGGCTGCTTTTGAGACTTTTTTGGTCATTTTGGGTTTTAATAATGAGGCCCAAGGTTAAGAATTCGCTAGAAGTTATAAATATATGTTTTTCTCTCTCTCCCACTCTCTCTCTTTAACAACATTAACTAAAGACAACTTGACTTTTTGATCATATGAATCTTCCCTCATGTTTTCTTGTGTGGCTAGATGTTGAACTCATGAACAATATTTAGTTTGCATTCGCCAAAACTGATTTGCCAAAAATGAGCCTACCGTTAGCGCGAGTCCCTCGGGGCCGCGCATAAGCCGGAAGAAGATTCTGCTTGGTCTTAAAGCCTTCCCCGAATAGATATGTTCGCAAATCAAATGATTTGTCCAAAAAGAATTATTATTCTCAGTTAAGAGTTTGTTATTCGTATGGTCTAGTAGGTGGTCATACTTAATATGCCTGCGAATACGGGACAAACTGCGTTCAGTATGACTTTCATACGGAATGCTTCTTTGATGCCTTAAAGGGATAGTTCACCCAAAAATTTCATTATTTACTCACCCACATGTAGTTCATAACTCATAAGACCATTGTTCATCTTCGGAACACAAATTAAGATATTTGTGATGAAATCTGAGAGCTCTCTGACCCTCCATAGACAGCAACGCAAACTGTAATGTTTCCAGGCACAGAAACATAGTAAGGACATCGGTAAAACAGTAGGGCTGTGCAATTAATCGCATGCGATTGTCATGTGCATCTCGTCAGTAAAGCTGGTTCCGTGATTAGTAGTAAATCGCCATCACCTGCTTTCAGATGGAGTGGCATTTACTACACAGAGCCGTAGTTCACTGACAACTAGGCAATAATTCATAGTTCATAATCGCAGATGAATCGCATTGATTATGACTCGATATTGCCTAGCTTGCCTAAAGTTTAAGATTTAAAAAAAATACTTTTCATACTTAAGTACAATAAATATCACATAGCCTACTTTAAAACTTTTACTCAACTAATATACTAAACGGTGACTTTAACTTCTACCAAAGTCATTTTCTGGTAAGATATCTATGCGTTTACTTGTGGCTTTCAGGTATTTTATACACCACTGATTGCATGTTACTTGTAATACAGAAATGTAATACAGAAAGATGAATTGGTTAGCTATTTGCTCTTTGTTGACCAGTAATTCCTAAAATCATCTGCCTCGGGAAAATACACCTCATTGTCTGAGGACAAAGTGCAGAATTCAGTCTCTTTCATTGTCTTGAGTTTTTTTTTCACTTCTCATATTTCCTCTCTCCTTCGCTTCTGGCCCTGTGAGACGGACTTCATCATGTTACCCTTAATAAACCCAAGTCATCTCTCTCTTTTTAGCTGTGCAATAGAGGTGGCTCATCCACTGCTCGCTCTGTGCAGATAAGAACACTTAGCGTTTCATTCATGATTTTGACTAAAGGGGAAAACAAGCTCGAAAACAACCCACTGTCTTCACACTTTCACTATAGTGTGATAAATAGACCAAAAAAGCAGAAGGACAGAACAGATTTAATTATCCGTTGTGATAAAAGAAGAAAAGGATGAGAGAAAAGCTCTTCTTTCTGTCCAGATGTTATGTATCCTATTGAGTAAGCTTATCACTGGCCTTATTGTGTGAAAGGCACACATCATTGAGATATTTCTGTAAATGTAATAATCAATCCAGACACTATCTGTGGTCATTTAGGAAATATCTGTGTGTAAATTAAAATAAAGAACAACTGGCTCTCCCAGAGCTCTTCAGAGCTTTGTTCAAGCAGCGTGAAGCCGCTGACACACACACGGACACCTACAGGGTAAATACCTTAAGTCTAGATATTAATATTTTCTGACACTGTGTTGTGGACACAAATGTTCCTGCTTGAGCGAGAGTGCATTAATATTTACTTTCTGTGTGTCTGTGGAACACACTCCCCTAATGCCACCCATCTCACACTGAATCAGCGTTATCACTGCTGCACAATGTACTCAAAATGACACGTTCTACAAAAACAGAACTGAGGCATATAACGTTCTGCCAGCATTAGGATAAGATGGTGACTGCAGACAGAAAGAATGAGTCCTTGCTGGAGATCAATGTTTGATGATCAACAATTGCTGCCCCAAAAGGCATAAACGCACACGCTTGCACACATACAGCATGAGGAACATAATTCAGCGTGGCTTTGTCTTGTCAGATCGTTTTATTTGCAGTTGAATGTATCTTCTCTCTCTGTTAATGTTCTATCAGGACAGGCCACCTTTTTGAAATTGAGAAATTAGCTGAAGATGATCGAATGGCAACTTTGAATCAACACTTCTTCCTGTGCCCAAATTTGCTTACTTCCTTCATTAAATTCTCTGCAAAAAGAATTTACCTCACCTGGTTGACTAGTTCATTACAGGAAAAATGTCCCTGCATTATCGATCCAAGAAAGAGACATATCGAAATATCGACATACAGTATATCGCATAAATCGAGCCAGTGTTTGTGCAAGGGCAGAATTATTTTCATTATAAATAGATAAAAGCACTTTGAATTCAACGCAGTATCAAAGCATCGCAGCAAACCTCTTTTAACAGGATTCATTGTTGCGCATGTGCATCCTCACTCTTACAAGATGTAATCAAATTGACTGAGACTAGAACACACCTGTCTAATACCGTTTAAAAGTTTGAAGCCAGAAATACTTTGTTTTTGAAAGAAGTCTCTTATGCACACGGCTGCATTTATTTGATCAAAAATACAGTAAAGACAGTAAAATTGTGAAACATTATTACAATTTAAAATTACTCTTTTCTATTTTAATACATTTTGAAATGTAAATGATTCCTGTGATGGCAAAACAGAATTATTCTTCAGTGTCACATGATCTTTCAGAAATCATTCTAGAATGCAAATGTTTTGCTCATGCAACATGCATTATTATCAGTGTTGGAAATTGTTTCTTAAGCCCGGTTCACACCAAGAACTATAACTATAAAGATAAAGATATTAGCGTCCACACCAGCGAACGATATCGTCTGTTTATTCTAAACGCACATGCGTCTGCCGCTTTAAATTCTTGAGCTCGTTACAGCAGGATGGATTCTGATTGGCTGTCAGTGTTTTATCGTTCATCAGCTGGGGAAAAAATCATTTTGAAAGTGATCCCAACGATGTTGTTCCTCTGTATCGTTATCGTTATAGTTGTGGTGTGAACTATGCTATTCTTTAATATTGAGAACGATTTTTAGAACTATATCTTTATCGTTATCTTTATAGTTATCGTTGGTGTGAACGGGCCTTTAATGTTTTTGTGGAAACCATAAAACATGTTTTCTTGAATATGTCTTTAAGTATTTATCAGAAATAGAAATCTTTTGTAACATTATCAATGTCTTTACTGTCACTTTTGATCAATTTAATGCACCCTTGCTGAATAAAAGTATTAATTCCTGTAAATAAAATTAAATCTTACTGACCCCAAACTTTATAATGGTAGTGTATTTAAAATGCAACGTGTTGAAGGGGCAATTTTGGCAGCTCATTAAACCTGTTGATAAAGATGGTGTTTGCCTGAATTTGCACAACTGCAGTAGCACACGGGAACTAACTGAGGTAGAAACAGAATTCAAATTAATTTAAATGAACACAAAAAAGTCAATAAAGGGAAAATTCATTATGGTAAATGCTGAAAGTCTTAACATTTGAAGGTTTTATAGGCCTTATGGACAAACCGATTATTGACCAGGAATTCACAGAATGCCATTACCTGTGAAACTTCTCACAATGAGTCAGTAAACTCCACTTCTTGTTATTCCAAATCGGGGGAAAAAAGAATTCTACTTCCTGCGTGTTGTAGCGAATTCAATTCAAATTCACACTCTTGAAGTGGAATATTGTAATTCTGTACTGTGAATATTCTGAATTGTGCCCAAACCTGATATTTTCAGCATGTTTTTGTGTATGCGAGAAAGAAAAGAAATAAAGCAGAGATGGCCATTCTCCATAGTTTGTAACAGTTTGTTACAGAGTGGACAGATCCTCCTTTGTTATATTGGAAAAATAATAATAATACGTTCAGACAGACTGTATGGTCAGGGGAAAAGAGCCATAGCTGCTCTCAGCGGACAAAACAAACACTCACACCTCTGTACAAATCTGACAGGAGCAAATCCATTTTTCTAAACCCTTTTCTCCAGCTGCCTTATTCCAGCTTTTATTATCTGATCCAAGTTAAAACATTTATTTGTCAGTGTAAAATTGTAAAGTCTATATTTGAGGACAGGATTAGTGAGTGACAGGGATAAAAAGCACTTGGTTAATTAGACCTTGATATTTCTTCAGTATCAAAATGTCCTTGCCATGTTCAAGCAATGTAAACATTCATTAAGCACAATCTTAAATGCAAACATTATTTTTGCTTCATCAAACATTCAATGATAATTAATACACATTTTAACGTAGTCTAGACACACTCATCTCTAGATTTTAATATGAAGAAGTTCTGTCAATGCAAGTTAAAATGAGTTGTTATCATTAACATAATAGTTTTAGTGTTTAATTAAATTAAAAGATAAATTATTAACTCACCTTACGGTCCAGTGACATCATGGTCTCTAAAAACTTGTAGGACTCGAAGGTCTTGTGGAGGAGTTTGAAAGGTCCATATGATAGATGTCAACTTAACGCCGCTGTTTCCTGTCAGTACAGAAGTTAATTTTCCATCATTGTCATACACTGATGTTGGGCTGTGCAGGATTGTGTGTGTACCTGCTCCTAGCATCACACAGTGTCCAACAGGTAAAAACAGACAAGAGGAGCGCATGTAGTGTAGATAGACTACATTTGAACAGTTACTGAGTTTTATTTACTTTAAATGTTCCTATTATGCAGTTATACTTGATTCTGGTTGACCAATCGTGACATTTAGAGGTTATACATTTATTCATATTTATTGTCGTTAAAGGTGCACTAAGCGAATTTTGCCAAACGATGTTGATATTTGAAAGCACCAAAACAAACAGCCCATACCCCAACAGGACCTCACCTCTATTTTGATAGCTCCGCCCCACACGTACAGACACAACCCTTGCAGCGACGATAGCAATCTGCCTATGCCTCCCGGTTGTAGGGTATTTCATTCATTGGGGAAGAAGTGAAAGCGATGTGTGTTGGTAGCTCAACGTAAAAATCAACGTAACTCACCTATGAAGAAAAAACAAAGCTACCTCGGTGAACGATTCCAGTCCTTCATGCTCCTTGAGTTCTCTCCACCGCTGGAAAGCTGCTCCAATATTTACGCGGGTCCTAACACTTAATAATACATTTAAATAAAACATTTTAAATTTAATAATTTAAATAATAAAATTATTATAAATGAATGAATAAATGAATGCATGAAGATTAAATGAATATAAAAGGAAGAAAGAAAGTAAAACACAACACAAATGTATGGCTGCTCTCTTGAAGCAAAACACAGTTTGCATTTGAAGATCCTCAGATCCTTCACAACACTAAATGAGTCTCCATGTAAATTAGGCTACTAATTATTTATGGTAATTATCTAACAGTGTCTGTTATTATTTTATAATTGAGTACTTTGATGATGGAACTAACAAAGGCTATTAAAGATGCAGTAAAGATCAGTAGGGTAGACAGAAACACATATGGTGAGCAGAAACCCTTAGAGAGTCAGTTACCGCTAATAGCACATTTTCTCCAGAGAGCAGGTACATGCCCCCAGCTTATCCATGTGATCAAAGAGACCCTAAAAGTAGCTCATCATTTGCAACTAGAACAAACGATGAAGGTGAATCTTTAATATGTAGTCGTTTTGTCTAACAAATTATTTAACGTGAACAGATTAGATTTTTCATCACTGTTAACTCGGCTGAAGAGCATTATATGTCATATAAAAGTGAGAACATTGGGATTACATGGCGCAAAGACCCCATACACATAAACACAACACATATTTCATATAATAGGCTACATTGCAAGCAGTGGGATCATCACTTCATTTACACTCCTGTTGCATTATGGGAACGTGTTGGTGGACTGAAGACAGTGATGTTGTCGAATGAGTCCGACATTGCCATAGAGACACTGGCACGCATGTTGTGATTTACTAAGCCATTATGTGCCCTCTTGCAAGGTGTGTGATTGATGTACATGCCTAGGTGTTGAAAGACAATGAGACTTACAGCGAGAGTTATTTTTGCAAGTTTTGATTTCAAAATATGTGATGTTATGAATTGTGTTGGAAAAAGCATTTAGATTTTGTTTTGATATTTATTCTAAATATTTATAAATTGTTACTTGGAATTAGTGCTCTGCATTTAACCCATCCAAAGTGCACACACACACAGCAGTGAAAACACACACACTGGATGCACTTAGCACCAGTTACGTCGTCCTTGCTCAAGGGTCGTGGTATTGAAGGAGAAAGTGCTGTACATTCACTCCCCCCACCTATATCCCTGCAGGTACGAGACTCGAACCTGCAACCTTTGGGTTACAAGTCTCACTCTCTAACCATTAGGCCACGACTTCCCCCCCCCCAAAATTTGTTTGTTATACTAAATAAGAACTGTTAGTAAATAAGAACATTTTTAATAAAACATTTAGCAAGGTTAACAGTAATATTACACAAATAACCTGCCTGATTTATCTCAACTGCTCTGTGTACCAATAAGTACACATGAACTAGACGAAATAACTAGCAACATGGGCACTATCTTCTCTAATACATTAGAAGCTGTTGCCCCCATCAAATTGAAAAAGGTTAGAGAAAAACGTACTGTGCCATGGTACAACAGTAATACCCATTCTCTCAAGAAAAAAACTCGTAGTCTTGAGCGCAAATGGAGAAAAACTAACTTGGAAGTTTTTAGAATTGCGTGTAAAAACATTATGTCCAGCTATAGACAGGCTCTAAAAGCTGCCAGGGCCGAGCATATCCACAAACTCATAGAAAATAACCAAAACAATCCTAGGTTTTTATTTAGCACAGTGGCTAGATTAACAAATAACCAGACGCCACCCTATCTAAATATTCCCTCACAGTTTAATAGTAATGACTTTATGAATTTCTTCACTGATAAAATAGATAACATCAGAAATACAATAACAAATGTAGATTCTACAGCGTATAATACTTTAGCTTCATTCATCGCACCAAAAGATAAACTGCAGTGCTTTACAGCTATAGGACAGGAAGAGCTAAATAAACTTATCACTGCATCTAAACCAACAACATGCCTGTTAGATCCTGTACCCACTAAATTATTGAAAGAGTTGTTACCTGTAGTAGAAGAAACGCTTCTCAATATTATTAACTCATCTTTGTCTTTATGTCACGTCCCAAAACCATTCAAGCTGTTGGTTATTAAGCCTCTTATTAAGAAACCACAACTAGATCCTAGTGAACTGGCTAATTACAGACCCATCTCAAATCTTCCTTTTATGTCAAAAATTTTAGAAAAAGTTGTGTCTGCTCAATTGTGCTCCTTCCTGCAAAAAAATGATCTCTATGAAGAATTTCAGTCAGGTTTCAGGCCCCACCATAGCACAGAAACTGCACTTGTTAAAATTACAAATGACTTGCTTCTTGCGTCAGACCAAGGCTGTATCTCATTGCTAGTTTTACTTGATCTAAGTGCTTGCATTCGATACTATAGAATCATGACATACTCATAGTCGATTAAAACTATACATGTATTCAAGGGCAGGCTTTAAGATGGTTTAGATCCTACCTGTCCGGTCGCTACCCAATGGTTCATTTAAATGGGGAGCATCTCATTATCACCAGTAATATGGAGTATGCCACAGGATCTAAGTCCTAGTCACTCAATGCCTATTTCTGCTATACCTGTTTACCACTTGGTATATTATTGGAAATCGGATTAGTTTTTCCACTGTTATGCCGATGATATCCCTAATATATCTCAACAAGACCAATGAACTTCTTAATTATTCTAAGGCTACGGAGTGTGTTTAAAATGTAAAGAATGGATGACCAATTAATTTTCCTTCCTAATTAAAGTTCGGATAAGACAGATAATATTTACTTATTGGACCAAAAGACAGTTAACGCCGAATCTCGTGGTTACATTTGTGCACTAACGGATGCACGGTTCTCCCTCTACAGTCAAAATCTGGGTATTATATTAATAGCAGCTTGTCTTTTGAAAATCAAATTTCCCATGTTACAAAAACGGCATTCTTCCATCTTATAAACATTGCCAAGTTACGGAACATGTTACCTGTTTCTGATGTAGAAAAGCTAGTTCATGCATTTATGACCTCTAGCCTGGACTATTGTAATGCACTGCTAGGTGGTTGTTCTGCATCTTCAATAAACAAGCTACAGATAGTCCAAAATGCAGCGGCTAGAGTCCTTACCAGGTCAAGAAAATATGATCATATTACCCCAACTTTACAGTCTCTGCACTGGCTACCTGTTAAGTTCCGTATCAGTTACAAAATGTTATTACTTATCTATAAGGCCCTTAATGGTTTAGCTCTTGCTTACCTAACTAGTCTTCTACCACGCTACTATCCATCACGCTCCCTAAGGTCGCAAGATTCTGGACTTTTGGTAGTACCTAGGTTATCAAAGTCCACTAAAGGAGGTAGAACTTTTTCACATTTGGCTCTCAAACTCTGGAATAGCCTTCCTGATACCGTTCGGGGTTCAGACACACTCTCTCTGTTTAAATCTAGATTAAAGACACATCTCTTTGGCCAAGCATTCAAATAATGCATCTCATAACCTTTTACTGCAGTCATAATCTTTTACTGCAGTTATATCTAATCAAAAATGTACATTATTATTCGTTAGTTTGGGTTAAACAAATAATTTTTGCTTGGTTAGAACAGCAGCTACACTAATTATGTCTATTTGTTTCTCTGTTTCTGCCACGGGATTAACATCCCGTGGGTTTAACTTGGATTTACACAAGCTTCAGTCTGGATCCAGAACACCTGAGAAGAGATGATGCAACCCCTCAGAGGACCTCAGATGATGCCAACCCTGAAACAACATACAGAACTACCACATTTTGCTATAAGTTTGATTGCATCATATAATAATTGCTGTTAATATTATTCATCGTCTGTTTTATTACGTCTTATATTGATTTTTCCGTACTGCTGGTTCGTCTGGACAGAGGAGAACTGGCCCCCCCGACTGAGCCTGATTTCTCCCAAGGTTTTTTTTTTTGTTTTTTTTTCCTCCATTTCTGTCACCGATGGAGTTTTGTTTCCTTGCCACTGTTGCCTTTGGCTTGATTAGTTGGGGACACTTCATTTTCAGCGTTATCGTTGACATGATTTGCACAGATATTATTTAAACTGAGCTGGATGTTGACATCACTGAATTGAATGATGAACTGCCTTTAACTGAAATTGAGTGTTTACTATTGTCCTTTGCATTATTGACACTATTTTCCTAATTAATGCGGTTCAGTTGCTTTGTTACAATCTGTATTGTTAAAAGCGCTAATATAAATAAAGGTGACTTGACTATTGCTAAATATTATTACAATTAAAAATAACTTTTCTATTTTTAATTATTTTTATTATAGTAAAAATGATAGTTTTTTGACTATTATTGTAACACTGAATTTTCAGCAGCCAGTTCTCTAGTCTTCAGTGTCAAAAACGTGATACATTTTTTTCAGGATTGTTTGATGAATAGAAAATACAAAAGTGTTCATTTAAAATATTTTTTAGCATTATAAATGTCTTTTGATCTATTAAATATGTCTTACTGCCACGTAAACTTGTATACAAGATACATTGTCTGAAAACATGTCCTAATGGCCATTTTCCTTTGAAGATAAAGTGATCTTGTTGTAAATATGTTGAGATCTCTTTACTGAAACACAAGACAAAAAGCTTGTTGTCTTTTGACATTGTACACCGAGACGTTCTGTTGGCAATTTCAGTCAGTCTTCAACACAAAACAAGCAGTACAAACTGTTACAACACATCAAATTGTATTTAAATCAGTTCTCTTTTCCTGAACGAATAAGGTTGTGATACAAAGTGATTAATCAGTGTCTAAGAATGTGAGAGGATGTCTCTGACCCATCAGCCAGATGTCTTTCATAATCATAGGATTTGGACATATTTTAAAGATTTTGGTCTGCTTTCCAATAAACAGTAATTCAATGAATGATTCTGCTGCTGATGTTTACCTGTAATATTAACCAAGATTTGAGCATCTAAGACTAATCAAAGTTGAGGACGAGGAGCAGAAAGAGAAACAAAAAGAGACATAAACCGAGTGTCTGCTTGATTTAAGAATGAGTTTGTAATTTAAAGCTGTTGAATTTGAGTGTGATGTGAAAATAGCCAGCATTGTTTTTGGTTTGTTGATATATTTTTTGCACATTTGATCATGGGAAAAACATTAACCTTACAGTTGAGCAAGGTTTATAGACAAGAGCTTGTGTCTGCGGCGTTTTTGTTCATAAAATCTGTGAGCAATACAGACGAACATCTGAACTGCCTGTGTTATAGTTCACCTCTGGGAGCATCTGAGTCATTCTTTACTTCGGCTCCCTTTTCGTCCTTCCCCGTTCACCCCACAGCTTGCCGAGATCATAGACAAGAGAAAAAAACTAAAAGAAGAAATGAAGTGACAGAAATAGAGAACAGATACACAGTGGGAAGAGTTTGTTCCCTTTGTGTGGGTAGATTAGGCACAGAAGGAAAATAATGAATTATTATGTGATTTACTAGCAGCTAATTCAATCTTAATTACAAGCAGGAACAGCTCTAAAATGTCCTGACACATTATCTCACCTATTGGTACACTTAACATTAGCATAGTGTTTCAAATAGTCATGCACGGAGTCACCATAAGCTAAATTAAAGCTGGACACCAACTGTGAATAGACTGAAAAAAATGTGAAAGATTAGGACACTTGACACTTGTCTGACATCTCCAAATCTGCCATTAATTAACCCCTATCGGGTAGATATGAATAATGATGTATTATTTATAATTATTATTATTTGTAATATGTCATATATTCGCCTGATTCTACATTTGTTTGAACAAATATCTTTATTTTGAACATACTATAGGTATAAATAATAAGCACTTACATCAAACGTGATTGGTATCTTTTCTTTTGGCAACACAAGATGTGGGTATTTATTAATTCAATATAAATGATTAAAGATGATGTGCTGACTAGTGTTAATGCGCCATCTGGTGGCCAATGTTAACTTCCCCGAACTAGCACCTGTGCCCGACCATGCAGTACGGTACTCATAGAATGTTTAAAATAAAAATAAACCCAATCACCATGTGCAATATAATAAGGATTTTAGAGCTAAAAATGGAAACTAAGTCAGAAGTTCAGATTTACTTTTTTTAAAGAGGGTACACATTTAAACAACTAGTGTTATAGGGCCACTTATTCAAGCACATTATGTAGCTTGTCTAGATTGTTTCTAACCAGTATGAAAAAATATTCAAACTAGATCAGTTCCTGAAGGAAATACCTGTGCTTGCAAAGCAACAAAAGAAAAGTGCATTCAAACTATGTAAAATATTACTAGTTAGACTAGATAAATAAGGAAAGGAGAGAGTGACTGAGATTGATGGTAATGCACATAATACATGCATAAATAGATAAAGCATATTCTGGGCTGAGTGTGCTCCAAACTCAAGACATCTTAAATATTCAGTATGCAAATAAGTGTACTTGAAAATTTGATGGTTGGATTTTGAGTGCTCAGTCTCAATACAGGGTTTCTGCAGACTTGAACAAGTTAAATTTAAGACTTTTTAAGACCTTTTTAATACCACTTTATATGAAATTTAAGACCTAGACCTGTAATGGAAATACACATTTTATTACATACATATATGTAATATTTAATGTGTATAAATTAAAAAGAAAAAAAATATCAATGCTGTAATAAATGGTATTTATTACTATGATATACAGTGAACTTTTCATGTCAGCAGACAATATTCCATACAAAATATCCCTGCAAAATAACTTTTGGTGGCGTAAACTATTTATTCTGAAGCAATATTTTCATCAGTGTTCTATCGGCTTTTGCATACTTAAATCTGCATATTTACATTTACAATGGCCTATTTTTAACCTTTTTAGATGTGTGCATCATCTTACGTGTCAAATTATTACAATTTATCAATAAATTCAATATACACTATAGGGCTGCTACCTGTCAGATTAAATCATTTACACTGCAAATAACAGTAATTACAACTGCAATAAATAATGTTATGAGATGAATGTTTTAAATATAAAGTTTTGAATACAGAAATATACTGTGAGGGGAAAATCATACTTTCAACAACTTAACAAACTCACAGTAAGAGGTCCCCTTAGTGGAGTGATTAGTGAGTTCATTCATTCACTTATTGAGTGTGTTATTGTGCTGATATCTTAGGGACTACCGTGGACAGCTGACTCCTGATTTTTTTTGATATTCTTCATATTCTGTGTGTTGGTCAGATAAGTTTAAATAGATTTTACCTTTTATGGGCATTTAACCTTTATAAAGCCATTTTTTTCTATAAGTGTGCATTATCTTTTGAGTCAAATTCTTACATTTAATCAGGGAATAAGAATAAGACATTTGGGCTGTTACCAAGCAAATGAAATCAGTATCAACAAAATTCATCTTGAGAAATAAGTGAGACATAAGCTGCATCTGAAGTGGCATTTAGAAGTATTTACACACAGTTTAATGCAGAACATGAATGCATTTAACCTGCAATTACAAATGCGTAAATAATGTTTTGATATATTAAACATAAAACATTGAATACTGATATTTGAAATAATTAAAAAAATAAAAAGATACTTTAAATGTGAAATTAAAAGCGCCAGTATGTGGCAGTAAGTCACTGTTAATAAGTGAGTCATTGCGACTGAACCGAATCATTTAAACAGTTGATTCATTCAGGAACGAAACACCGTCATGTAGCTCAGAGACGCAGAACAGCGCTGTGGCTGTGTTTAGAATGATTTTTGTTGGTGAAATAGAGCAAAAACAGGAAATATGGTGTCTTAAACGTAAGTTTCTTAATATTAACTTCTAGTTTATTGAACTGTTGTAAAAAATCAATATCACATTTGTATATGGTAATTTTTGGAGAAAAAAAGGCACTCTTGTGTGAACTTGAGTATAAATATACACATTGTCTGCCCCCATGTCTTGAATTAGTGATCATTCTGAATGTATTTTAATAGACTGAATCATGCAGTGATCAGGCAGAGCGCACGCGCACTAGACTTCACGTAATGCGTGCACTCTGTAGGCGTTTTGAATGTTTGTTTTTTTTGCGTCGTGAGAATATTGAGTAAAATAGCTCACTTGTCATGGGTGTTATTTAACTATATCATGTTATGAATAAACTAAACATTTTGAATTTTTACCTCAGTGAGTTTATGTGTGCTGTCACGCTCGTTTGTTCTGAAGTCTCGAGACAAACAGAGTGAGCCTCAGCGCGAGCTTGTGTTCTGTATTCTGCTAACTTACTGCAGTTCTCTGATGAAGCAGTAACTTACCGCGGGGAAGAAAACATCTTCGGTCTGTCCAGTGATTGTAAAGTCATTAGGTCCGTCAGACTGAAGATATTTGAGCGGTAATGAGACCAAAATATTTAAGACCCATCGAATCCGAATTTAAGACTTTTTAAGGCCTTATATTAGGAAAACGTTATTTAAGACTTTTTAAGGACCCGCGGACACCCTGCAATAGGAGATTCTCGAGAATTTGATCATTTATGAGAAGGGTTAAACTAAATATAGATACCTAAGACTGAAAAATTATCTTCAAAACATAGTTTCAATGCCATATGTATGTTAAGTGATTCAGGCTGTATTAATTAATATAAAGTGCTGGAGTTTCAAAAAACCCTAACTAGATGTTAGAGCAATATCAAAACTGTTATGCTTTGCAAGCAATGTAATAAATTTAAGTCGACAGGCTATAAGCAGTGATCATGCACAGAGTATAGGATCTGTGCAAGCATTTTTTTAGAGGTCATATATATATATATATATTATATCTATATATATAGATATATACACACAGTTGTCAACATTTGAAGTGGATCAAAAAGTTCATCAAAGTTGTCCTAAGACAACAGCACATTTTGGTTTTAGGACAACTTTGAAAGGTTTTGATCCACTTCAAATGTTGAATAATATAGTAAATAGAAAACTGGACCAGAGGGTATTTAAATACCCATTCCTCCTAATGCCTTACACCTTCTGTATATACAAAACAGACAAGTAAAAAAACAAAATGAAGAAAATAATATTTAAAAAAAAGAGTTTATTTACAGAATCTGAAAGTTCAGAGGTATTTACATTGCTATTTATATTCCAACTTTAAACCAGAAACTGTAACACTTCACTAGATAACAAATAAATGCAAATGAGCCTGTCACTCTGTGCACAATGAAAATAATGCATTGGTGACATCTGAGGCCAGTGGGATCAAATTAAACAAACAAATGATAACTGCAGGCATCTGGAGAACGAAAAAAACCAAGCACATTTGTAAAACATATCCAGCCAAATGAGGCTTTGCTGAAGAGGACCTGTGTAGGTTTGGTCCTCCTGAAAGCAGAATATGTTGTCATCTGGAAGTCCACAATCACAGAAACAAGATGCAGACAACACACTTTCAGGCTGTTCAGGTGGACAAACTCAAGTTACTGTGGACACACACACACACACACACACACCGTCAGTCTGAGTCACTGCTGCTGCTGGAGGAATCTGTTGACATGGCCTCAACATCATCTTCATTTTCCTTGTTATGACCAGGTGGCTCCAGGCCAAAATCGTTGCCATGGTGAGGAGGCAGAATCCCCATGGAAACATCAGCGGACTGCCAAGGATATTGGGGGGTTAGAATATCTAAAAGCAAAAGGGGGGGGAGAAAGACATTATGCAGAAAATCATCAAGAAACATTCTAGCGTGGTCACGACAACATACATAGTCCATGGGCTCTACGTGCCTAACCATTAAGTCGCGTTTGTTGGACTGGGGGCAAACTACTGCAATTGGCGACTAAGAAAAAATTTAGACACCAGTTAGGACTGTGACGTCCGCTCAGGCTGGTGGGGGGTGGGGGTGTGGTTTGCGCCTCAGGGGGACAAAGCGTTCAAAGAGGTGTTGCACTGAACCAAAAAAAGTACGTGAAGTTGTTTTTGGACGCACAGACAGATTATCACGAGAGACATAAAACATTGGTCCAAGAAGTTTTATCAGCCACCATGGTGCAAGTCTCCGGTGCTGGGTAAAAGATGTAGAGGCCCTGTAAAATTTTTTCATCATCAATGTGTTGATAAAACTCGATACTATGAGAACAGAACAATATAACATCACGAAAATCACATTGATATTACTTTTAAGAATTAATTGGTGTGACATGCCTCGTAAATACATATTTTGGAAAAGAATACCACACTCGCAAACAAGCAAGATTTTTGGCTCTCACAGACTTGTAACTTCTTCTTTAAGATGCTCCTCTGTCCTCCACTGGTTACCTTTATTAATGGCATCTGTTTGAACTTGTTGTCAGTATAAAAGACACCTGTCCACGACCTCAAACAATCACACTCCAAACTCCACCATGGCCAAGACCACAGAGCTGTCAAAGGACACCAGAAACAAAATTGTAGGCTTGCACCAGGCTGGGAAGACTGAATCTGTAATAGGTAAGCAGCTTGGTGTGAAGATATCAACTGTGGGAGCAATTATTAGAAAATGGAAGACATACAAGACCACTGATAATCTCCCTCGATCTGGGGCTCCACGCAAGATCTCACCCCAGAACCACACGGGGGGACCTAGTGAATGACCTGCAGAGAACTGGGACGCGGAAGAACAGAGCAGGAGCGTGACCATAAAAAAACGTAGAACTCGACTGTGCGGCCCCAGGAGGCTGCAAGAGGTCCTTCAGGCAAACAGATGTGTCCCCTGCTTAATCCATACATGGTCCAGTGCCCGTCTGAGTTTGCTAGAGATCATTTGGATTATCCAGAAGAGGATTGGGAGAATGTCATGTGGTCAGATGAAACCAAAATAGAACTTCAAAATAGAACTTTTTGGTAAAAACTTATCTTGTCGTGTTTGGAGGAGAAAGAATGCTGAGTTGCATCCAAAGAACACCATACCTACTGTGAAGCATGGGGGTGGAAACATCATGCTTTGGGGCTGTTTTTCTGCAAAGGGACCATGACGACTGATCCGTGTAAACGAAAGATTGAATGGGGCCATGTATCGTGAGATTTAGATTTTTGATTTTCCATCAGCAAGGGCATTGAAGATGTGGCTGGGTCTTTCAGCATGACAGTGATTCCAAACACACCGCCCGGGCAATGAAGTATTGGCTTCGTAAGAAGCATTTCAAGGTATTGGAGTGGCCTAGCCAGTCTCCAGATTTTAACCCCATAGAAAATCTTTGGAGGGATTTGAAAATCCGTGTTGCCCAGCGACAGCCCCAAAACATTACTGCTCTAGAGGAGATCTGCATGGAGGAATGGGCCAAAATACCAGCAACAGTGTGTGAAAACCTTGTGAAGACTTACAGAAAACTTTGACCTCTGTCACTGCCAACAAAGGGTTTATAACAAAGTATTGAGATTAAATTTGGTTATTGACCAAATACTTATTTTCCACCCTAATTTGCAAATAAATTCTTTAAAAATCTTACAATGTGATTTTTCTGGATTTTTTTTTTTCTCATTTTTGTCTCTCATAGTTGAGGTATACAAATTACAGGCCTCTCTCATCTTTTTAAGTGGGAGAACTTGCACAATTGGTGGCTGACTAAATACATATAATTTTGGATTCCCCCTGATAGTAGTTGATTGTCTTAAAACACACGGGAGTTAGTAAGCACTGCTGGGATGCACTACGGTCTGTGATTGTGCTGCAAATGCTCACCAGCGTGCCTTTCGTAGAACAAAGTGTAGACACAATGTAAATAAGAGATTCATTGTGCAGTGATAAGGAGCGTCTCGTTGAATTACATAATGGACGTTGTAAGAGGTCTGGCGAATGACTGGAGATTGAACGGAAGCTTTTATGTGATATTGATTTTATACAACAGTTCAATAAACAAGAAGTTACTATTAAGTGACTTACATTGTCTGATTATAACACTATTGCCTGATTTTTCTCTATTTCGTCAACAAAAATAACTTCAAACAAACTCACAGCTGAGCCGCTGCGCATCTCCAAACAAACACAGCGGTGTTTCATTTACGAATCTAG
Source organism: Sinocyclocheilus anophthalmus (assembly GCA_018155175.1). Lineage (NCBI taxonomy): Eukaryota > Metazoa > Chordata > Actinopteri > Cypriniformes > Cyprinidae > Sinocyclocheilus > Sinocyclocheilus anophthalmus. The sequence continues at coordinate 144,125 of JADLZN010001916.1, forward strand.
TGAGTCAATGATTCAATTGATAGTTTTCAGTCACGTGACCGCCTCGAAGACCTGGCGGGCAAAACATCCATAGAACTGCAGCACAAGCCTGTCGATTTTCTATCTGTTCCAATCCAAAAATATTTAGATCTCTCAAAAGAATAAAACAAAGATATGAGAACAAAATGCAAGTTTTGGCCTTTAGCAATCCATATAAATCACCCGGCACAATATTTCAATCACTAAAAACAGCGGGACATTCTAAATCGTTTAACGTGAAAACACTTAAAGTGCCTGTAAAATGGTGATATTAAAAGATCAAATTCAGTACACACCTTACTGCTGATGCGTGCTTTATGCAGGCAAGCAAATGAGCCGGAACATGAACAACCTCACAAAGTCTGCATCATCAGTTAAGTGTATACTGAATTGGTCTTTAAATATCACTGTCTTACTACATTACTACTTAATGCAATCCTTATAAAAATAACTGGCGGTCAGTGGAGGAAAGCCTTGTTTTGCCCTCCATGTGGGCGTTCATTTAAGGGTGTGACTTCACGTGAAAACGTAATTAAGACATCTCCGAAAGACAGTCACTTGCTTCATTGATTCACTTGCTTGATTCAGTGATAAAATCAGTGACTTGCTGACATATACTGGCAGCTTAAGTCTCATTTTTTAAAGTATCATTTCAGTTATTTAAATCATTTAATATTTATATAATCAATTTTATATTTAAAACATAATTCTCAACATGAATTTATTAATTTAATTGCACTTATGCCACCTCTGAGCCTCATTAAACATCTGAAAATACACCTACAAACCACTTTTGTGTTCTTCTGTTCCACCTCTGTAGTACAAATTAATTTTAATACTGATTTAATTTGATTAGTAACTTATTCTTCTTATTCTACTTCCTATGTTTTAAATATATCATTTTTTAAAACGTATAAAGATAATTTTTTTAAATTTTATCAAAGCATCTGAAACAAAAGAGTGAGCCTGCCTGGTAATCTCCCAGCAGCCAATGCATCTCCAGGCAGGTGCCCGTTCACTCCGTTGGTGGACATGTTGCTCATGTTACCCAGTATTCCACTGCGCATCTCCAGATCAGTGGGGTACGGCCTGCGGGGGTCACCTACACATACATGCACATCATAAGAACTTACAAATACAACACAAAATGTTTCTTAGGAAATCAAATGAGTGAAAGTGATGAATAAAATAACTGGACACAGAAAAAAAAACTGTCTATTTACCTGGAACCCAGTTGAGAGGAGCACACACCGCATTACTGGCACTGATCCTGTGAGCGTATTTGATGATCTCCTCTGAAGAGATACTCCCTAGTGAAAACAAACAAAAAGACTGAGACACAGAAGACGTCGATTTTTAACTAGAGCAGAATCTATTTGATACTGTGGTATATCAATACATTAAATCAAATAAATAAAATACAATTACCTGCATCTCAGTCTTGTGACTGAATCAATTCTACTGAGAACTCCCATGTTTTCCAGAATATAAGTCCCACTTTAAATCATCTGAAACGTGCTGCGACTTAAAATCCAAAGAGGCTTATATAATGAAATTAATGTCAAGCACATGTGAGCCCAAGTTTATTTGTATAGTGCATTTCCCACAAGCCAGCAGTTTCACTGTCACTTTAAATAAATTCCTTTTAAAAATTAATGCCACTATAAATTATGCTTGCTTTATATTTTACATTCCTGTTCAGTTATGAATACCATTAAATGTATAGGATTTGTTGTGGCGTAAGGGAAACTAAAATACATCTTTACAGTGTTTATAATGTTTCTGAATATAATAATAAAATGTCTTGTACTCGATGCAACTTTTCTGTGTTGTTTTTTTTCTTCTTCTTCTCAACAATGCAAATTTGACCTGGTGCGACTCATAGCCACTTAGCCAGGTGTGACTTATTTTCCAGAAAATATGGTCATCATTTTAAAACCACCGTAATACCTTTTCTGGCCTTTTCAATAGACTTCAGTTTTTCTTTGGCTTGGTAGACAGCAGTGGCCTGATGATTAATGAAAAACACAGTTATTTCCAGTTTAAAGAAGTGATTCATAAATTTTTGGGTTGCACTTTATTATAAAGTGTCCTTGTTACAGTGTAAATACACATCATAAAAAAAGAAAAGAGTTAATTTTAACAATATTGAAATTCAAACCCTAAATTATTCTTTAAAATTAAAAGCTGCACAAAAAGTGACAGTTTGTAAATTGATTAAGCATGCTGGTCTGTTACTGAAATAAATGTGCATTGGCTCATGTCAGTTACCAGTATATGCTCAGCCTCTTTGAGTTGTTTCTGGAGTTGCTGGATATCGCTGTCTCTCTTCTCGACTTCCTTCTCCAGTGCCTGCATCTCCTGGTGCACTCTGCCCTGCTCCACCGCCGTCTGCATGAGCTCCTGGAACTCTTTATCTCTCTGCACCAACAGCTCCAGTATCTGCTCACAGAATCAGCATACAGTCAATTCATGCTCTACACTGCCATATAATAGTCCAGCAAGCACACAACAATTCACAAGGCAATATTAATACTAATACGAACTCTAATTAAACAACAAAGCAAAATGTTTTTTCTTAGGATTTCTCAGGCTTTTTTTTCTTTTTCCCAAGCTAAATCAGAATTGTAAAACCTGCCAATATCAGATACAAATATATCTTCTTCTTCAGATTTCAACGTTGTCTCAATCACTAATTGAGTATTGTCTGTACTTGTGTGTCTAGTAGAGTGTCTCTCTCTCTCTCACTCTCACCTCTGTGTCCTCTCCAGGCTGGGGCAGTTTCTGTGTCCTGGACAGCGCCAGCATCTCTATCAGCTCTCTGCAACACAAACAAGAATATAAGAGAACCAAAGAGGAGCTGTGTGTGAATGGTAGTAGTGTGTCAGTATGTGTTAATAGCTGTGAAAACAGTAGACTCGAGTGGACAAAGGAGACTGTGACTTATTTATTCGATTATTATCTAACCCAGCAACTGTTAGCAGAATCACTGAACATTTCAAGAATTAACTAGTAGTTTAACAGTTTAATATGTTTTGTAACAGTTAAAAAAAAAAGCACACAGAAATTTATTTATAAAGTTATTTACATCTAAACATGCAGAATGTATGAAGACAAACCTGGATAAAACTTCAATATCATCCAGAGTGGCTAAAAGCTTCTCTTTCGTGGGCTTCTCCGCCGCCGCCATGACAGTTTGTCCTCTCTTGCGCAATGCGCATGCGTGAGAAATAAAACACATACGCATGAGTCAGACAGGGACACCTGTTGGCAGAAGGACCACAATGTACAATCGCTCTCAATAAAATATTATCTGTGGTGTTTATAAACAGTTCTTGTAAAACTGCGGGGTAACAGAGCAAACGACTGAGAACACTACAAGTATGACAGCAATATCTGTCACTTATAGATGCCGTTGTTATTACTTGTTCATTTTCTCAGCGCTGGTGAGGATCAGCCAATATTCGTTTTTCAAGTCAAGTCTGCTTTATTGTCAATTCTTCCACATGTACAGCACATACACACAGAGAATTGAAATTGCGTTACTCTCAGACCCTTGGTGCATACAGATAACACTAACAGTAGAACATAAATACAGATAGATACAGATTAAATACAAAATACAACTATACAAATATACAAATATAAGGTAAAATGTAAAAATATATATATAAAGCACAAGGCATATGGCAGATAGAGTGCAAAACCAGTAAAGTAAACAACAGTGCAGATATAATAATTGTAGTGCAAAAAAAATGATTTGTAGTGCAAAGAGCTATTCAGACTGATTAAGTGACAGTGTGTGTGTGTGTATTTGGGAGGGGGGAGTGGGAGAGTCCATCAGAGTTCAGAGGTGCGTGGGGCAAAAGAGGGGAGGGGGGGCAAGGTCCTGACAGCCTGATGGATGAAGCTGTCCTTCAGTCTGCTGGTCCTGGCCTGGAGACTCCACAGTCTCCTCCCTGATGGCAGCAGACTGAAGAAGCTGTGTGTCGGGTGGGTGGGATCACCTGCAATGCAGAGGGCTTTGCGGGTGAGACGGGTGTTGTAAATGTCCTGGAGGGAGGGGAGAGAGGCACCAACGATCTTCTCAGCTGCTCTCACTATGCGTTGAAGTGAAAGTTTTTGATTGATCGATTAAGAATATTTATATAGATTACCATTTGTGTGTGTTTTACGAGTCACTGAAATTAGCATATTTCACTCTGTACGTTTAAATTGCGTCTTTTGGATAGAGATGAGTCCAAGAAGATGTAAATGTTTGAATTCACCGCAGAATGAATAAGGTTCGAGATCTAGTGAGATGCATTCAAATTCTGCACATAATTCTGTTAGAAACAGATCAAACAGCGCTGACATAGAAAACCAGAAGTAGTAACACCGAATATAACCATTGTGTTGTAGCAGAATTGGTCGAATGTTATTACATTATTCATTTCAGGGTTTGAACAAGCTTTTGAGAGAGAATTTCAATAACTTCAGTATTTCACACAAATGTTTCCATCACTTTAAAGCTCAAAAAATTATCCAATTTAAATGTTATTTTAATGGGATGACCAAAATATACGTTGTGGTAAACAAACACTTATTTAATAAATAAATAAATTACCATTATAACCAGTAGATGGCAGCAGAGGAGCACTTGCTTGTTTATTAGTCATTCATTTCCACATTTTTGCTTGTTATAAAATCACTATTAGAAAATGTCAAATCAAGAAATTTAATTTTGTCAAAGTTTTGCTCTTTATTGCATATGAAGTAGGCCAATAAAAGTCACAAAGTGCCTTGAAAAACACTTTAATTTGCGACAGAATCACAGATCAAGCTAGTAAAGAGCGCTCCTAATAATCACTGAACTTGTCGGTCAGTTCAGTATAATACTATAATAGAATAATGGTACATTTAATAAGAGTAGAATATAAAAACATTTTCATATAAAAATTTGATTTCGCAGGTTATAAAATATACTGTTGTTAATAAATTGTGTATGCTTCCCAACTCAAACTCGGTGCTTTATTGTCAAATGTACATTACCAAGAAATAAATGTGTAATTTTATTAGTATCTGCACTTACCAATGCCAAACAATAATTGTATTAATAAATTATCTTTATTTTTAATACCCACACACACCTGGTGCCACCATCTGTAGAAATGGCACCAGGTGTGTTGTCAATAAGCTTGTTATTGTCCACTTGTTGTCATCTTTAAGCAACATTTTTAATCTTACTGTTAATAATTTAATTGAACCTTAGCCATTCCAACCTGTTATTAAATCATCTAAACAGTTACACATAAAATGTGTATACTGTTAACAACAACAACAACTGGAATAGCATTTTTTTTTTTTGCAGTTATATCCTGTGGCTCTCAGCCTTTTGACTACAAGGCCCCACACTATCTGACAAAATTCAAAGCTTATTGTTTTGGCTTATTTCAAAGCTTGTTTTGTCTTATTTTAAATCATATTAAGTCACCTTGAGGGCCACCCGGAAGTCTGCGGAGGCCTCGGACCCCTAGACGAAAACCATGGCTTTATGGTTCTCAAGAATAAGTCCAGATGTTATTATAATTGTTTGTTTCCTTATATATTCTACATTTAATTGTAATTAAAAGTAGGCCTACTGGTAATTTGAAAGTAATTATAACAATGTATTGAGAAATACATTTGTTAAAGTGATTGCCATAGCTGGAGTTGATGTTCTAGTAGTTGTCTCTAGAGGCAGAGAGAGCTGTTGTGCTCTGATCTGTCATGTGCGTCACACACAGACATCGCGGAAACTAAACGCTTTCACTTAGCTCTGTCTCTATTCTTTCTCGATCTCGCGGAAACAGCCACTTACAGAAACTTTTCAATATGGTTAAAGTTTCTTTTAACAAGGCTCTCGCCTTCAAGGACCCAAAGAAGGAAAGTCTCATTCTTGATGTACAGGTACTGAAGTCACTAACAAATCTAGTGTATGTTTACTTCTGTTGAATTGCTTAACCGCATTTTAGGAATGTTGCGTTCGATATTATTATCAATATGATCTCGTAATTAAGCCTTTTAGTCCAGGTATATGTGCACATTGATGTTATATTATCTTGAGAGAAGTACAGAGAGTGTCCCAAATGTAGAAGTACGTTAAATGTGTTTCTTTGTTCAGGTTTGCGCATTAAACTTTGATCAGGTTCAGGGAAAGTGATATAAAATGGCTGACGGCCCAAAGTTTGTCAAAGAGGGGTAGCGTAAGCACCCTTGTAATCACTAATACCCTGGTAAAAAGTTACCGCAGTTCTTTTCACCTCATTAAATGAATAATGCCTTAGTCCACAAAGAAAAAAATAAGTTATTTTTTTATTCAGTATGTTTATTTCATTTTCATTTTTACTTTAAATAATATTGGTATTTTATTTTAATTTATTTTGATGTTTTTATTTGATACGTTTTGGTAATCTAATAACAATGTTAACTCATTTACAGAAGCCCCTATGGGATGTTTTTATTCTTTGATGAGGGTGGTTGCTGATACCGAGTTCACATAGTTAAGTGAGGTCAAAATAAATGTAATTAGATAGGCTACTATGGTATTTTGACAGAAACATTGGTTACCATGGTACGTTTTTGTAAGTGTTATAAAATGTTAATAAACACATAATTTCCAGGTATTGTTGGATGTGATACTGCCTGAACAGACTGTACTGAGCTGTGTGTGTGTGTGTTGGCAGCTGACACAGCCTGTTGTTGCCGCACTGATATTTTTTTGTCTATTTTTTATATGTATGCTGATAAAAAAGCTATTTGATTCTTTTTTATTGAAAACAGATGAAATACTTGTGACACAATTGATACGTGTGGTGCCCTTGCCTACCTATAAATAGATATGCTTATTATTGTTGTTATTATTAATAAAAGTATAATAGAATAGAATATGGATGACAGATACAGGGGGGGTATTTAAAGTTTTTAACTTTACAGTGTACTGTAAGGGCCAACTATTGGAAAATTTGCTCACAAGTATGAATGATTTCAAATTCATTTATGTGTGCAGGCCGGAGTAGTTAAAAATGACCGAATCAAGGATTAGACTCTCTGACCTCTGAGTACTAGGGGGCCACTTACAAAAGTAAAACTAAAATTGAGATAAACAGTAGGTGCATTCCAGTTGACCAAGTGCCCTGCAAAGTGGACTTAACCATTTAGCTGTGTTTTTCACAACGCACTTTAAAAATGCTTTACGCTCACTAACAGGAGACTTCACTGTTATATATGTGAGTGCTTTTCATGGGTTGTGAAAGACAGACGTGTTGAGACATGTTTAATGTGTGCACTCCCAAACATGTTTATGATACAAACAAGCAAAATTGGTGTATTGCATAAACAGTCAGAACTGCAAGCCAAGAATATGAAAGGTAGACCTCAACTTAAGTTTAGAACTAAAAGCTATTCTACTGCTTGTCTATACCATTTGATTGTTGTTTTGATTTGATTTCCCTGCTGTATCTCAACTGAGCTATGGAAAGGTTCTATCTATATAAATGAAACATTATTATTAAAACAGAAAAAAGAAAGAAAGAAACCAAAGGGCAAAATGTTATAAGCTCTTTTGCGAGCTCTTCATTGGCTCCCTATTCATTTTAGGAGACATTTAAAAATCCTATTTGTTTATAAATGTTTACACAACATTGCCCCACATTACTTATCGGAATTGCTGCATCCCTACAACCCTACCAGATATTTAAGATCTGGTAATCAAAACCTACTTATGGTTCCTTCTACTAGGCTAAAACGCAGAGGAGATAGAGCTTTTTCTGTGATGGGCCCTAGATTATGGAACAGCCTGTCAGCGCACCTCAGAGCTGCTTCATCGCTATCGGTTTTTAAATCTCTTTAGAAAACTCACTTGTTTTCTTTAGCTTTTGCAAATTGATACATCAATGAGATAATGTGCAAAAAGAAAAAAAAATCCACTGCAGGATATTAAACTAGGATAAACTATTTTGACTATTTGGATTAAATAAGTAGAGCACAATGAAACAAGGAGGTCTGAGTGCTTTCAGTGGCACTGTATCTCTCTCCCTCCTCCATTATACATGTTATCTGTGTCTCTCTTTTTATCATTCTGATACTAAATTAAATTCCCCTTCTGCTAGTCAAATAGAAACTGCTTGCTTTACTTTCTCTTTCAATTCATGCTTGTGCTTGTGTGCAATTATTATCTGAGTGAAGCATTTATGTAGATTACAATTGGAAGAATTTTCCTCTTTATGACTTTTTGCAGAAGTTGCTGACACCAAACTGTTTTAATGTCTCTCGACTTGAAACCTGAAGAGATGGAGTGTGAATCCCACTTCTTTTTTTTTTTTTTGTTCTGTTTGTCTCAACTGCCATTTGTCATAATTTCTGTCTAAAATAGGCTCTGAATAGACTTTTTCTGGGTTCATTTGTGGTGTGTCTCATGGCAGATGATATCTGCTGTCTGTGATCTGTATGTGAATGTCTACAGGGACACGACTGAAAGTTTGGGGTGGAGAATCAGGCCCTTTTGTAACTGTATACTGTATATGGTACATAGTGCTTAAAATAAGGCATTCATTTGAACAAGGACAATGAATCTCTATCCAATAATATTCATATTTTGTCCTTTACTACTTTGAAAATACTCTCTGTAACTTGGATAGACCCCTTTAATTCTCGTGTTGAACTGTTCTTTTCTGTTAGGCCTTGTTTAATATGCTCACATTTAAATGGCTGCATTTATTTGATTAAAAATACAGTAAAACAGTAATTTGTGAAATATTATTACAATTTAAATAACTTCTATGTTGATCAATTTTAAAATGTAATATACGTCTTTAATGACAAAGCTGATTTTTTCAGCAGCCTTTCTTCCAGTCTTCAGCGTCATGTGAACCTTCAGAAATGATCATTTTTGATGTTCAAGAAACACTTATTATTATCAATGTTGAAAACATCTGTGCTGCTTAATATTTTTGTGGAAACCGTGATGTTATTTTTTTCAGGATTTTTTGATGAATAGAATTTATTTGAAATAGAAATCTTTCATGTCGTTATAAATGTCTTTACTGTCACTTTGGATCAGTTTAATGAATAATTGCTGAATAAATGTGTTAATTACTTTCGAACAGTTGTATATGTATATATATATATATTGTTAAGTAATTGTTTAAATGTAATGTTGTAACTGTCATTTCTCTGTAGGATTCTGAGGCAGCGGTGTTGGTGCGTCCGCAGTCGAAGGTGTGGTGCTGGTGCTTCTGTCTGGGATTGGCTCTCGTTCTCTCTGGTGTAGTGGTGGGAGGAGCCTTCCTGTATAGATACTATATGCTTGAGGTGAGATAATTGATGTAACCATCGTGATTGTAACATCTAACTTGTGTCATCTTGCATTGATGTTTATCTTCACTTAATTTGTTTCTATAACATTTACTTCATAATCAGTCTAAACCTTGAAGCAGTATTTTTTGAAGCAGTGATTTTCAGCTGGGGGTTTTGGCCCAGAAATGGGTTACAGATTCACTCTGAGATGCAAAAGAAACTAAGCATAAAATCGAGCACAGACAGCAAATGTTACATAATGTAAACTCAGATAGATGGAATTAACGGAGTGTTTTAGGGCTGCCAAAATGGCTGAAAAACTAAATTCAAATTTTGTGCTTAAATATTATCAAAATTCGAATTATATTCAAATTTAAAATGCATAATTTCAGTTAGGGTAAAGAAAAGCTTTTGGCTTTTCTCCTGAGGCCACAAGAGAGCGCATCGAGCATATAACATGACTATCTGTGAAAAAAAGTGCATAATGTTTAAAATAATGTTTATAAACCAATTATTATTTAAGTTGCTTAAACAACTATAAACAAAACAGCATCATGTATGCATTCATAGTTTAATACAAAAGGCCGAAAGCCCATCACACAGAGTACATTTTTTGTTTAAAAACATGAGTTGCAATGGGATGGGGAAAAAAATCCACCATTAAGTCTCGAGATATGTTTTTTCAAAGTTGACAAAAGTTCAAAGAACTTGTATTAATTTTACATGGCTCTCCAAAAATGCGGTTCTCGAGTGCAGCAGTGATAGATGCACGAAATATGCGTTCTGTGTGAACAGTTTGGTTTCAGTTTTGACGTAAACATCTTCCTTCTCCCATTGAACTGGTCGCTTTCCCCCGCATTTTGTAATCAACAACCACGCAGCAGCCTCTAGTGCTTCAACTTGATAGGCTAACCAAACATTCAAATGTAATGACACTTACATCGTCATCGCATATCGTGCTCCACTGATAAGGCAGCCTTCTTAACGCACACCTAAAATTCGAATGCAGCGTTTTTTGCATTCGAATGTGGATTTTTTATTTAACTCACAATCTCAAATTCTATTTTTTTTTTGACAGCCCTAGAGTGTTTAATACAGCACTGAAAAACTGGCAATCAAGCTGGAGTATGCAGTTCAGATATATAATCAGGAGAGAGAATAAAGTTGATAACTTGACTTTTCTTTGTTACAGGTTCAGGGGGTCATGGATGGCAGAGCGGATGAGAGGAAGGATGCACACACCTCTTTGGAAATGGTGAGTATAAAGGTAATCCCTTTCCACAGGTTTGTAGACAGAGAACACTGGAGACACTTAGGAAGGGAAGACGCACTGGAGACAATTACTAGAGGTAACTGATAGAGTTCAGGAAGTCTGATAAGTAGACCACTTCATACAAACAAGACCAGACAATGAGGTGTGTGCTTTTGTAGCAGTCCGAATGAGTGAGCTGAACGAGTAACAAGTATGTGTGATCAGAATTCTGGTAATGGTGAGCACTGTGATTGGCTGATGTTGGAGCCTGGCAATTATGTGACAGTACCCCACCCACCTCCACGGCCTGCTCCCAGTGGCCGAGGACCCGGACACTGTGGTGGTCGACCTCTTCCTCTGGGCCAAGGACGATTAGGGTGAGAGTCGTGGAAGGCTGTGAGCAGGGCTGGATCGAGGATATCGTCTCTGGGGACCCATGAGCGTTCCTCTGGGTCATAACCTTCCCAGTCTACCAGATACTAAAATTGGTGCAGTTGATAAGTGACCAGGTTGATCTGTCGGGTGATGGTGAAGAGGCCAATGTATCTGCAACTAAGCTTCTTGCATGGCAGGCACATCCTGATGTCTCTGGTGGATAGCCAAACCTTCTGTCCAAACTGGAAAGTTGGGACTATCCATCCATCAGATATCCACCTGGATCCGTTGGCGTCGCACTGCCCACATCACAGACCCTCTCGCTCTCTTGGAATCACAAGTCGACAGATAGGACATCCGATGGTTCCCTGGACCACGGGAACAAAGGAGGCTGGTAAACAAGCACACACTGGAAAGGGAGTGAAGTCCAGTGGCAGGCTGATGAAGGGAGTTCTGAGAGTACTTTGCTCCAGCCTAGGAATTGGTTCCAAGAGTTCTGGCGGCCATGGCAGAAGGTTCATAGGAAAGGTCCAAATTCCTGGATCGTTCTCTTTATCTGCCCATTCGACTGGGGATGGTATCAGGATGAGAGACTCACAGTCACACCTAGGAGGGTGAAGAAAGTTTTCCATACCTTTGACATAAACTGGGGGCCCCGATCTGATACTATGCCCTCAAGAATCCCAAAGTACCTGAAGACATGATTGAAGAGGAGTTCTGCAGTTTCCATTGCCATGGAAAAAGCAGATGACATGATTTGGTAAATCGATCAATAACAACAAGAATACATGCATTACCATCAGAGGGGGGCAGGTCCATGATGAAGTCCACTCGTAGGTGTGACCATGGGAGATTGGGATTGGGCATGGAGCTTGCCTGTTGGTAGATGGTACAGTCCGAGCAGCCTAGAACAAACCTTCTCACATCTCTGGCCAGGTTGGGCTAAAAGAAGCTATCTTTCTGCAGTGAGAGGGTGCTATTGGCCCCTGGGTGGCCAGTGCCCAGTGATATGTGAGCAGATTGGATGAGTGGGGTGCGCTGTGATCTGTGAAACCCCAGCAGAGCGTTTTTGGAGGCATTGGAGGAGGTGGTTAGTTCCTGTGACCACTGGATGGGACTCAAAATCAAGCTGGGAGGCAAGATGGGCTCAGGTTCCTCTGTGACCTCTTCTGGACCTTGAAGACGGGAGAGGGCATCTGCTTTGACATTCTTGGTACCTGGATGATATGAATTGTAGACAGAGAACGCTGGAGACACGAAGGAAGGGAAGACACACTGAAGAATAATCGCTGGAGGTAATTGTTGGAGTTCAGGAAGTCAGGCAAATAGTCAATTTTGTACAAAGGAGATCAGACAATGAGGTGAGATGAGGTGTGTGCTTTTGTATCAGTCCTAATGAGTGAGCTGGACCAGTAGCAAGTATGTGTGATCAGAATTCTGGTCAGGGTAAGCGCTGTGATGTTGGAGCCTTGCAATTACGTGACTGCAAATACTTTATGGCATATTAATGCAAAATCATCTGCCACTTGGTAGAAGTGAGGCACAAATTAGAAAAATTAGGCACAAGCCAATATGAAAAGGTCATATGACTTGCCTTCATCCTCAAAAATACAGAATTTTTCAAACAGCAGGACATCTATGGATCTGTACTTGTAAATTCATCCTGTATCAAGATTTTTGTTTTTTCCACTATTATATTGTTACACATGTGACATGCACCTCCCACAACTAACAAATTGATTTGCCTTTCGAAAAGTGTACGTTTTGTTGGTACCAAACTGCTCTTTGAAATGTTGTTGCCAATTTGTGTGAATGCTGCATGTATTTATAACACACAGGAGGATCAGGTGTTTGTCTGTGGGTTGAAGTACTTTGAGGAAGACTATGAGTTTGATGAGGAGGTGGAGGTGGAGTTTGAGGCACCGCTGATGCTGCTTGAAGAGAATGTGAGCTTTTTCGAAGACGATGAGGTGGAGCTCATCAAAGTACCTGTCCCTGAGTTCAGAGACGGCGATTCAGCTGGCATCCTGCATGACTTCACCATGGTACAAAAATGCACACACACACACACACACACACTCACACGCACATGCACAATGTTTAGCCATAACCACCATTGACATATTATCAGTCAACTGACATATTATCAGCCACACTGCTGTATTCATATCCATTATAAATTTAGCAGGGATGGACTGGTTTTCTGAAATGTTCCGTTTCTGAGATTATAGGTTGCAAAATTAATATTCTTGAGTTTCCGGTTTCTTGTTAAAGTACTCTAAAATATGAAAAAGTGATTAGGGAAATATTATTATTTCACTATAAGGGGTGGGGTTAACAAGTCGTTTTTTTGTTTTTTCTTTATAATATTACTCAACGGCGCATGAATTGATCAAAATTGACAGTAAAGACATTGTAACATTCAATTTTATATTGTAATATTATTTGATATTTTTTACTGTATTTGTGGGTAAATAAATGCACAAGACACTTCTTTCAAAAGCATTAAAAACATCTTACCAGCCCCAAACTTTTGAATGGTTGTACGGTTATTGTATGCTTATTGTCACAAATACTAATTACATCAATACATAATAATGATTGGTTAGTTTTCACTGCCAAACAACATAAAAATTCTACAAACATCACCACAATTTTTTTAAGAAAAAAAAAAAGCCCCACAAAACCCTAATAGGCTGACATATTTAGATTACAGGACAATAAATATGGGTTTGTCTATAACTAATTTTTTGATTTTTACTTTTGGTCCTCCCTCAATCTTGAATATTTAGTTCCGGCTTTCATTATAATACTAAAATAATTTTCTCAGTGTTAAACAATCTGTCTGTTTCCGTGTCAATAACCTTGTGTGTCATTCTGTTCCGTCAGAAACTGACTGCTTATCTCGACATGAATCTGGACAGATGCTACATCATCACCCTGAACACCTCTATCGTCATGCCGCCCAGAGATTTCCAAGAGTTCCTGGTCAACATCAAGGTAAACAGCCACATTTAATAACAGGAGATGCTGTGAATTTGTGTCAATAAGTGGTTCTTGTGTTAGCGTGGATGTATTTTTCACACAAATGCATTTCAGACGTTAGGTTTACGTTTTCTGTGTGTGTTTCGCAGGCAGGAATGTATCTTCCTCAGACGTACCTTATGCGAGAGGAGATGATGGTTACAGAGAGGCTGGACAGCACCAGTGATCTGGGCTATTACATCAATGACCTGTGCAAGGACAAAGACACGTACAGACTCCAGCGCAGAGACATCATATTGGGTAAGTGTACACAAACAAACCAAAGACGTTGTTTACAGTAAACGGTGGTTACGTCTTTCCACTTTCGCAGTGGATCTTGTTTTCAAGTTTTAAGCTCAAATATGTGCATAAGTGAAGGAGGCGCACATTATTTCCTCTCATGTTAACCGTATAAACAAGTACATTTGAGGTTTTACATACTTTCAAACTTCTGAAAGCTGAATGTGCTCCACTGCAGGTATGCAGAAACGTGAAGCTCTGAACTGCCACAAGATCCGCCATTTTGAAAACAAGTTTGTTGTGGAGACTTTGATCTGTGAGCAATGAAGAACATGAATCTCTGACGAAGCAGCAACTCTTCAGCTCTTCCTTTAATTCAGTGAAAACCTTTTCTACTGTAGGCCTTTTTTCACATATTTTTTTAAAATCTAAAATGTGAAATGGTCTTTTCTGCACAAAGAGGTGTATTATGTTTGAGTATACATGTAATGTGTGTCTTATGCTACTTTATGAATATTAGACTTAAGAGCAAAAAGTGATTAACAATAGTGATTTTAGCCTATATAGAAGTCCAATCAAGAGTTTAAGACAGTAATTTAATCATTAATAATTTATTCCCATGAGATTGCTGAAAAATTTATGATTTTTTTCTGTATCTTTAACATTTGCAACATCTACTGTACTTAATTTTGATACTATTCAAAGTTTCAGCAAATCGGTGTATAATGTGGATCACAATGTTGCAGTGCTAAAATGCATAACGTCACAATTTGAGGTTTTCTTGAATTTGCATTTTATTTGCAAATATAAATATTTCGTTTTAAATGAGATGGATAACCATACAAACAGAACTCTTTCTTTAAAATTACTACACATTTTCCAATCTGAAACGACTTTTTGTTCTTTGCTAATTTGTATATAAAATCAGATAAGATCCTAAACTTTACACCTTTCTGTCTTTATACACAAGCTTTTAAACTCCATATAAGAAACAATAAAATAAACAGAAAAATCATACACAATGTTTTTGTCATGCTTATGTGATATTTTGTTAGGTTTGTCAGTATATACTACTATTCAAATATTTGGGGTCAAATATTTGGGGTCAAAAATTAATACTTTTTTCAGTATCATAAGTGACAGTAAAGACATTTATAATGTTACAAACTATTTCTATTTCAAAGAAATGCTGTTCTTCTCAACAATCCTGAATTTTCTAAATCATGGTTTCCACAGAAATATTACAGAACTTTTTAACATTGATTTAATATATGTTCTAGATGTTCTTTGCATTCAAATAAAAGCGTAAGTCTTTTTGAAAAACATTTAAAAAATCTTACTGACCCCAAACTTTTGAACGGTAGTGTAAGTCAAATGTAAAGCAAGCAGAGTTTGGAAAAGAGGGAATGTGATATCGGCGTGATAAGGGTCGTGGGTCATCATATATCCTTCAAATTCGGTTCCTGGTTGCTCAGACGATCGTTTATACAGTTAATATGCATTGTGTATGGTCATTAGTTGAAGCTGATGTTAAAATATTTCATCTTATCCCAGCTTAATATGCAAAGACAACTATAAGCAAGCAGTTATAGTTTATTCCCCTGACTGTGTGACACTGTAAGAATATCAGCATTGCGACAGAATAGCATTTTCAGGTGATTCCAGATTTTCAGCAGGTACGGCTCAAGTTATTGGCTCAAAGACCTCCATGAGCAAAAACGGCAGGAAACGGGTCACATACTTCTGGGGAACCTGCCAGCCGAACTAGACTTGATCAGTGTCGTGTCGTAGCTGTGTGTGTGGGCAGAGTCGGCGTGGGGGAAACTCAGTGTTGCCAATTTTGCAACTTCCCCGCCCCTTTTGAGACTTTTTTCAAAAGTTTAGGGACAAATATAGCAACTTGGACAAACCTTATCAAAGCTCTCATCTTGCCCACAGTTGATTGAAAATGAAAGCAGTTGGCAACACTGAACAGTAGTTTCCCCTCATTGGAAAAGCGTGGTGACTCAGAATGGCCTACATAAAGTCATTTCTGCCGCTAGACCAGGAAATACGCATAAATTGAGCCGTATTGTCCGTATAGTATCTGTGACTTTACAAACGACCCAACGGAATGGCCAGAGGTGTCGTTTCCCGACATTTTTTGTTACATTACCTGATTGAGCAAGAGCCAGCTTACCACAAGCATATACGAGACAGTTTGTGAAAGTAAACCATTGTAGTTTTGTTTTGCTTAATTTTAATAAAGTGATAAAGACTTGAGCAAAAGTCTGTTGTACTTTCTTATTGATATATTAAAATGTTTTTTTTAACATTGACAAAACGGGTAACATTAAGGTCCATTGAAATGCGCAGCGTTATTCTGTGTGCTGCGGCTGCCTGATCATTTTCACAAATACATGCCGTAAAATAAAGATAACATGAAAATATGTATATAAAATACCAAAAAACATGGTTATTGGTTACTATAGTTAAACCATGGTAACCACAAATTTACCGTTGTTTAACCATGGTATTTGTAGTAAAACTGTGGTTATAGGCTACAACTAGTAATTAAAACGTCAAAACAAACATGGTTAGCCTACTGTACTTTTACTATAGTAATACCATTGCTAATTTCCGTAAGGAATTGTGTATAATATGAAATAAATGTTTTAACAGATTATGACAGCACAAAATATCAGGGAGTGAGATGTATTTGATTGCGATGCGAAGGAGGGTTACTGTAAGCCCCATCAGAACTGGGCTGCGGTGCAGGGGGACGGGACTAACGACAGATCACTGCAGTGTATCAGTCACATACATCGTCAGATCAGCTTTTTTAACTTATTAGAGGTACAGAACGCCACACAGCAAATTTTCGGCATTGCACCAAGCAAAAATCAATCGAAATCATCACAAAAAGTCAAGCTCAAGCGCCTAACAAGGTCTCCGGGCGTTAATTCGAATGGTTTGCTTCCCCCTCGGCATAAAGGGTTATGACGTTTTTGTGGGCGTTCCCAGCAATGCCGAGCAAGTCTATACGGCTTGAAGAGCTCACTTGCCCCCTCTGCTGTTTAAAGCCCATTCTTGCATTGGTAACTTCAAATTAAATCCTAAAAAAAAAAAAAGACAAAACCCAGGAACTGGAGCCACACAAACACCACTCCAATATCAACTGACTACAGCAATGCATCCTGAATTGCTAAAAAGACTTTTAAAGATCTGTCATGTCCACACTAAGTGCACGAAGAAGGCCTTATATACTTTTCTCTAAACATCATAAGAACAAAACATGCATGTCTGAAGTATCATAACTGCAAACTAGCGCTTATTTACAGGAAACTCGATGCAATTGACTGGCAGCTGTGGAAGTAGATTCACTCATTTCATTAAAAAGGCCATTTGAAAAGGGGAAATTTATTTGAAGACACTGGACTGAGGATGTATAAATTTCAGCATTCATAAACAAGATGGCTGACAGTATTTGTGACCTGTAGAGTTTACTTTCAATACAACACCAGTCAGAGCCCAGAACAGCTCTTTCCACACCGATTAACCAGCAATGGCTAAATACAAATGAGGGTTCGGCTGACTCCATCAGAAGAGCAGAGAGTAAATGCCAAATTGAAGGTCTTCTGCTTGATTTCTCAAGGAGCTTCACATAAGCACATTCTGATGGAGGCCATTGGTCTCCAGAATTAACACTGGTAAGACAAAGAGAGGAAGGCAAGAAAATAAACCATTTAAAAATGGTTGACATTTCAAGGGAAGATCACTCCTTCTGAAAGTACACATCTGTGAAACCAAATTCAGCTTTCTCCTTCTTGAAAAGAAAAAAAGCACAAAGCATGGTATACTAGCTGTGTCTGCATTTTGTGGTCACAGAATTGGATTTATTTGTACGAGATACAAAAATGTAAACATTGCAAAATAAATAGTTAAAACAAGTGACGCAGGACCAATACTCATGCTCATGATCCCGACATGAACTGATGCACTTGTCTTGCTTGCATTTTCAAGTGCAAAAGCATGATGACCAAAAAAAAAAAAACAAAAAAACAATCTAGGATTCAAATAACAGAAATGACAGACTAATGATACAAATATACTATTTTTACAAGGTAGTGATAATTCCCAATTTTACAAAATGTACACTTATAATATTGACAAATTTCTCTTAATATTTTGATATGCTGTTATTGGGTATAAGTCTGTGTAGAAGCACGCACAGCTCTCAGCACTGAAGTCTTTTGTGTTTTTGGATGGGTTATGTGACCTCCATGGCGACTGTGGTCTCTGATAATCCATTGAGAGTCAGTCTCTCTGGTTCGTGATTTTCCCTGCAATAACAAATCAAACATATGATTTATTATTATTATTTAAACTTATTTAAAATGTTAATTCTGTATTTGAAATTTAGATATACACAATGTCTTTATTGACAATTTTGAAGTTTTTTATTGTTATTTTTCAGATGAATTCTGTTCTTTGAACTTTCTATTCAAAGAATCCTGAAAAAAATTACTTGCCTATTAGGGCTGGTTAAACCGGGAAATTCACTCACTCACGATTCGATTCACAATTTTATTTCACGATTCGATTCGATTCACGTTTTTTTTTTTCTTTTTTACAAAATGAGATTTAAGACATTATAAATTAAATGTGTCCTTTTATTATTGCTTGGAGAAAATAATGTACATTTCTTTGTGAAATTGAAATATACTAATATAGCACTTGCATATTACTGCTCTTTTGTTGGTTTTGATTGCTTCTATTGTCCTCATTTGTAAGTCGCTTTGGACAAAAGCATCTGCTAAATAACAAAATTAAATATAATGTAAATTTCAATGGCAAAACTACAGGTGCATCTCAGTAAATTAGAATGTCACGGAAAGGTTCAATTTATTTCAGTGATTCAACTCAAATTGTGAAACTCGGGTATTAAATAAATTAAATGCACACAGAATGAAGTAGTTTAAGACTTTGGTTCTTTTAATTGATGATTTTGGCTCACATTTACCAAAACCCACCAGTTTGTCAGTGGCCTTCAGCTCATCTGCATTTTTTGTTTCTCATTTTCCTCTTGACAATCTGGTGAGTTTGCTGGTCAGTCAAGCACACCAACACCATGGTCACTTAACCAACTTTTTGGTGCTTTTGGGAGTGTGGGCAGGTGCCAAGTCTTGCTGGAAAATTAAATCAGCATCTTCATAAAGCTTGTCAGCAGAAGGAAGTATGAAGTGCTCCAAATTTTATTGGTAAACGGGTGCAGTGACTTTGTTTTTCAAAAAACACAATGGACCAACACCAGCAGATGACATTGCACCCCAAATCATCACAGTCTGTGGAAACTTAACACTGGACTTCAAGCAACTTGGGCTATGAGCTTCTCCACCCTTCCTCCAGACTCTAGGAACTTGGTTTCCAAATGAAATACAAAACTTGCTCTCATCTGAAAAGAGGACTTTGGACCACTGGTCAACAGTCCAGTTCTTCTCCTTAGCCAGGTAAGACGCCTCTGACGTTGTCTGTGGTTCACGAGTGGCTTAACAAGAGGAATACGACGACTGTATCCAAATTCCTTGACATGTCTGTGTGTTGTGGCTCTTGATGCCTTGACCCCAGTTTCAGTCCATTCCTTGTGAAGTTCACTCCAATTCTTGAATCGATTTTGCTTGACATAAGGCTGCGGTTCTCTCGGTTGGTTGGCATCTTTTTCTTCCACACTTTTTCCTTCCACTAAACCTTCTGTTAACATGCTTGGATACAGAAATCTGTGAACAGCCAGCTTCTTTGGCAATGAATGTTTGTGGCTTACCCCCCTTGTGAAGGGTGTCAATGATTGTCTTCTGGACAATTGTCAGATCAGCAGTCTTTCCCATGATGGTGTAGCCTAGTGAACCAAACTGAGAGACATTTTGAAGGCTCAGGAAACCTTTGCATGTGTTTTGATTTGATTAGCTGATTGGCATTTCACCATATTCTAATTCGTTGAGATAGTGAATTGGTGGGTTTTTGTTAAATGTGAGCCAAAATCATCACAATTAAAAGAGCCAAAGACTTAAATTACTTCAGTCTGTGTGCATTGAATTTATTTAATACACGAGTTTAACAATTTGTTGAATTACTGAAATAAATTAACTTTCCACGGACATTCTAATTGATTGAGATGCACCTGTAAGTCGCTTTGGACAAAAGCGTTTGCTAAATGACAAAATTTAAATATAATGTAAATGTAAATAACAAAACTACATTGAAATTTTAAAACAAGCCCCAAATCAAATAAATAAGTAACACAAATAAAAGAAATCTCTTCATATAAAAAAAACTAAGGCTTTGTCTTGTGCTCTTTCCATTTAAAATCAGAGGCAACCACTGCATTTTAATCATGATGCAAACAAAGATGCTGCATGCATGCAACGTGATCAGTTTTTAATCTAAATTACATTGTAAAATTTCAAAATTTGAAGCAAAAACAGAATGGTTTGACTTCAGTTTTATGAAACTATACATAAAAATATCTGCATGAAACAGTGGATGAGCTGAATGAGACGCAGATTCACTCTCTGCCAGCAGGTGGCTCTTATGAACAGCAAGGATACAGTGTTTCCTGGGTTACCGCTGTGAACAAAGCAGAGCTGTGCTTATGAACACTACTTTATTAATATGCATTGTTCAGAGGCAAGATGGAAAGAAAGGATAGTCAGTTCACCTCAGAGATACATTCATATAAACTCCTACTCTAATTGTATCGCGATTTGTTTGGCATCTCAACCGATTTGAATCGTCACATATTTTAATCGATTTTCAACCGGCTCGCGGTTAATCGTTACATCCCTAATATTTTTTATTCTAAACAATTGTAGATATTCAAATTAATTTTCACCCCCACCCACCCCTAAAAATAATAATACAAAAAAAGAAAAAGAAAAAGAGAGGAAAATAACTGAAGTGAATACGCGCTGTCTCTCGGTACCGACCTGGCAATGTCGATGGCACTAGTGGGGGTGACTTTGGTTACCCGGTCCAGACTGCTAGCAACACTGGCCAACTTTAAGGCTGAGGGTGAAGGGGCGCACAGGCGTGCACTGTGGTGCATGTGGGCAGGCGATACAGTGCTCAGGTGCCCGTGGCCGTGGCTGTGAGGCAGAGACTGAGGGACGGGCAGCTGTGGGCTAGATGCATTCGTCATCCGTACTAAAGAGCCTGACTCACCACCACCTCCACTCTGTGCAGAACGGTTCATTTTTGCTTGTCTAAAGCTTCCTGCAGGAGACAGAAGAATCATTTAAATACGATCAGCTTTCTTTAAATTAACCACCAAAAAAAGATTTTGACAAGTCTCCAAATAAATGTAGGTCTCATTAACAGTTTTGCTATTATTCCCCACAAAGTTCTATAAAACAGTTTATAGTTTTAAAATATTCCCAAGAACTACTGAAACAGACATTTTCATGCAATGATTCTTTATTTTAAAGGGGTCATATGATGCGATTAACATTTTTCCTTTCTCTTTGAAGTGTTACAAGCTCTTGGTGCATAAAGAAGATCTGTAAAGTTGCAAAGACTAAAGTCTCAAATCCAAAGAGATATTCTTTATAAAAGTTAAGAGTCAACCACGCCTACCTAAAACGGCTCGTTCTAACACACCCCCACATGTCTACATCACAATGTGGGAAGATTTGCATAACGCCACCCAAATGTTCACGCAAATTCTTTTATTCTCGCTGTAGTATTGTTGT
Source organism: Sinocyclocheilus anophthalmus (assembly GCA_018155175.1). NCBI lineage: Eukaryota > Metazoa > Chordata > Actinopteri > Cypriniformes > Cyprinidae > Sinocyclocheilus > Sinocyclocheilus anophthalmus. The sequence goes on from JADLZN010001916.1 coordinate 166,073, forward strand.
TGCCGCCGCCATGTCGTGAAGGCGGTGTGTGTTTTGTTGTGAAAGCGAAACTTTTTTGTTTGGCCTTCCAAAAGAGGACACATTTAGAAATCAGTGGTTAAGTTGTATTTAACAACACTGTTCCAGAACAGTTCAAACCAAATATTCAGATGTGTCCAGCGCATTTTTTGGAGGACCGTTTCCTGATCCTGGGAGAGTAGACTACAATGCCGGCTGTTCTGACTCAGACTGTAAGTTTTTTTATATTTAAAGAATTTGCCACTGATTATATAAACGCGAGTTTTGAGCAGTGTAGAGCGCTTGTTGTTTGTCATTGTTGTTTGATCACAAATTCAGACATGGTTTTATGTTTTACGCGGCGCGATGCAATGCAACGTTTAAAAAGACAGTATAAGTCATTATAACGAGTAATTATGTCCCCACTGGACGCAAAAAATGCCTAGTTTATAATGGGTTTTAACGTTTTTGGCTCGTCGCTCCGGACGGACAGGGCATCACAATATCGTAAGAGACGTAACACTTCCGTCACACGCTTGAGGAATTCGGCCAATCACAACGCACTGGATAAGCTGGCCAATCAGAGCACACCTTGCTTTTCAGACTGATGAGCTTTGTAAAAAATCGACACGTTTCAAAAAGGCGAGGCATAGAGGAGAAAAAATAATGTACAGTATGTGAAAACTTAAACCGCATAAACACATTTCTTTACATCAAATACACAAAATAATGTTATTGTTAGCAGCATCATATGACCCCTTTAATGCCTCTGCTCAATTCCTTCCTTCCTAAGTTGCCTTTCCTGAATTGGAAGGACCCCATTGACACTAGCACTACTGGGCCTTTCTTTTCAGTGTTATACTGTTTGACCCAGCAGAGGCAGCAAGTTGTGCACTAGCCGATCCAAGTCTTAGACCATGCAGTCAGATAAGCACGTGTTCTTTGGAAAAAAATAAATAAACATTTATTTTATTATTTTTTTTATATATACATATAATTTTTATTTATGAATTCATAATTACAGAACAGAATGGGAGTGAGGTTTAGCCCCATAATGCCAGTCATTTTTTCTGCGTATATACTCACGGGGAGGTGTGTGTGCAGTTCTGGTGCTGTTGAGTTCTGCTGGAGTTCTTGCTGCTGTAACTGTTTGTGCATCTGAACCAGCTGCTGCTGATGGGAGTGAAACTGCTCTTCTGTGAATCCACCTGCATGTGCAATATTAGGGTAATTGGGGTAGTCGTGGCCTAATGGTTAGAGAGTCCGACTTGTAACCCAAAGGTCACGGGTTCAAGTGTCGGTACCGGCAGGGATTGTAAGTGGGGGGAGTGAATGACCAGCTATCTTTTCCACCCTCAATACCACAACTGAAGTGAGACCCTTATGCAAGGTACTGAACCTCCAACAGCTCCCTGGGGACCGCAGCAAAAAATGGCTGCCCACTGCTCAGGTTGGGTCATGGTGGTGTGTGTGTGTGTGTGTGTGCGCTTGTTCACTACTCACTGCTGTGTGTGCACTTGGATGGGTTAAATGCAAAGCACAAATTTGGCCACACCTCACTTCCACTTACAGATTTAAGGGGCTTTAAGCCAGCAATTGAATTTTTTTCTGCTAGGTGGCAGTAAAGTAACTCTTAGGATCAGAAAGTATTTTGAAAAATGTAACTTATTCAGCAAGGATGCATTAAATTGATCAAAAGTTGACAGTAAATCTAATACTTAAAAACTTTTTTTATGTTAAAAAAAAAATTGTTTCGACACGAAAATACATTTTTTAACTAATAATGATATTAATAACACTAATAGTATAAGAAATGTTTTTTGAGCAAAGTCAGCATATTAGAGTGATTTCTGAGGGATCATGTGACATTGAAGACTGGAGTAATAACTGCTGAAAATTCAGCTTTTCCATTACAGGAATAATTATATTTAAAAATGTAATACTGATCAACATTGCACTCAGCCCTTTAACGTAAAGATGTGCAATGTTGTTTGTTAAATGACAACGTGTTCCCAGAATTGACACAGCTCACCTCTGAAGTAAACACTGAGTAAACCAGGGCGTAAACTATCTTTTGTTTTCACAGATTAATTACAGCTTAATACTTTTACTTTAAGTGACATGTAAGCATAACACAAAAACCACTAGGATACTTCACAGGTTTAGTATTCATCATCAAATTTAGCCTTACTGAATAATCTACATTTGTAATGTGCACATAAGCTACCGTTTTGCTATGGCTTATGTCTTTGTCTGAATATTCGTTTCCAGTAGGGGCGCTCTGACTGATCGGCTACCGATCCCTATCGGCCGATAATCGCTTTGGGATGATTGATCGGCGGTCTGTATAAAGGCCGATCTCAAAAAACCGATCTCAATCCTGCCATGAGAGGTTTGGCATGACATGCAGCGGCACCGTCTCAGTCTCTGTCCGGCGCAGGTGAAATAATTATAATGCTGAAGGTGAGGTACTCCTTCATATTTTTTAATTAAATAACTTATAAATTCATTTGAAAACCTTGTGTGAGACGTCATTTCACAAACAGCATAAGTGAATCACCTCGCGCACTCCCTCTCAAAATATGCAAATGTCTCAAACATCACATCGCGTCTGTCTATAAGCGAGCTGCACGCTGCACAGTTGACACAGGAATTGTCACTTACACAATCGAGGCAGTGTCACATCGTCACTAAAGTTTATAAATTGCATTACTTTTTCATTCTTGCCAGTGTTTAGCCATTCAGCGCTCACGCGCTCTCTTGGAGACTGCGCTCATGCACACTCTGCAGCGCACACACATTATGCCAGGTTCACATTACTCCGTTTGAGTATGTGGTGCGTATTTTTTTCATGTTAACGGATTAATAAAGTGTTCACTGCACACGGTTGCTGTCCGGTGCGCTCCTAGAAGTCTGCAGCAGTGCAGAGATCGTTTCCGCACTGAGTCTATTTTTGCTGCGCTGCAAGCCTGAATTAAAGTAACTGCGCATTTTTTGCGGTAAATATGAACATGGATTGACACGAAAATGTAGTAATTACACCATAACTGCATATTATTAAAGCCTACTGTGTTCGAGCTGCGTGGAGTTCCGATCATATGCAGATGTCCGTTCATACTAACGTTACACGACCGAAAGCGCATCTTATGTGACCATTCATGCACACTGTAGCATCATGCTACATAATACAATAAATAAGATTTATAATCCGCTTTTACTCAACTCAATTTAAACCACATCGAGTGTTTGTAATAACTTCCGAATGCCGTCTAACAGGGCCGGATTTACGCATTGCTCAAGACATTGAGGAAATAAATATAACAAACAATAGGGTAAAATGACAAACTATTTCCATGTCTTCAACCATTTTTATTGTAGGCTACGGAAATCGGCTTTCTTTCTCCCAGTCTCTCACAGACGCACACAGTGTAGACACGCGGAGACGCGAACAGAAACTTCTTGTCAGCGCTGCAGCACGAATTTATCGGTAAAATAGTTTTGCAGCTGAAAAGCTACAAGACATTTCTCAGTAGCGAGGTTCATGAAGCAGTTTAACTTAAAGATTCGCTATTAATAGACGCTGCTGCTGAGAGACGCCTAGACGCAGGTAGTCACCGCACTTACTCTCTCTCTCTCCCTAGCTCTCTAAAATAATAGAAATCATGATTCTGTCTGAGCTATGCTTTTTAAAACTAACACTAACTAGTGTAAATGTAGCCTAACGGATGTGTAATCTGAAGACTATTTGAGATTTATTAAAACTATTTGCACTGATTTATGTTGGTTACATTTTGTTCCTTTGTGCAGTGGCTCAGAAGATGAGTCTTTTTGTAACATCAACAGCTGAAAAATACAAACCAAAGTTTTTTTAGATAATGTATCTTGTTTAAATTGATTTCATAAAATTGGTATCGAAAAAAAGTATAGTTCAGGAACCGGTATCGAATTCAAGGTATCGGTATCGATATCGAAAAATCTTTGAACGCTACCCTCAACCGACTATAAAAGGGTTATAATTGATAAAAAGAAGGCTTTAAAGATCGGGTAATCGGCATCTACTGCTTCTGTTATCCGGCGATCGCCTCAAAACCCTGATCGGAGCACCCTAGTTTCCAGGTAACCTATTGCATCAACACATTGATAGGCAAGACACATTAAGTGTATGAAGTAATGTAAGCTGCTATGCCAGAAAACCTTAAACATCCTCTGCATCGCTTCGTCACTAGGCGCTTTTCCACTGCATGGTACGGCTCACTTTTGGGGGGTTTTCCACTGGGGACAGTACCTGGTACCTGGTACTTTTTAAGTACCACCTCGGTTGAGGTTCCAATTGAACCGTACCGTTACCAAAACGTGACGTGTAAACTCTGCTGATCACTGATTGGCCGTAGAGAATCGTCACTACCTGCGTCACTTAACTTGCGACACAAACACAAAAGAACTGTTAGATTTAAATCAGCACAGCCAGCGAGGATCAAACGCAACTTTTTTTGAACGAGCGCACCTTTTTTTAACAACCAAAAAGGGGCTGTTCCCCCTGTTGCGGAAGAACAGACATTCCTCCCATTGATAGCAGAGGAGCGGATCCAGCGAGAGCTTGATGGGGCGACGCAGAATAAAAAAGTTTTTTTAGGATTCGCGGTAAAAAAAAAAAAAGTAAGGCGGCGCAACTATAATGACATGTGAATAATCCCGCCCCCTCTAAAGCGATACTAAACTGCAGTGGAAAACGCAAACCGAGCCGAGCCGTACCACGCAATGGAAAAGCGCCATAACTGCCAACCACTAGGCTGTGAGAGCGGAGTTTTAATGCATAGTACTGCTAATTTGTATCAGGCAGTGCAGAAATATCAAAATCCACCTGGCAAGTACATTAAAAATGATTGCGGCTGGAGGTAGCAAAACCATGGAATAGGTTTGGAACCATAATTCAATATCCATATGTTTACAATATAATTTTTTTGCAATATAACGTGATATGATTTTTAACATTTTCCGATCATAACTTACCGTGTTTCATACATTGATTTATTTGTGGCGTTTTGACTTCGTTGAATAAACATGAGCACAAATGCGTCGCGGGTGTTTTATATGAATGTTTCTCTGAAGGGAAAGGACTGTCTTCAGAAAGGTTCGATGGTGTTTTCATTATATCTGATAAAGAAGAGTTCATGAGCGGAGCTGATTTGATTACAGCAGTTACTGGAGAAACCACTAGTTCTACCGCTCTCAAAGAGCCTCCTGCCGACATTCAGTTTGCATTTTCAATAAGCCCGTCTCCAGCAACAATGTTTTTGTTGTTGCTCTTTTTTTTCTTTCTGCAGCAACTCATAATTTTCATACTCTTTATACTGGCTAAATCATATTTGTTTCAATCTATAAGAATAATCGGCCTACACTACCAGTCAAAAGTTTTTTAACAGTAAGCTTATGTTTTTTTTTTTTTTTTGATGTTGCTATAAAGAACATTATTTTGTGTATTTGGTATAATGAAATGTGTTTATGCGGTTTAAGGTTCAAAAAAACATTATTTTCCACATACCGTACATTATTATTTCTCCTCTATGCCACGCCTTTCTGAAACAAGTCAATTTTTAAAAGCTCATCGGTCTGAAAAGCAAGGAATGCTGTGATTGGCCAGCTATCCAGTCCGTTGTGATTAGCCGAATACCTCAAGCATGTGACGGAAATGTTACGCGCCCTTGCCATACTGTTGATGCCGTGTCCGGCCGGAGCGACGAGAACAAAACATTAAAACCCATTATATACTAGGCATTTGTTGCATCCAGTGGGACATAATTACAGATTATAATGACATACTGTCTTTTTAACGCGTTGCATCGCACCGCGTAAACAAAACCATGTCTGCATTTATGATCTGAGAAATGACAAACAACAAGAGCTACACTACACTGCTCAAAACTCACATTTGAATCGTCAGTTGCTAATCCTTTAAATATGAAAACTTACTACAGTCTGCATTGTAGTCTACTCTGCAGGTTCAGGAAACAGTCTTCCATAAAATGCTGCACACATCTGAATATTTGGTTTAAACTGTTCTGGAGACAGTTGTAAATACAACTTACCACTGATTTCTAGTCATGTCCTCTATTTGAATGCCAAACAAAGTAGTTTCGCTTTAACAACGAAACACACCGCATCACTACGACTAGATTGGTGCGGATGCTGGCAGGTCCCTAAGTGTAACGGCCGGCGGGCTTGTGGCAACCACATTTGACGACCCCGGGCTGGACTCCGCTTCGTCCACGGTGAAGGCCGATCCGGCGATCCACAGCAAAGTAGAAGTATTTCCTCAGCGACCAGCACAGATCCGCTCTAGGCATGACGAAGTGGATATCGTCCTTTTTTGGAAGGCCAAACTAAGTAGTTTCGATTTCACAACGAAACCCAGCGCCTTCACGACATGGCGGCGGCAATACTACAGCGAGAATAAAAGTTCTTTCTTTGCGTGAACATTTGGGCGGCGTTATGCAAATCTTTCCACATCGTGACGTAGCTATGTGGGGGCGTGTTAGAACGAGACCTTTTGGGTAGGCGTGGTTGACTTTTAACTTTTATAAAAAATATCTCTTTGGATTTGAAACTTTAGGTCTTTGCAGCTTTACAGATCTTTTTTATGCACCAAGAACTTGTAACACTTCAAAGAGAAAGGAAAATTTTTTATTGCATCATATGACCCCTTTAAGAATTCTCTTCTGCTCAACAAGCCTGCATTTATTTGATCCAGCCAAAACATAACATTTTGAAATATTTTTACTATTTAAAGTAACTGCTTTCTATTTTATTATATTTTTAAATATAATTTATTTCTGTGATCAAAGCTGAATTTTCAGCATCATTACTCCCGTCTTCAGTGTCACATGATCCTTAAGAAAACATTCTAATATGCCGATTTGCTGCTTCTTCTTATTTAAAACAGTTGGTACATTTTTTTTTCAGGATTCTTTGATGAATAGAAGGATCCAAAGATCAGCATTAATCTGAAATAAAAAGCTTTTGTAAACATTATACACTATTCCATTCAAAAGTTTGGAGTCAGTATGATTTATTTTTTTCTTTCTTTGGAAAGAAATTATAGAGATTAATACTTTTATTTAGCAAGGATGCTTTAAATTGATCGAAAGTGATGATAAAGACATTTATAATGTTACAAAAGATTTCTATTTCAGATAAATGCTGTTCTTCTGAACTTTCTATTCATCAAAGAAACCTGAAAAAATTCTACTCTTCTAAAATTATTTTTGAGCAGCATCAGAATATTAGATTGATTTCTGAAGGATCATGTACTGATAATGATGCTAAAACATAGCTGAAATCACAGTTAATAAATTGCTTTGACCATATTTTCAAATAGAAAAGTTATTTTAAATAGTAAAAATATTTCAAAATGTTACTGTTTTTGCTGTATTTTGGATCAAATAAATGCAGGCTTGGTGAGCAGAAGAGAATTCTTTAAAAACATTAAAAATCTTACAGTTCAAAATCTTTTGACTGGTAGTGTATGTTAGCTTATAGTTTGAAGTTAAAGATATTAATATTAATTAGGTGAGTCCCAGACGATTATTTGACAATGATTTCACATTTCTTGTTTGTGTAAAGGCTAAATACAAATAAAAGGTGAACATTAATTTATTCGTGCTGTTTTTTCCCCCTAAAATATTATATGGTTTTATATGAGATGTCAGACTTACCAAATTAATTTTTCATACAAGTTTGTAGGACAGACAACTGTTGTGGGCGTTCTTGGTAGTTTTTACGAGGCTTTTTTTAATAGTATTCATATCGATATCGGAATTATATCGTATCGACCGAAATTAAGAAATATATCGTGATATAAATTTTGGCCATATCGTCCAGCCCTACACTGGAATAAACTGACAGTTACAATTTAGTTGACTGAGCTTCTGAATCCTGTTCAGCTCAGATGCCTCACCTGACACTCTGTTAGAGAGAGGCGTCGCTCCACCTTTTTCCACCTGCGGAGTCCCTTTTTTGTCCTCACCCCTTGAGTTCTCCTGTAGCGGCCGAAGGCGAAAAAACTTCCACCTGCAGGCCTGGATGTCACTCAGGAGCTGAGTCAGTGAGCACTGAGGGCTTAATTTGGAGTTCTGAGAGTTTGTATTTGCGTGGACGGGGAGGTCAGGCACAATAGAGTCAGCAGAGGGATAAAACATGTCAGGGTCCAGATGCCTGAGGGCACGGTCCAGATCTGACGAGGTGCGATCCAAAACAACCCTGATGGAATACAACAGAGTGCTTTTAGATATGCGGCACAATCTGCACTGATCATTAGGGAGTAGCTTCATGAACACTTCAATTTAATCTGGACTAAATAAATTCACACCACACATCATCTCTACAGTGACTCATACTTCAGTGAAGGAAACAGATTTTTTTTCTTTTTTTTAAAAAAAGATTAAAAGGGCAAATGAGAAACTGTATATAGAAGTATGACGTACCTGCCACCTCTACCCACCCTCCCGCGTGCCACTGCAATACAGCGTCTGGGCACGGACAGGGCGGTGAGACAGTTGCGCTGCCATAGCCGGTCTTGACCCATCTGCTGCCAGTGAGGAGAGCAGCTCTGATCCATCAGCGGCTGAGGACACGCAACACACATTTTAAAGATTTCTAAATGCATCTACTTTCGGAAGGCCAAATAAAGTGCTTTTGCTTTCGCCTAGAAACACACAGCGTCTCCCTGACATGGCTGCTTCAAAACTAACTGCGGTTACTGAAACCACGCCTTCTTTCTTTGCGTGAACATTGGGCGGCATTATGCAATTATTTCCACATAGTGAGGTAGATATGAGGGGCATGTTATAACGCGCCGTTTTAGGAGGGCGTGGACCAGTCTTAACTTCTGTAAAGAATATCTCTTTGGTTTTGAGACTTTAGTCTTTGCAACTTCAGGGATCTTATCTATGCACAATCAGCTTGTAACACTCCAAAGAGAAAGGAAAACTTGAAATCGCATCATATGACGCCTTTAACAATATGCCCTTATATAAATAAGGATACAATATTAAAAATAATAAAACATTTATTTGTACTTATTTTGATTATTTTAAATGCAGTTTAAATGTTTAATATAAGACATTATCTACTTGACAAAAACGGCTGATTGAAATGATGCTATAAAATGATTTGGGGGAAATAGCCAGTGGTTCTCAACAGGGGGCCGGGGCCCACTAGATGGTCTCAGCAAGCTTCCAAAGGGGTCTGATGACTTAAAATTATTTAAAATACAACAAAACAAGCATATAAATAGGTTAAATGTTTGTTTTTTAATGCTTTTGTGGCTATCATGGCAGGAAAACTGTTTAGTAAAACAATATTAGTTATCTATTTTTGTTACATAAATCAAGATATTTCTTATCTTAATTTACCCACTTAAAAGACAACACCTTTTAAGATCCAGGATTCACAGTTTTGGAAAACCTGGATATATGATGTAGCCTAATTTTAGTGTGTTTGTAGATCTGGAAAATCATGCAAATTATTACAATCTTAAAACATTATAGGCAATTTTTTTAAGAATGTATTTTTCACCAGTTACAAAGCTCTAAACTGATTGCTTATAAGGAAATGGAGTTAAAAATATTTTTTAAAATCCTTATGCAGTAAATCACAAACTATTGGAGGAAGAGTCATGTAAATTCACTGGGGAATGGGAGGCCTGGAAAAATAATCAGCATCTAAAAGTTTGTAATCCTGAAATTCAATTATTTTAATTACTTTTTCTTTTCTTTTTTTACACAAACTATAGTAAAAGTGCCCATGGATTAAAAAAAGTTTTGAAAACAAACTAGGACTGCGAGGCATTCGAACATTTTTGTGGACAAGTTGAGAACCACTGCTTTAAGCCATGTCAGGACACCTTAAATATCAAGATAGAATTTTGCCAGCATTGATGTAAAATGTGAAACTCACAGCATGGTAACTGCAGCCAGCTTTCCGTCTGAAGGCAAAGATTCCATCAGGATCATTCTCTTCATCCGGCTCTGAAGCAGGAGACTTCAGAGTAAAAAGTAGAAACAAAAGACATAATTAACGTCTTTTCAGTAAAACTTCTCAATAGGACACATCTACATGAGCATCTGTAGCCAAACACTGAAATTTGCACTGACCAGCGGGTAATCCTCCTCTCCAGAACTGTGGAAGTCATATTGTTTAATGTCTGCCTTGTTGATGGTTTGCTGTCGCTCTGGCCGACCAGGCTGGCGAAATGCATCAAGATTGGGCCTCTTGTTGTACTTTTTATGGGAACGCACAAAGTCAAAGTGAGGCTCAGGCTTGACTATGAAGGGGTGGAGGTGTTTGGGCCCCGATTTGTGGGACTGAAGGAAAGAGAAGAAATTGTTTTATCACAACCAGTGAGCACGTTCATGCCATTTCTTGCAAACAGATATTTCCTTACCTTAATTTTGCTCTCTACCTTGTGTCGGCTGCTCATGGGTAAGGATATGGGCGCAGGGTAAATGGTTTTCTCTGCCAGAGGTACAGTGACTTCATTCAGAACCTCTCCTGAGAAGTCTCCAATTTGATATCTAATAAATACAAGACATGGAGAAACAAAGGGTAAAAACCACTTTGCACTTTTCAAATGATTTAAAACTTTGCGAGGCAGGTAATGAGATAGATGAGGCACCTTACACACAACAACCGTTCTAGCAGTTAAGTGACACAAAACACAGCTTTATCCATTTAGTGCATGTAACAACAGAAATCATCTCAAAGCAGCTTTATAAAAAGAGCAACGTTCACACACCTTTTCTCAAACACTTCTAGCGTCAGGTGCAGCAGCTCTCGTTTGCTCTTTTCTCTCTTCTTGATCATCTCCAGGATGCTCATGGTTCGGCTGAATTCTCTCCTCAGCTTCAGCATCTTCTCATAAGACACCTCGTCATTCTTGCGATTCTACAGAGAGTGCAAGACACATAGACAGACAGTTCCAGTAGGTGTCAAGTCTATATCCAACTCACTGTTCTATTGAGGGTAAAATGTATGAATTAAGAACCGTGCTGTACAAAACAAATATACTAATATTTGGCATTTAAAAATCTGTATCGGTCACCCACTTAATATGTTAGTACCAATGTCTCAAACGCTGATGTAAATACAAATAATACTATTATTATACTATAACATATCAATATAAAATAGATGTGACATAAGGATGCCAGTTTGTCGTGCAAACATATTAAAAAACATTGCTTTTGGAAAGTAAGAACACGTCTTGTCTGAATGCCCAAAACACAGAGCACATGCATACCTTCCTAGTCTGCATCTTCTCTGTGCGGCGCCTGAAGGCCACGTAAGCATCGGTTTGTGGATGCATCCCTCTTCTCCTGCTTGATCTGAGGGATGAGCGATGGGCCCCGGCAGTTCTTCCTCTTCCTCACCCAGTAGTCATACACTGACTTCAACAGGTAGTCATCTTCATTTAGCAGCAACTTGGCCTCCTGAAGAGTGACCAACTACACAACAATTATTGAGAGAGAGAGAGAGAGAGAGAGAGAGAAATGGGAATATATGTGAATATAAGTGAAACATGAAAAGGTGAATTTTTAGATCTGTAGAACTTTTAGATTAGTGTGTATCACAACCCAAAAATGGGTCTCGGAGAGTAGGGGGAAAAATGATGATAAATGCAAATAATAACTATATAATCCAGCATAGTTAGAATAATAAAATAAAAAGGCTTATCTTTTTCAGTAAGCAAACTTTTTAATAAGAGAGGAGTTATTGAACAAAACATTACATAACATTTTGTTATTAATTATACAAAACCATGCGTCAAATCAAAACCTATGATATTTAGGACCAAAATAATCTGTCACTTGGTCAAATCTAGCTAAATCAGACAGGCGCTATGACACCCTCATTCTTGAAAATTTTGAACAAAACAACAGGTACAAAAATATGACTAGGACACTAAATACTAGGTGTACTTGCAGTTGCACTGAGAATAATGGTCTCTGTTGACTACAGTGTGTTTTCAGTGAGGAATTACTGCCTAATGAGTAGAGCCCGACCTATATATCGTTTTGCCGATTTTATCGGCCGATATGAGCCTGTCGCAGATATATTGGTATCGGTGAATATGCCACTGATATGAATTTTTCTTTACAGAACATAAAACGCTCCATTGTTTGCTACTGGCGATCTGGATGAAACACTTTAAAGCTTAAGTGTATGGAATACCATTGAAACTTTGAATGGCCATATCTCCGTAACGGCGCGGCGGATCCGCACCAAATTCGGGGGATCCATTCAGCTCAAGGAACCCTCTAGAACACCGAATCGGGTGTACGTCTCGAGGCCCCCTTTCGAATGTGACCACCCCTGCGTCGATAGTAATGCTGTGTTCAAAATATCGATACGACGATGTATCGTCACAGAGATTTGACGATACAAGTATCGATACAGCTGGCCCTGTATCGATATTGTGGCACGTGTGCAGCAGTGGACCACGCTTAATTTGTTTAAAATTTTACAACGTTTAAAATGGCGTAGAAGCTATATAGGCCTCCCCCAGTTTTAATCTGGCCGCAGAGGAACACAACTGGGTTGCCTGATATAAAGAGACGTAATCCCCGAAACAGAGCTTTACACTTCTCTTTGTCAACCTGGCAACCATGTGCACGCGCTCTCTCTCCACTGTGGATAAACGCGCTTGCTTTCTGAAAACAGCGATTAGCTTGAAGTTTAGTGATCTCCACTTCAATATTCTATTCTCAGAAAAGTGTGATTCATCAACTGTTCATTTACGACACAGAGAGAGAGAGAGAGAGAGAGAGGCTGTGTATGTATGAATTACTACCGTTTGGCTGCGTTTCTCTATTAACAGTAAAGCTGTGGCTTTAATTCCTTTACAAAAAAAATTATGCTACCAGCTCCTTTTTGAGAAAGATAATGTAGCTCTTGAGCGATTAAGCTATTTAGTTGAAAAACTGCGGGGCAGCGCTAAAAAGTTTGTTCCTGAATGTCTGAGTTCAGCCGCAACGTGATCTGTGTGTGTGACTGCACTTAACATCAAACTGCTTCTGTTTCACATAAATGCTGGCACAGACGTGCATGTTCGGCTAGAGTCGCTTTGAACTCGTGCATCTTCGGAAGTGGAGCTGTGCGGAAAGTTACAAAAAATGTTGTGCACACCGCCACGCGAAACAACGTCGCGCGCACCTAAGCGAACTTGCGGACTCGTCGAGTTAATCAGCCTCGAGCGTGTGTGTGTGTTAGATACAGTGAAGACAGCGCGTTTGTTTAGAACTCTTCTAATTTTTTTTTTTATTATTGTGAGAGTGTTAATTGTGCAATGATACCTACCAGCATGTAATATTTTTACATTTCTTCGAATGATTACATCCAATAACATTTTATTAGAACAAGTACATTATTATTTATGGGCCTAAAAACAAGATGCAAACATCAGAATATTGTACCTGTGGGGATGCACAATGTAAACATTAAATATAGCAATTATTACCTATATGTTTTGTAACTGGTGGTACAATTTGGAGGCCACTTCATAAGCGAGGTCAACTGCCTGCTCTGCCATATTTAGAATGGCACCTAGTACGCATTGGTTATAAACAGCTGTTTTTCCAATCTGCTGAGGTGAAATTCAGGCGTCATGTCTCGTATCGTGCATCTGTATCGTATCGGCCTTTGCTGGTGGATACCAGCCTAGTTATAGCCCCGGGTCCAAGTATGGGTGGTTAAATACACGGTCGGGCGCTGACCGATCTGGCGATCCCTTGGGGGCTACCGACTCGCTGGATGGTGTTCGAGAGGTTTCCTCGAGCTGAAGGGATCCCCCGATTTGGTGGAGATCCGCCGGCGCGTTTGTGAGATAGTGACACCAGTCAACATTTTCACTTCAGTAAGGAGGTCTCTTGTTCCAGGCAGCAACCAAATTCAAGCGTTGTCTTTTTCGACCGTAAGTGCCCTGCGAAGTGAACATCACATGATATTCCGCCATGATTCCAGTTCCAAGGGAACGTACCCGTTACATTCAAAGGGCATTAAAGTGCGCGAGACGGGAATTTAAATTGTATTTATTTAAAGAGGTATATTATGTCACACTTCTCTAGTAAGTTTTGTCTGTGTGTGAAGACAGTAGCACAAATCCGTGAATGAATGTTACGAAGTGAAATAAACTTCCATTCGTGTTAAACCGGATCGTAGTTGATCTAAAAAAAAAAAAAAAAAAACAGATCCGTACCGACCACGCACACCACGGTTCGGCACGCATGTGATCCGCGAATTAATTGCAAAATTTAACCATAATGGAGTATAAGTTTATCATTTGTTCGTATTTACACAAGCAAGCAAATTTTAAACAATTCCAGAGAGAAAAGGCAAAAGGGAACTCGATTTGTTACTCATGCGCTGTTCTCTAAGCGCACAGCCGCACACACATGAAGCACACACCAAGGCTATTATAGTTTTGAATTTTTCAATTAGTTTTTTTTAAATATTGTTTTCAAATTTGCTATACAATTCAGTTTAGTTTTTATTAGTTTCATTAATATTGTTGTTAGTTTTAGTTTAGTTTTTATTTTGTGAACAAATTTCTATTTAGTTTTTATATAGTTTAGATTCAGTTTTAGTTTTAGTTATTTAATGAAAGGTTAGCAGAATTACAGATCACTTCCATCGCAGGCCACAGATCTATATTTAATTTATGAGGAATACGGGAACACTAGCCGTGTTATTTCCCTAATTAATAAATTTCTGTATTTAATACTACCAACCTTCTTTAATTTATAACATAGTCTGTTGTTTTATCTATGCTTGTATTTTTGTATTTGTCTTAGTTTAACTGCTGTTCTCTTTTCTGTTTTAATCATGTTTAAACTTTCTATTATCTATTAGTATCTGATGTGGTATCACGAAGTACTTCACTTTAGTAATAAATGGAAAGCAAGTTTATTGAAATATTTTTTTTTTGCTGATCTGAAAAATGATCTGATCCGTGGGTCAAAAACTGTAATGTGATACGAACTGTGAGATTTGTGATCCGTTGAACCACTAACTTCAATGGAATAAAGTTGAATGGAACTGAATTGAAATAACGTTGAATAAACTGCAACTTTACTGTTCAGTGCACTTATGTAAGACTCATTCTGGATAATAGTTTATTGTTAAATGCCCTGCCTCCATCATTACACGTCTTTGTCACGTCATTATAAGTGTTTAATCACCACATTTGAGTTATCATTGCAAAAATGTGTTTATGTATCGTTATATCTATTGATGTATATCCTGTATTCTATATACAGTACCATGCAAAAGTTTGGACACACAAATGGGAAAGTGTCCCAACTTTTGACTGGTACTGGTACTATAAAATACACATAAAGAATATCGTCCGATATATCGATATCGGCATTTTTTACTCCCTAAAAATATCGGCCCCCCCAAAAAAACATATCGGTTGGGCTCTACTAATGAGAGCATGAAACAATCAAAATTCAACTGACATTTAGAAACACTCAAACTATAAAGACTGTATTATCATTATTTCTGCTGTTGTTTATACATTTACACTACACTAATTTCTTAAGAAATTAATTATTTTATTCGTCAGTCAAATAAATGCTGTTCTTTTAAACGTTTTATTCATCAAAATATCCTGAAAAAAATGTAGTTTCCAATATAACATTACACAGCACAGATTGTTAAAAAAAATCTGCATATTAGAATGATTTCTGAAGGATCATGTGACACTGAAGCCTGGATTAATGGCTGCTCAAAATTCCACTTTGCCATCACAGGAATAAATTAACATTTTACAATATATTCAAATAGAAAAAAAAAAGTTACTTTAATTTAACAATATTACTGTTTTTACTTCAGTTAACTACTGTAAATAAATACAGCCTTGAAGGACATAAAACATTCTTTTAAAAATGTTAAACCATCTTACAGACCCCAAACCTTTGTAATATTAATTCATTTCAGTATTGCTTAATGACACTGTTACTTTCATACAAATAAGGTACCATGCTGGGTCGCTCACTTAATGTCCTATGCTATTACCTGGTTGGTGCTGGCTTTCTCTAACCGATCCATCATGGTCTCGAACTGCACAGGTTTGAGCTCCATTTTGCGATTGAGTCTGTTCAGTAAAGTCTCGTCCTCTGAGTCCATATCATAGTCAGGCAGCTCGTTATCCAGACCCAGAGCTGGTGCAGAGTAACAGGTACAAATCAGTTTGACATTCAAATTCTAATTACACTTTATTTGTTTATTTGAAAAGAAATTAAAATATCCAGAAGTACTATCTTGAGGTAGAAGCTGAGAGTCACTCACGCTGGATGTGGATGAGCTGTTTGGGGATGCGGAACTCTCCTTTGTAAAGGCGGTCATAATACGTGATGTTACTCTCTGCCTCTGGCACAGGGATGACCATACTCTCCTTCTTCTCCCTAAACACCTGCTGGGCAGAGATGGCCCTCTGGAGATGGTGCTCCTGAAACACACCGTGAGAGAGAGAGAGGATGAGTAAACCTAATTCTTCATTCACTGAGTGGGACAACTCAAATTTGTGAAAAGGTTACACCATATATGCCACAATAGTAAAGATTTTGTCACCACAAAGTATTTCCATTAGCAAGTGAGGCCAGTTAGTTAAGCTGAAACTGATGTAGCTGGACTCAGCAATAAGAAAAAGTTCAAAACTCACACAGAGACGGAAACAAGAATTGGGCAAGTATGACTTCTAATGCAGCTGAGAACAGCAACGTGATGAAACCCGCTGCAATGACTTACACTTTTGGATTCATAAGAGAGTTACTGTGGTAGACAGTTCAATAATAGAAAGGTGAGCAGTTCATTATCAGGTAGGTGAGCAGAGCAAATGTCAATGTGGCACATACTCAAGTTTTTTAAACATGTACCTTGGTCTCCAACCCTCTACTTTGCGAGTAAATCACTCGCATATGCGACTAAATCTTACTCTGGGTGACTAAATAACATCTAACATTAGCCATTGGCTAATAAATTCTTAGATTTTACACGCCAGTATGTGTGAGAGAGGCGTTCAACACAGATTTTCACTCGATAAACACGCTGACTGAGCACTTGAGAGTTTCGCTCTCCGTCAAGCGACCTGTACTATTTGGATGCGCTCAATGGATCATGTCATGTACTCAATGGATGCGCAGTATGTAGCACGCAGCGCACCTGTATTTGATGTACCGTAAACTGTAGTGTGAAGGCGCACGACTCGCCATCGCTTTGCTGATAGTGCCGTTTCTCACATGTGCAAAGAGAGAGAGCGAGAGTCTTGCGTACCACGCTGAATCGACGCGCTACGTGTAAACCATATTCTTTGTTGTATTTTACTTTCAAAATAAAAGAGTTCATTTAGAATTATTCAGCTTTTAAGAACAAGCAGAAGATATGCCGGTTTCTCTGGTAGTGGGCGGAGCTAATGCGTGAACCGCTCTCGTTGGCTGGCGCTTATCTATTACGTCCCTGTTTTGATTTCAGCAAATCAGTTTGAGCGAACTCTGACAACGTGATTAATATTCATGAACCCAGCAGATAACAGTAGTAGTAGTAGTATCTTTTAATAATTACTATTACCTATGACCAACAATATCTTAAGTTACTATTATTCTTTTTCACTTTTTTAATTTTAGTCAGTGTGTAGTGTGTATGTTTGGGCATAAAAAAAATCTAGAAAGTTTAAAATCTCAAAGTCCACTCCAAAGGGAGATTTTTTTTTTTTTTTAAATCCCTTTTCAAGAACAACAACGAACGGCTCGTTTGGACTACAACACATATTTTCCAGGATTTGTGATATCACAAAGCGGATCATTAGAATTTCATTACAAAGATTCCCGCCTACAGACTTTGAATGGTTGGGGGTTGGAGGGGGCGAGGTGAAATGCTGCTGCAGAGTTAGTGCATCAGAGAACACGAAGAAGAAGAGCTGCTGTGCTACTGCGTCAAATTTTCGGCATGTCTAGAACAGCGGTTCTCAACTCCAGTCCTCGCGTACCCCCGCTCTGCACATTTTGTATGTTTCTCTTATTGCTTCATACGTTTGTTATATCTGATTGTAAGTGCCCTGCGAAGTGGACATTACCGTATATTCCTCCATGATTCCAGTTTGAAGGGAGCGCATATGTTCCATACAAAGGGCTTTTAAGTGTGCGAGACGTGAATTTAAATAGTATTTCTTTACAGAGGTATATTATGTCCCACTTCACGATTCTCTAGTAAGTTTTGTATGTGTGTGAAGACGCTGTAGGCAGCGGCGCAGCGCAAATCTGTAAATGAATACTCCGAAGTGAAGTAAACTTCAACGGATCTCCCCTGCTCAGGGAATAGGGAGCAATGAACACTGTGTAGGGAACATGTCAATCGGAACACAGTTCATGCATCGAGCTCGCTTCTAACAGATGAGCTGAATCAGGTGTGTTTGATTAGGGAGACATACAAAATGTGCAGAGTGGGGGTACGCGACGACTGGAATTGAGAACCGCTGTTCTAGAACAATTCTTACAAGTATAACACGACGTAGCTGGGCGTCGCGGACAGACGCCGAACGGTGCCGCTGGTGTGCTACACTCATAGAAAATAATGTTTTTGAATTTTAAAGATGTGGCGCGACGCGTCGCTGCACTTCTCGTCCGGTGCGCGAACGCCTGAAACGCTGTTTTTTTTCACTTCCGAAAGCGGATGATGTCAGGAAACAGTGGTTGCAATTTATTTTTTAACTCTGTTCCTGAGCATTATAACCCCAATTTGCTATTGTGTGCTGCGCAATTTACTGAGGACAGCTTCCACAACACAAGTAGTTCCGGATTCGCCAAAAGCTTTTGTTTAAAAGACGGAGCAAGGGGGCGTGGCAGCACTGAAACGCCGTCGAAGCTGTTCGCCAATCACAACACACTCGGACAGCTAACCAATCACAACACATTATCTTTTTCGGAAGGTGGACCTTCATCAAACCCAGAGCTAATCGAGCCGTTTTGCCATGCTAGGGAGAAAGGTATTTTATATGTAAATTATGTAAAATATTGCGTTTTTGCAACCAAACCACCAAACATGGGAGCTGGTCTAAGTACACCCCCAAAAACAAACTCAAGAGTTCTTTGATAAAAAGAGCATAAGGACCCTTAAACACCACCGCCAGTCTTAAGTTCAGTTAAAATGACAAATATGTATTCATTCATGGTTACCAAGTTTTAGTTGTAATCACTAAAGTTATATCATTAAATTGTGCTTAATTGTCATAATATAATGCTTGATTGGCTGAATTTAAGAGTGCACATTCAGTTATTTAAGCTGTTCCATTTTACAAAGATAAGCTGATTGGTTTTCTGTGTGTGTGTGGTTTGTGTGTGTGTCCTCTTACCATATTTTGGGGACAAATTTGTACCCAAAAGTGAGCAAAACCTGACAAAATCACACAAAACCTCAATTTGTGGATGTCCTCATTTGTAAAACTGTTATAAAAATAAACAGTTTTTTTTTTACTTTTGAAATGGTAAAAAATGCAGAAGTTTCTGTGAGGGAGGGTTAGGGGTGGGTTTAGGTTAAAAAGTGTATAACTATCTGTATATAAAAAACAATCAAAGTCTAAGTAATGTCCCCATTTAGATAGCTAAGTAAACGTGTGTGTGTGTGTGTGTGTAAAATAGTATATCAGTCTGGAGAGTAAACAAAACAATTTACTAGCCAATGGCGATTATATTGCCAAGGTGTGCGTAGAGGGTTGGTCTCTGTACTGTATCTCTGCCCAACACAACCTCTTGATCATGCAGATCAAGATGGATACATGGCAGTTCATACTTCTGTTTTAATAACTTCACAAATAAAATTAATCAAGATGAATCAAACTGAAGAGATCATGGTGATCTGTTGAACATATTTCAAAATAGCTCAACATCATCATAGTTGTGGCAAGTGGTGTAACCAAGTAAATGCAATAAATATACATTTTTGACAGAATGAATACAATGAGGTTTTCTTTACCAAATGGAGGGTTACTTGATTTGACCTGACCAAAACATTATTTTTTTCATAAAAAGGTTAAAATGTGTAATGTTTAAAAGACAGCAGAGGGATTTAAGGGGGTTATTTCTGTTTTTCTTGACATATGACAACAACAAAAACGCTTTTTGCCTGCTGGTTACTAGGACCAAATATTAAATATTTACCAAAATAACCAAATATAAAATCAAATATTATTACTATGTTAAAACTAAAATGAAAAAACTTAAGTAAATTTCATATTAATAATAAAAGCAAAAATAATAGTAATAATAAAGTACATTTTAAACTATTAATAATAAAACATCTCATTATATAACTCCATAAGAGATGGATATGAATATACACACACAACATTATTATTATTATTATTATAGTGTGTGTGTGTATATGTATATATATACATACATACACACATACAATACAAATAATAAAAAACAATACATTTTGAACTAACAATAATATTTATTACATTTAATAGTTTAATTAAATAATACTTTACATTTAGTATTAGACTTTATATTAAAACATAAAAAATACGTGCCATGGTATCACATGGTAATGTCATGGTACTTTTAAATATGCCATGATACTGAATGATTCCCATATTCATATACCACTGCATTCTATGATACTGAAATGTAGGAGAGAAACATGCCATATTGATGACTACGGCCCGGTGCTGCAAGAACTAAATCCACTGAAGAATCAAACAGATTCAGACTTCAAAAAGCACGCCGTTCAGCTGCTGTATTCCTGTCGTAACATACGTCAATCTCTAACGCATCTGCGCCAAAAGGCTGGCGTCAGTGCGCATTCACCACTAGCAAATGTCTCACGTAAATAACCTTGCTCACGCCACTAGTGTAAAAGATTCCCCGCGACTACGCAACTGTCGTACATTTTAAACGTAACCTAGAGCCTTAGAACGGTGTTTGCGTATCCATTTGAGCAGAGAATGGACTTACGTATTAAAACGTGCGTAAGAGATACGTGAATACCAACACCCTGCTATGCACCTGAACCTCATGAAAAATTATGAATTTAAAATCATTTACATACCGACTCCTCTTCCTTTTCCATCCCAGTTGGCATTTGTGGAACCGTTCGGTTGATGGAGACGCAGTCGGTGAGGTCCGGGAGGTCTTTACTGCGGTAGATCGGCAGCGGTTTGGCGGCGTCTAGCGCTCGCGCGCGGAACGAGAGTTTACTCATTGTTTTTAGCGATCACAAACACACTAAACACGGATCATTCGGTACAAATACACACACGAGCCAACGGTTCTCTCCGCGGCCGCGCTCACTGACGTCCCTCCGATCGAAATCCGGCGGTTAAAGGCATCTCTGAGCGAGTTATGGTGTTTTTTCACGGTTTTTTTTTTCTCGGCTGGTGTGAAAACATGGCGGACATGATCCCGACAGCCCGCGCGACACTGCCAAAGAGCGTGAGCGTGAGCGCGCGTGTGCCGCTGCGCGCGCACCTCATGCAACATGCGTGTACACGATATTACGAATTTACGACACACGGGCACGAGGGAGCACATGCGTGCATCGAGCTGTCACATAGGCCTACATTAGAAGAAGACAGTCTGTTAAACATCTCCCGTGCCGTGATGATCACGTCTTTACATATGACCCGCAGGCAAGTGGCCTACAATCAAAAGAGTATATATAGATATATATATATTATACTCAGGAGTTTGAGCCACAGAATGTTTTAATTGAAAATCCCATAGGCTATTGATCACCAATTGATGTGCATTTGGGGGAGGGATGCATCCCCCTTAATAGGAAGCTTCCAATCCAATCTCATGAGAACTGTTTTATGAGATGGCACATTTCTGCAAAGTGATTCACATGGAATCGTAGCCTGCAAGTTTTAGAAAAAAATTAGGGTCTAGCCCTAGACCCACCGCTAAACCTAACCAAACATAGGAATTGTACACATTTTGTACGAATTAGTTACCTGTTTGCCAAAATGTAAAATAGGCTATTTACAAATAGCCGTGGGATTATGTTGGTACCTTCACACCCTTGGTCAGGTTAGACATCATACTGAATTTAACACAGATGAAATGAGGATGTGAAGGATAGACTTAGCCTTTACAATGGCATGCACGATAGCAAGGTCCTAGATCATGTAATTTTCACAACTTACAACTTTCAAAACTGTTTTATGGAGTTCTTGTTTAGAAAGACATTTCGTCTGCTAAACAATCAGTATATGTTGTTAACAGTATTGGGCTGTTACTCCAAAAATGTAATTTAATACTCGTTACTAGTTACTCCTTTCAAAAGTAATATTATTACTTAGTACTCTCTGGCAACAGTACACTATTTAGTTACATTACTTTTCCTTCACGCCCCACAGAAGTTGTAATTGTGTTTCTTCCCCATAAAATTCTTCTAAAATGTTACTAACAATACATTTCTGCCTCATCATTTGACCCAAATCTACACTGGATCGCAGTCTTTTTACAAACAATCAATGGTGATTGATAGTGACTTTTAAGTAAAAGTGTTAATTGTCATGTGGAGATTGAAGCTGATTTTAGCTATAATTTCTCTATAACCAAATAATATTTATTATATTTCATGAAGTATTTTATCAAAAGAAATCACATAAGTTCATAAGATTTTTAATTATAGTAATATAATTTATATTGGGATCAGAAGGATGTGGGTGGGCAAGCCATAATGCCAGAGTAAAGTAATGCCACAACTTACACATTTGTGTTCAGATCACCTTTTTTCCTGACAAAATCAGTGTAATGGCAATATTCCCATCCCCTGAATGTAAGCTTTTCTATATTCCAAGCTTTCCTGGTGCACTGGTGACTTCATGTGCCTGTGCGAGTCGTGAAAATTATGAAAATAAATCTAGGAATTATTTGATTTCATTAAAGGCATTAAAAGTAACTAGTAACTAGCTGTTTTATGGATGGTAACAGTAATATTATTACTGAAATCTTATTAGTTACACTACAAGTTACTGCAAAAAGTAATATTATTGGTTGTTAAACAACAGTAGCTACAATCCATTGAATGCACTGTACCTCTATCCCTCACAGACTTTTCATTCCTGTCAAAAATTAAATACACTGTACTCTGACTAAGATCTAGTCGTGTTATTGCCAATAATGAGAGTAAAGAATTGGGCCTGCTTGGTTTACGAGATATACAACACATTTCAATCCTATTAAATAGGATTGAACTTACTATGGATTATTCCTAAAAATTGTGGTTGTTTTTACTACTGTTTTGTCGCTAAATTTGAACCAGTCTAATGATCAAAACATAGTCCACATATTTTACTGTGATTATGCTTACTGTGCTATTGAGTGTTTTAACACTAGCATAATTACAGTATTCTGTTGACATACAGTGGGTACGGAAAGTATTCAGACCCCCTTAAATTTTTCACTCTTTGTTATATTGCAGCCATTTGCTAAAATCATTTAAGTTAATTTTTTTCCCTCATTAATGTACACACAGCACCCCATATTGACAGAAAAACACAGAATTGTTGACATTTTTGCAGATTTATTAAAAAAGAAAAACTGAAATATCACATGGTCCTAAGTATTCAGACCCTTTGCTCAGTATTTAGTAGAAGCACCCTTTTGATCTAATACAGCCATGAAAGATTGGATGGTAAACGTTGGTGGACAGCCATTTTTAGGTCTCTCCAGAGATGCTCAATTGGGTTTAAGTCAGGGATCTGGCTGGGCCATTCAAGAACAGTCAAATAGTTGTTGTGAAGCTGTGTTATTTTAGCTGTGTGCTTAGGGTAATTGTATTGTTGGAAGGTAAACCTTCGGCCCAACCTGAGGTCCTGAGCACTCTGGAGAGGGTTTTCATCCAGGATATCCCTGTACTTGGCCGCATTCATCTTTCCCTCGATTGCAACCAGTCATCCTGTCCCTGCAGCTGAAAAACACCCCCACAGCATGATGCTGCACCACCATGCTTCACTGTTGGGACTATATTGTACAGGTGATGAGCAGTGCCTGGTTTTCTCCACCCATACTGCTTAGAATTAAGGCCAAAAAGTTCTGTCTTGGTTTCATCAGACCAGAGAATCTTATTTCTTACCATTTTGGAGTCCTTCAGGTGTTTTTTAGCAAACTCCATGCGGTTTTTCATGTGTCTTGCACTGAGGAGTGGCTTCCGTCGGGCCACTCTGCCATATAGCCCCGACTGGTGGAGGGCTGCAGTTATGGTTGACTTTCTACAACTTTCTCCATCTCCCGACTGCATCTCTGGAGCACAGCCACAGTGATCTTTGGATTCTTCTTTACCTCTCTCACCAAAGCTCTTCTCCCCCGATAGCTCATTTTGGCCAGACGGCCAGCTCTAGGAAAGGTTTCAGTCGTCCCAAACGTCTTCCATTTAAGGATTATGGAGGCCACCGTGCTCTTAGAACCTCAAGTGCAGCAGAAATTTTTTTTGTAAACTTGGCCAGATCTGTGCCTTGCCACAAATCTGTATCTGAGCTCTTCAGGCAGTTCCTTTGAACTCATGATTCTCATTTGCTCTGACATGCACTGTGAGCTGGAAGGTCTTATATAGACAGGTGTGTGGATTCCTAATCAAGTCCAATCAGTAATAATCAAACACAGCTGGAATCAAATGAAGGTGTAGAACCATCTCACGGATGATCAGAAGAAATGGACAGCACTGAGTTAAATATATGAGTGTCACAGCAAAGGGTCTGAATACTTAGGGACCATGTGATATTTCAGTTTTTATAAATCTGCAAAAATGTCAAAAATTCAGTGTTTTTCTGTCAATATGGGGTCCTTGTGTACATTAATGAGGAAAAAAAAAAAAAAAACTTAAATGATTTTAGCAAATGGCTGCAATATAACAAAGAGTGAAAAATTTAAGGGGGTCTGAATACTTTCCGTACCCACTGTATATAGTTTCTAAAAAAAATAACATATCCTGATCAAGTGCAGTCTGATAGCAGGACGAGCCTGCAGAGAGGAAAGTGTAGGAGCGCTTGGAAAAAGTTTACTGCTAAGACACAAATCATTGTTAATGAGGAGAACAAGCAGAACTTAGGCAGAAGCGATCCTAATAAAACCAGTGGTGGATGTGCGATGGATAAGTGGAGAGTGTCTGAGCGCTGCAGGGGCTGCACTGAGTGTTTCTCTATACAGAACATTGCCTGTATTGCTTGCACACACCAGGATCCGTGAAATAATTGCACCATTTATGCTGTCTGCTATACTGTTCAAAAGTTTGGGGTTAGTAAGATTTCCCCTTCTTTTTTTTTAAAGAAATGAATACTTTTATTCAGTAAGGATACATTAAATTGATCAAAAATAACTGTAAATACATTTCTAATGTTACAAAATATTTCTATTTCAAAGAATGCTGTTCTTTTGAAGTTTGTATTCATCAGAGAATCTTGGGGGAAAAATGATTATGTTTTAGACAAAAATATTAAGCAGCACATTAGCAGTGTTTTTCTGTGGTTCAAGATGATTCCCCATCATTTAAGCTCAAAACACACAATGACGTCCCAAGTCTCAAGACAATTAATTGTTGGAGTCATTGCAGGCATTGAGATCCCAGGTGTGAATCAGTGTAAACTGCTGGGATCAGGATGAAAGGTAAGGTCACAGGCTTCAAAGATTGCTGTTTCACTTTATCACAAATGGTCATCTTCCTCTCTTAAATTACCCTTTTTTTCTCTCTCTCCAAAAGTTTGACTTAAATGTCTGTGTATGTGTGAACCTTGTCTTTTAGTGTAGTCCAGAGGTGTTTCAGCCTCTCTGTGCTGTGACAGCTATGGTGTTCCTCATTACTGTACTTCTTTCCCCTCAGGGTCCTGTTCTTTGGGTACACTGGGTCCTGGACCTTCTCTGCTAAGTCCTGGGAGTTCTGGATGTGATGTTCCACGTTACCAAATAATGGTGACAGCCATTAATGTGGCCAAGTGTCTCGCAGTGTTGTACGAGGAGTTTATACTGCTGACATTTGGTTCGAGTTGAACTCCCTCTTTATTTTTGGGAACCCTGTATGAGCACTGAAGATTCCCTAGGGTAAGCAGGAGTAGAAGTTGCAGTTGGTAGCTTTATTCTAGGACTTAGTGAATGCACAAAGTGTGCAAATGAACTAAACACCACCTGAATTATATATTATGAGCTATGTGCATTCACTGAGGGGGAACGGTGAGCCCAAGGGCCTTCGTGATATTGTGACGTGGGCCATACGCATTACTAGACCCAATTTCATCTCAGCTCAAGTGTGAATATGCATTCCCTGTGAAACTTTTGGTCACATCATATTGAAAAGGAGAAAAGTAAGTTACCATTTCTATTCAAGATTCAAGTGGCTTTATTAGAATGGTAAAGAAGGCTTCACATTGCCAAAGCATTGGTAACATTAAATTTACAAACAATTAAAAAACACACAAATCAACAATGAGAGGGAATATTCAAGCTCTATTCAAGCTTATCTTAACAGAAAAACGATGCACAGTCATTTCTTTATAGTTGCTTTTGGGGTTTCTTTGGAGTTTAGAGGTTATAATTTTCCTTTTTGCAGGAGACAGTTTTACTATTTTTCACATTTTATGCCCTCTGGATTGGATATAAAATGTCCTTCAAGAAAGCTGGAGACTGCTGTATACATATTCAGTGGTGGACTGACTTTCAAGTAAAATACATTTGCTCAAAACCAAAAATCAGGAGATCATGGTATGTGTTTATGTCTGTCATTAATTGAATTTGTGCACATTACTACTGATCGTTTTAAGCACATTTCCAGATCTCTAGCTGTGGTTTGGACAGTTGGATTGCAGTAGATCCAATATGTCGTGGTTGATTTAACATTTGGCTTTTTAGACAGCTGTTCTGCCCAAGACAAATAAATAAATCTTATGTGTGAATGGCGAGCTTTAAATGTAAAACCTTGCTGATACAACTAACATTAAATTGTCACGTCAACAGTTTTTCAGAGTTAATCAACTGTCCAACCACAGTATACCACACACACAATCAACATTGTTTAAGACGATGGTGTTCATTTTCATTTAAACAAGTACCTTAGGGAAATAATTAAGGTCCATTTAATGTTTTTTATTTATTACAAATTTGAATTACTTTTATTATTTTTTAAATATTTTTTATAATTTTTTTTTTTTTATGTTTTTTATATGTTCACCTTTCATATTTTTATTTTATATTTAGAAATGTTGTTGTGCATTTTTTCATCTGTATTAATTTAGTTATGAGATAGATCTCCAGAGAGATGATCACGCTAATTCAATAATTATTCCACTTTTATTTAGATTTAGTCTTTAATAGTAGTCATTTCAGTTTTTTTTAAGTTTTGAAAAAATGTTTGTACAATATTTATATTTTATTTCAACTTAATTTCAAGTACCGAAAACAATTTTTAATAGCTAGTTTTAATTAATAACAACAGTGATGTTTACATTTTTCAAAGCAGTTAAAATCCTCGGGTGCATCGTGTGAAACCTCTAGGCTCATTGGTGGTTACCATGAGATTCTGGAGAAGCGGGTTGGCATATGTGCATTCGCACCTTGGCTTTGTTACTTCCAAGAAACTAATAATTCGATTCAAGCGTAAACACAAATGATTCTAGAGACACATGTTTTTCCCAAGAGGAGCTCAATGTAGATGTTAATTTTCTCCTCCAGGGATAATGGTTCTCTCTGATCAGGTTATTATCAGCGACTGTGATGTCAACATAAACTGAACGTAAACAATGCCATGATGTCATAGGGCAGTTTGACTGCCCTATGACAGGAGTTGCATTTGTATGAATACTGGTCAAAATCCAAACACAGCGATGCCCAAAACACTCAAAAATGTGTGCAAAACATGTGTACACCACGAGATGCTGAAACAGTGATGGTTTGAACGCAAATTTCTCTCTCTCACTTCTGCGCTTCGGACGTTTAAAGGTTTACATTTAAATGTATGCATTTTTATCCAAAGTGACTTACAATAGACTTTGGCAATTTGTTCAGAAAACTGAACTACATCTGACTTTGTGTAAAAGTCACTAGATCAGATTCACAAACATATTGATTTATTTTCATAAATATAAACATAAAATATGTAAAATATAAAAACTAAAGCAAATTCAAAATATTACTAAAAACTATAATAGAATAGCAGCCTTTGTTATACTTCCTACGTAGCTCTTGAACTCGAGCAGCTTCGACGGAATCAATATGTGTATGTCTCACCTGTGGATGCATTAGTTTTTTTTTTTCTTCGTTTCAGTTACAGTCAGTGAATCACATCGCATTGTGTTTAGTTAGGATACTGATTGGTCACACCTCCCCACCTGTTAATTCCACATACATTTACAGCAGCCTGACAAGATTGCTTCAGTTCAATAGCTCACAGAGAAACAGGGAGATGGGATGCCGGACAAGCAGCTAAATCATCAACATCGTCAAGTCTCTTAACCTAACTAACCCCACACCTGTCGTGGTTCTCTGGTAAGTGCTCAGTGGGCTCTACTTGTGACTCCGGATATAAAAAAGTCCAAACTTTATGTTCCGTGTGCACATGCCTGGTGTGATTGCAGGAGACTCTTACTATTCACCTAACATGTGCAAGGATTCTCGCTGACGGCCAGCCATATCACTAACACAACCATCTCTGGAGTCGTCATGAAGGAATCCGTCCACTTATTCAAAAATACAGGTAAAAATAGCCCACAACTACTAGGGACATCTAGGTGGAAACCTGGGCAAAGGCGGAGTGGGGCCCCATTTGAAGACTTTGATCAACTTAATGCATCCTTGCTAAATAGAAGGAATATATTAGTATTAGTAATCGATTTATTAAATTAGTAATTAAATAATTAATATACTGAGTATTAGTTTTTAAAAAATCTTACAAAGATTTTAAACTGAGGAAAATCCGAGATGGTCCTCACTGCAGAACACAAGATCCAGGGGGTGTGGTTGGATTCAGATCCAACTCCTCTCACCTTACATATACCTAAACCTACCGTCTCCACCCCCTGATCACTAAACCCACCTTACACATACCTAAACCTACCCATCTCCACCCCCTGATCCTTAAAGCCACCTTACATATACCTAAACCTACCATCTCCACCCCCTCTCCACCCCCTGATCCCTAAACCCACCTTACACATACCTAAACCTACCCATCTCCACCCCCTGATCCCTAAACCCACCTTACATATACCTAAACCTACCCATCTCCACCCCCTGATCCCTAAACCCCCTTCACACCATACAACCCAACCCAATCTCCACCCCGATCCCTAAAACCCACCTTACATATCTCACCCTAAAACCTACCCATCCCACACCCCCTGATCCCAAACCCCCAACTTACATATACTAAACCACCCTCTCCCCCCCAGCGTGCCCTATACCTAAACCTACCCATCTCCACCCCGATCCCTAAACCCACCTTACATATACCTAAACCTACACTCTTCTCCAACCCCCTGATCCTAACCCCCCCTTACATATACCTAACGCTACTACCCCTCTCCACCCCCTGCAACCCCTAACCCACCTTACTATACCTACACCACCATCTCCACCCCCTGATCCCGAACCCCCACCTTCATAGACCAAAACCTACCCATCTCCCATCTCCAGCCCGATCCCGACAACCAAAAACCCACACCCCACCTTACAATACCTAAACTACCCGCTCCCACGCCACCACCTGATCCCTAAACCCACCTTACATATACCTAAACCTACCCATCTCCACCCCCTGATCCCTAAACCCACCTTACATATACCTAAACCTACCCATCTCCACCACCTGATCCCTAAACCCACCTTCATAACCTAGAAACCACCGATCTCCACCCCGATCCCTAACCCACCTTACATATACCTAAACCTACCCATCTCCACCCCCTGATCCCTAAACCCCTTACATATACCTAAACCTACCCATCTCCACCCCCTGATCCCTAACCCCCTTTCAATACTAAACATACCCTCTCCCAACCACCCGATCCCTAACCCCACCCACCCATCTTCCACCTATCCACCCCTAAACCTACCTATCTCCACCCCCTAGATGTGGATCCAACCCCGCCCCCTGGATCTTTGTTCTGCAGTGAGGGGCTACTGGAAAATGCCGAAATCCGAATGATTGGTAAATAAGAATGGTGGTCAATTCTGACATCTAGTGGTGTGTGACATCCATTCATCAAATGCCTGTCAGGCTGTTGAGAAGATATGCATGCAAGTGTTTTCAGGTAAATTGAGTAACTGAGACACAGCACACTTTTGAGAGCAGTCACTATACTTTATTGGAGGGGAATAGTAGCATAAAATTTAATCTGTACATTATGTAACAATTACGTCTGGTCAGGCCCTGAATGCGTTAAATACTCGAGAGAAAGTTGGACAAAAATGGCATGTCCAGCACAACAGTAATACAGCTGCTCGCACCTAAAATGCAGAGTTTTGGTAAAGTGGAGACATTCACTCAGTGGTGTAGTTGAGAAGAAACATGGTCACTGAAGACCCCAAAAGTGTGTCTTAGAGAAAAGACAGAGAGAGAAGCAGCTGGTCGAATCCCAGGAGCAATACTTACAACGCTGCACCATGTTGTCTGTCGTGCTACACTGTTTGTTCAATCTTTTGAACGCCGTGAGTGGAAGTCTGAGGTAAAGGATTGATTCTTTAGTAGTGTTTTATTTATCTGACCAGTTTTGAAAAAAGCATCACTTCTCATTGATCCAGTAAAGAATGACAGTTGGGCCATGATATAAATTAATAAAACTAAAATACAGATGTACAAAATTAACATTAAAATATTTAATAATAATAATATCAATAAAGGATTTTTTTCGAGACATAAAAAAAAAATCATGCTCTTTTCACAATCTAAAACAACATTCATATATACCAGAGGGGCGGGGGGGGGGGTGGCGGAGGGTGGGTGGGGGTGGCAAATTCAATTGTCGTGGTTCGGCGGGGGGGGCTCTCTACTGAACACGGGGCTTTTAAAGTTTGGCTTTCCATCTTATTCAACCTTCCTCCCAAATTCCCTAACTAGAAAACCAAAAACATACGGGAACAGGACAGCACCTGGTAAAAACTCTACAGGCCAGCAGCAGTCACTCAGCTTATTGAATCGTCTGTAGTGTTTACAGTCAAAAGTTAAATCACAAGAACCTCACGGGAGACACTGTCAGACCAGAGCACTCAATTAACTACAAATTAACCAGTACTTTAGTTTGGTCTTATAACTGACTGACCTTACATTTTGCATCTACAGTGTCCAACTGAGGGCCTTTGAAAGATGGCATTGGCCCTTGTATTAATTTACCATCCTGACAGCAGTCAGATAAAGTAAAACAGAATGAGCTGGCTGAGAATGCTACAGTAGAGAGAGATAGAGAGCTTTCATTGAAAGGGCTTGATTGCATACTGTTGTATGGACCTGAACATTGTCAAATGCATCATACTGTAAAATAATTGTGAAAGCAAAACAAACCAAAATGAGCCACTGAATTCTATGAATCTTATATCACGATTTGTTCAGACAGGCAACAGATATCCGATTTTAAAAAACAAACATGAAATGCATCGTTTACAAACTGGATTCAAACCACAGCAGTATGTGGTTTGAAATCAGATTAAAATCATGTTTTTACAAATGTGTTGAGTCTGTATAGTCAGATCAGATCTCAATTAATTTTTTCACCATTCAGGATGACGTGACTAGTATTGAAAGCAAAATGAACGAAAATGAGCCACCAAATCATATTAGATAATTTGTTCAGACAGGCAGCATAAATCTGATTTAGTATCTGATTCAAATCAGTTTAGATGTTTGTAGTCTGAATGGGGGGAAAACAAAGATTTTTACAAAACGGATACAAATCACATGAATATGTGGTTTTAAATCAGATTTTTAGAAATGCATTCAGCCTGAATTGTCAGTTATCACCATTAAGGATGCAATGTGACTAATATTGAAAGCAAAATGAGCCACTGAATGAGCCACTGATGTCAGATTAATATCAGTTTCAGTGTGAACAGTCAGATTAGAGCAGTTTTTCATCATCTGGGATGCAATGTGATGGTAATGACTGATATTGGGACGGATATTGACTACACTGTCCGAACAAATGGATCAAATTTCTCACAAAATGACAGTCGATCCTAAAGATCGAATCTGAAAATAAAAATTGGATTCAAGTGCAGTGTGAACGAAGCCTAAAAGCAGCAGCAGCAGCTTTCTTTTGAAAGACTGTGTTGGCCTGTCGGCAAAGAGTTACTGCATGTGTTCGGTCCCCATTACAGCATATTATTATCTTAATACTCTCAGACAACGTGCGTCATATGCATAGCCTGACGTTGACTTCAGTTTGTGATGTACATTATGGTCTAAGCAAACTGCTAGGCGCTTGTATTTCTACCACACTGGAAGTGGCCTGTGAGCTGTGAAACAGTCCCTGCTTAGGATGTTATTGCACATAATTTGACCACACTAATAAGGTGTTATATTAACGGCCCTTGCATACATAATATAACAAGGGTCACCAGAATGGCTCAAAGCAAAGGGAAACGCTTCCTGAGACATACTGAGATACAGTTCTTGTAGAAGTGTGTAGAAGGTTGCCTGGCTGCTGATCTGAAACCAGTTTGACGTGTCACTCGTGAGGTCGGGCTTCATGAGAAGGCTGGTTCAAATGCAGCGCACAAGGGCGGTCTTCTACTCGCAACAACACAGAAGCGGAGAGTGAGAAGACCGTAGAAGACCAAGATTGGATGATTCCCAATGAAAATGGAAATGAACGAAAAAGAGTGACGCCCTGAAGACAGGAAATAACTTCAGATTAACAAATAATGAAGGGGTTTTCATGACTGCTAATGGGATCTCACGCACAAGCTCCACGTGATAAAGGATTGAAAAACAAAGAAAATGAAAAATGAACCAAAAAAAAAGAAGAAAAGAAAACAAGGCATGCACATACGTCAATGTTGTGAGGACACTGCAAACCTATATTGGTAAGTGCTTCTGTATTATTTTCACAAAATTCATATTTTCAGGGATTTTTTTCTTCTCAACAGGTCTCGATAAAGGTCAAAAATTGCTTTAACAAACAAACAGTCACAATGCTAAAAAACCCCCAAAAGGATCACATTTTAAACAGCAGGGCAACACAGAGAACAACTAAAAGAAAGAAGGCAGAACACTGGTTTATGAATGGCCATCGTTTCTTGGCATAATCTGTCATATAAAAAAAAGTTTTCCCCGTATTTAAAAAGCTTCCGTGCCAAATGGAGTTCATCGAAAAGCCTCTTTTCTTATATCATATAGTGTTACAAAACAAACGTATTATTAGGATGAGAAACTGAGGTATACCTTGTCGAGAGGTTGGTGGTTATCTGACAGAAACTCTGAAAGCTTTCAGAGAAAACACGTGTTGATTTGGGTTGTATCATCACCCTTTCTGTTGATATCTGTACAGCAGCGTCACACTACACATTCAAAAAGCTGTTTCTTATTGGCATTACAATAGTCATTCATACGAACACATTAAATGTGTCTTTTTACATGGACGTTGCCCTTTTTATACTGAAATGACACGAGCGCTGTGGGCGGAGGAGGAGTCTCGTTTACTCCTTGAATGTGAAAGCTTATTCTCCGAGCAGAGAAACAACAACAAAAAGGTTCACTTTTGATGTCGGCTTATAATCCATCCGTCCTTACCAGAGTGCCCCGTGGTACTAGTTTATATACACACACAAATACAATAACGTAGCTTGCTCCAGGTAAACCTGTATTAAACCCAGATTCGGCACAAAATGCATCATCTGCATTTGCTCCAGCCTTAAGTACAGGACAATCATCCAGCATGTCTGAAGCCAGCCGTCAGAACTGCAGTCCACCACCATCTCCGACGCGTCTTTTCTGTTCGGTCAGCCCCGCAATTCACATGCTGATATCCTCTAGTCATAGACTGGACTCCTTAGGGGGATAGTCCACATTGGTCACCATGGTTACAACAGTGACTATTTCCTCCGGGGCGGAGACGCTGGTCTGCCGCTGCATTTGGATCACACGCTCCTCAACGCAGCCCGCGGAGAGACGCGCCTCAGCCTCGTGGTCCCAGCATTCCTCTATAGTCTCACACAGCATGGCCAGACCCTGAGAGACAAATTAACATGTTTTATATCAAGTATAATATTCACTTAATTAAAATCTTCAGTTGCGGTGAGGTCTAACGATGATCCGTACCAGATGTTTCTGCCAGCACTCCCTGAGAGTGGGCCGAAGCTTTTTGTGGACCACCACCTCCTGCATGTCCTCTAGAGTGGGGTGTTGGCCCACTTCCTCCTCAAACGGAAGCATGTACTCATCCACTGGACCTTAAGAAACAATCAACAAACATCCGCTCAAGTTCTACCATTGAGGGGTAACGGGCGTTTTCAAACTAGGGTCCATAGACCCCAAGGAGCTACAAGGGGTACACAGAAAATTTGCAAGGAAAAAAAAAATAGAATGTCAGAAATCACATTAACTTTAGACATGAGCTAAATGTGGTAATGCAATCATTTTTAACATTTACTAAATTATTACTTTTTCATTAAATTTATCAGCCCTACTTTTTAATCATTTTGAGCAGTATAAAAATAATTTAAAATGTAATTTTAAAAAGATTGAGAAAAGAATGTGTTCAGCTCTTCTTTCCTGCAAAAATGAAAAATGTGTCATCATTTATTCACACACATAGTTCCAAACCTGTATGACATTATTTCCACTGTAGAACACAAAAGAAGATATTTTGAAGAATGTTGGGAACCAAACCATTTTGGTGACCATTGAGTTATCTTCTTTTATGCTTCTCAGAAGATAGTAAGTCTTTCAGGTTTTGAATGACTTAAGAGTGAGTAAATGATGACAATTTTTCATTTTTGTGTGTACCTTTAGTGGTTCTTGGAATCAAAGTTTTTAAAAACCCCTGGGTTAGAGTTATGCTGAAAGAATACAACTACATATCTTGCCATGTGCATCAAAAATGGAATTAAATAATCGCTGATAAAAACTCGAAAATTGAAAAAATAACATTCTTCCACGTTATCAACAAACGCCAAACAAATGAAGGAGAAGTCAGTTTGGAGAAGAAGTAGCTAAACAGAATGACTTTTAACCACCTGATCTGCCATCACACTCTGTCATCCATTCAATCCCATCATGCACTGCACTTAATGAGGTTGTCACACATGATGACCCCTGTCACAACAGTCCCTGAGGTCTGCTTCACTTTCCACACCTGATCAATATTGTTCCATTAGACCAGAGACCAATAATCAATAATAGTGAACTTACTGCACTTACAGTGACAGGCTTATTCAGGAGCCCAAGTGATAGTAAAACATACTGGAAAATGTGTTTGTGTGATCATGGAGTGCTGCAGCTACAACTCAAATGTCAATCAAATTTCTATAAAATAGCTCATATAACTGCACAGCTTGATGTCAAAATAGTCTAAGAGGAATAGCAGCTCATGTATTCGTACCATCAGATGCAGTGCAACGGGCCGCCAGCTCCCACAGCACCAGTCCCACCGCATACATGTCTATCCTGAGGAAAGCGTCTCGCTGGAAGTTGATGGCCCCTTCCAACACCTCTGGGGCCATGTAACGTCTGGTTCCCACCTGAAGTGCACAGAGAGACCCCCATCTGGTTAGCATAACAGATTAAAATGGAACATGTACATGCATATAGTATTGCCTTGATAAGTAGTGAATTATGGGCAAGGGTCCAGCTGCCAGAGCAACTATTTCTATACTGAAATATATGAGAATGTTTCAATGATCTAAATCAGTGATCTTCACTATTTTTTTCACGAGAGCCGCACTTATAGGACAAAGTTAACAGGAGAGCCACTTTTACTGCAAAGTATGAAAAGTTACATCCAGTCGTAAATAGCATGTCTGCTTCTCAATGTCATCCCTGAACATACAATATGCAATGCAATACAAAGGGGTTTATTTTTAAAAGTTATTTATTTAAAGTTATTTGTTTAACTACATTAGCCCATTATGTATCAAACCATAAGAGCACATTGGGTGTTAAGAGCTGGAAAGATTGCCAAAACAACTCCGTAGTGAGTCAATGTCATGGACGTAAGGGCAGAGCAAGTTTAAATATCTTTCTAAACCGCGCGTCTGTGCCATTCATTCACAAAGAGACATGCAAATTAATATTTAAATGGTATTTTTGCAGCTTAATATTTACAGATACTAGTCCATATCTTGATTTGATTTAAGTGTAATGACCTACTTTTGATTTATTCACCCAAACTTTGACAAATTCCGTGACATTCTGCGTTATACAGTAAATTCTGTCCAGTGTAGACGGCGTGAGTTTTTTTTAATGGCTTAGTTTTAGCCCTGCTTGTTTTTAATTTTTTTATTAAACCTCTGTAGTGATCCATAGCGTATTATTACTGCCATCTGCCTGCGAGCACACCTTACGCTTTGGCGACCGCGCATGAGTAACACGGATCTAATCATACATGCTTGAACTGCCATAACAAAATGCGGCAGCGCATAGTCGTGTAGAACTACCGCCCACTCTCTCAGTACCAAGCCAATACAATTAAAAAGTATTGCTACAAGTCTTTCTACAATCTTTCTGCTATCACTGCAGTCAATTCACTTATGGTTTCAATATGAAGGGCTCATCCAGCTGTGATTTTCTCGCCTATAAACATTGTGAAGCTTTGTGTGATTTTACTTCTTGTATACTCAAACAAACAAAAATTATAGTTAATATTGCTCTACATTTAGGATTTATTCAATTACTGAATTTTTACCTGCATACTTCATACTGCTGTTAAAAATGTGAAAAACCTCAAGCGTTTATTTAATTTGTATCCTTGTTCTTTTGTTTTAATTGTTCTATTTGTTCATGATTTTATTACCACCTGTTTACCTGAAAAATTTCTTGGACAAACTTCAAGATGTGATTACTTAATTGAGAAACACTTGAAGGCTGCATGCCATGGTTTTAATTGACTTTGTTAGCATTTATATTACTATTTATCTTTTTGCATAAAATACTTTTTGTATTCAATAGTATATGCGTTTTTGTTGTGGTACTGAGAAAGAAATTTCACTACTGGTATTATATTGACTACTGCCATTTTTGTGTGGTGACAAGCCTTTTATGTAGGCAGCACATTAGGTTTTGAGATACAGCCTCTGATACACCTCCATAGAATCATATTCATATTTAAACACACTTCACAGAGCGATCAGCACCAGCTTTAGAGGATCTGAACTAGTGCTGGGCGGTATGACCAAAAATTTATATCACGGTATTTTTCAAAATTATACCGGTTTCACGGTACATGACGGTATTTTTTTTTCATGCATGACCAGGTGTTAGCCATATTTTCTACTGATTGAGAGAGGAAATACTGCAGTATATTGACTTAGAATGCCCCATTTTACTGTCATGATGAGTGAATATTGTCAAAAAAATACCACACTAAATAGTGACTAAACACGACCCCTTTTAATACATGTTAACCAGGAGTCACTCTCATTTATAATCGTGACATCGTCTGATAAAATCAACATGCATCTACACTAAAGAGCGGCTATGCGGTTTGTTTTGGCTATATTACTTTTTTGTCTCATGCAGCGCACTGTGTCTGAGTAACAAACTAAAAAAACAACAACAAACAAGTGCATGTGATATTAACAGACGAACTACCCTCATATTATAATTCCAAACAATCAGTAAGCAAAAGGTGCTAGGAAACGCTGTTTTGTACTAATTTATTGACGAGTCGGCTGCGGTGCGGCCAACTGATTTCGCTGCTTCTCTGCCGCTCACTGCACAAAACAGACGCAGAGAGAGGTGACACTTCTCAAAGTCAGACCTCGCGCACGCGGGACAGCACTGGCGAAATCTTCAAACTGAACCATAGCTAAGATTTATCCAAAAAAGTCACTAGGTTTGTCAGTATGAATATTAGGATGGAAAAAGCCGCTAAAAGGGTCTGAAAGTTGCTAAATCTAGTGCTGAAGCTCGTGTGTGTGTGAGACGCAGGAGCTGATGGCAGGGGGCGGTGGATATTTGTGGTGGTCAATGTGGATATTGTGGATGAGTTCTGTGTCATCATGTTCTATTAGTTTTACAGCTTCAGTTTCGGAACTTTCACGCGTAGTAACACATACAGCTGTTCCCTCACACAGTGCAACAGTGTCGCATTCCGAATGTTGTTTAAGCGACATACACCGGTATTGCGGTATTTTAAAAATTCATATCATAACAAAAATAAACACCAGTATTCTGTATGAACCGGTATACCGCCCAGCACTAATCTGAACTTGTTGTCTTTCAACACTTACCTGCCCATGTGTGTCCCCAGCTGACTTCCCTGCTTCAAACTTCAAAGCCAGACCAAAGTCAGCTATACAGGCCGTCAGGTTTGTCTTCAGCAGCACGTTCTTGCTCTTAATATCTCTGTGCACGTACAATACAATTGAAAAAATTTAAAGTAAAAATGGCTTAAAACGCTCACAAAGATATTTTCAACATGGTTTCGGCTGTTTTTGTCTATAAAAATGAAAGTCAGTGGGGTCTAAAAAAAACACTGTACCTCAGTGACTTTCACTGCATGGGGAAAAAAAACCCCACACATTAAAAATTTGTGTATCTGCAGAAGAAAGTAAGTCATACAGGTTTGGAACAACACGAGTGTATGTTTTTGGGTGAACTATCCTTATGACAGTGTCTTCTGTTCAATATATCCAAGGACCATAATGGTTCTTAAAGAGTTGAACATTTCTCACCTGTGTGCGATGGCCGGTTTGAGGCCGTCTTTGTGTCCTGGGAAGTCAGAGTGCAAGTAAGCCAGGCCCCGAGCCATGGTTTGAGTGATGTGACACAGCTCATTCCACGTCACCACGTTTGCCTTTAGGTAGTCTGTCAGGGAGCCCTGCACACAGACAGAACAGACAAGCGGATCAATCATGGCTGTATATCAGCCTGCAGTGCAAACAACTAAAACCTTTTAAATTCACAATTAAAGGAAACAAAAAAACTTATAAACTCAGCAATAACACTGACTCCGGATACTTTGAGTGCTACTGTCACATATTGACTCAAAAAACTTGAATGATTTTTTAATTAAAATAATTTATTTTGCATAATTGGATCTGACAAGGCATCAACATGACAAATAAAAAATGTTTCTTTTGTAATGACTGTCCCCTGAGAACATATCAAGCAGAATACATTTATAACAAAAATGCAAATGACATCAGCAGCATTCAAAAAGTAGAGTGTTCAGCAGCTGGGCTTGATAATTTCATTAAGCAAAATTCTCTAGTCTGACGTTCAAAATTCATATAAATTAAAAAAAAAATTATTAAATGTCATTAGCAACATTGCAAAAAATAATATAGCATGTAATGCCTGCTGATTATGATGGCAGAGAGATTCATTTGTAAACTTTGAGAAAATAAAATGGATCTAGAACGTTCCTCCTTTTAAGTGCAAGCCAATACTGTCCAGCCCTCATACAGTTCCACACCTTCTCATGGTAAGCCGCGATGAGCCACAGCTCAATGTCCAGGTGGCTTCCTCTCTTCTCTGCCCCGATGAACTGCAGAATGTTTTCATGCCTCATGCCGGGGAGATTGTAGATGTCATACTCGCTCTGCCATGAGAGCTTGTCCTGAGAAAGACCCAAAGTACACAGTTATTACAGCACACTGGTATGATGGGCAATCCCCTAAAAAACATTGATCAAAAACATTGATCAACCAGTAAGTCAACAGCAGTAGGGCTGCTAACTGACCATTAAAACAATTGATACGAGTTACAGAGCCTTAGCTGACATTCACAGTCAACACAGATTATGCAAGTAGTAATTTACCAGAGCAAATTATTACATGGTTGATTGATGTGGAGCTAATCTTCTGTTAGCTGTTTCTACTAAAGATGCACATTTTCAAAAATTTTCATTTCATGAAATAAATGTTTATCATGTATATTTAAGGAAGGAAGTCTCTTATGCTCACCAAGGCTGCATTTATTTGATCAAAAATAAGAGTAAAAACACTGTAATATTGTGAAATATTATTACAATTTAAAATAACCATTTTCTATTGTAATATATCTTAAAACATAATTTATTGCTGTGATGTCAAAGCTGAGTTTTCAGCAGCTATTAGTCCAGTCCTCAGTGTCACATGATCCTTCAGAAATCATTCAAATATGCTGATTTAGTGCTCAAGAATTAATTTTTATTATTAATGTTGAAAGTACTTGTGCTGCTTAATATTTTGTGGAAACGGTCAGAATTTTTTTTTTAGGAATCTTTGATGAAATGAAAGTTTCAAAAGAACAGCAGTTATTTGAAAGGGGAGTCTTTTGTAACATTATTAATGTCTTTACTGTCACTTTTGATAAATGAAAGCATCCTTGCTGAATACTAATTTCTTTTTAAAAAAAAAGTGCCCATTGAACACTGTTCTGTTCATATTCTGTATAAAGTAAATAAATAAACAAACACAGTTATATCATTTATGTATACTAAACTATATAAATATTAAACATTGATATATACAGCTTTTTACAGCGTATGTTTTAATACAGAAGATGGTATAGTTTCCTCTTCACATTCTGTTTCATATGATTGAATCATCTTTGCTGTCAAGTCTATCATTAATTAGAAATATTTTACATGACTCTCAAATTCAGTTTTATTTAAATCACATTATGTGCTAATGTTGTACATGCAGTGCACATATATGTAACTTCACAGGCTGACACATGGCTCAGCTCCACGTTTGGCTGTGTAATTGGTTAAGCAGGTTTGATTAACTCATCAGCTTTAGGAGCCAATTCTCTGGCCTTGGGTTTGCGTGGTACCTGAATGGGGAAAATCTTCACTGCCACATAGTCACTAAGCAGCTGAGCCTTCCACACACAGCCAAAGCGCCCCCTAGCTTTGATTTCCAACAGCTGCAGTGGCTTCTGGACCAGGGTGGGAGTCGGCGGCATGGGTCCAGGGTCCTCAAAGACAATAAATAAGGAAGTGTAAGTCATTGGGTTGGATGAACAGACCATCTGTAGGTTTAATAACTGCTGTAGACTTCATCACTATGGAGACCATTGTCACCCAGCTTGTTTCACAGCGACTCTCTAAATGACAAGCTGGCTGTGCTGATTTCTGAATAACCTCTGCAGGGTTATTAAAGTGCCACCATTAACCACCATAAGGTCATTTCAATAAGATGTGTGTACAAAGGAGGGCCATTCAAAGTGGCCATTAGGGACACTGTCCGGAAACAAGACCCTGGAATTAACCCATGACTCCTTAAATAAAACACCTTCTCTGTTACGTTGATTGCTGGTGCCACTGGTATATTGTGATTCCCACTTTAAAGTAGTTAAGGGTCGGTTCATGCTAGATTTTATATTCAATTTCATACACTTCCATTCATACACATGCAAACGAAGGAGAATGGGTACACAAGCACATGCAAAGATTTTGTCTTCAGCTGCACACTAAACTCTGACCTGTGAATTAGCATAGAGAAAAATAGTTTGACCAATAAAGGATTAAAACATCCAGACTGACGTCTTGGATGAAAATCAAACGGAGGAAATTCTCATTTTGGAATTTTCAGGTCATCCTGTGTTATAGACACTACCATTTAAAAGTTTAGGTTGGTTAGGGTTTTTAAACTATTTTTGAAAGTAGTCTCTTTTTCTGTCCACGACTGTTTAACTTAAAAAAAAAAAAAAAACAAAAAAAAAGAAAAAAAAAAGAAAAGAAAAAAACTAATATTTAAAACATTACAATAACAAAAATAACAGTTTTTTTTATGTTTTCAAATGCTTTTAAAAAATATACATAAATTCTTTCTTTGATGGCAAAGCTGAATTTTTAGCCATCTTCAGTGTCACATGATCCCTCAGAAATCATTCTAATGTGCCGCTTTGGTTCTCAGGAAATTATTATATTTTTTGTGTAAACCGTAATAAATTTATTCGGACTCTAAATGAATAGAAATGAAAACTAAAACACATTCT
Source organism: Sinocyclocheilus anophthalmus (assembly GCA_018155175.1). Lineage (NCBI taxonomy): Eukaryota > Metazoa > Chordata > Actinopteri > Cypriniformes > Cyprinidae > Sinocyclocheilus > Sinocyclocheilus anophthalmus. Next base: position 208,190 of record JADLZN010001916.1, read on the forward strand.
TTGTAATGTTACAAATGTCTCAAATTTTTTTTAACTTTACAAAAGGCAAGTTCAAAACACAGTGTTCAGTTCAGACGAAAACCGCTTTAATTTAAGTCTTAATCACCACAATAAAGTACTAGTGTAAAAAAATATATATTTTATTTATTTATTTTTCTAAGTAAAATGAGCACTTTACAATGGACCACACCAATTGTTATAGGAGAAGGGAAGTGCAAAGAGTGTAAACCCAGCAGAAGACCTGTTCAGTGCATTAGGATTGCAACACATTGTGAGAACATTGTAAATATAATAACACATGCAAACAATACAAGCTGTGGTGATGTGTTAAGTGGGGTAAAGGTGGACCATGTCATGCAGCTGAGCTGCATAAAGCTTTGACAGAAGGGGCTTATGGGAGTTGCAGTTCAGAGCTTGTTAAACATAATCCATAGCTTCTGTAAGTGGACCACAGATTTGATAAGCAGCTGACCTAGTTTGTGAGTGCGGTGAAATGCACTGGCATGCCATTACACCTTGAAGGCTTGAACCTTCCTGAACATGCCTTATGTAAGCAGAGACCATTTATTTAGCAGTTCATCTAAATGCACGAGAGTGCGCTCAAACCTTGTCTTACACCCAACATGACCTTTTATGACCAATTACCCTTTGTCAGCAAAACACAATAGACTATTTCCCGCTTATCAAATAGGCTAATCCCAATTATTCAAGTGAATCAGTGCAAGAAAGCAATATAGATAGCATCTGTAGGCACGGATCCAACCCCTGCCAGTGTGCTTGCTGTACTTGGGCATACGACTCTCCTTATACTCAACGCAAGAGTAAATCTGCAATATATAAATATAAGAACAATACATAATAATACATATAAATATGAACAAATCTAGAATAATTTTATATTATAATTCTGGGAAACAGTGTATATATATATATATCTAACATATTTACTTTTATGCAGGTAACAGCAGCCATATCCCCTGCCTCATGACGGTTGACCACACTTGCTGCTGGAAAGGTGTTATTGAGGCCAACAGGGGGGGCGCACCCGGTGGTCCTGTGTGGGTCCAATGCCCCCGATGGTAGTTACGGGGACACTATACTGGACAAAAAGCACCGTCTTCGATGAGACTTTAAAACCTGAGTCCTGACTCCTGTGGTCATCTTAAAAATTCCCAATGATGTCCTGGGGAAAAAGAGAACGGGTGTAACCCTGGCTCCTGGCCAAATTCGCCTATTTGTTCCTCGACCATCCATTGGCCTCCTAACAATCCCCATATCTGCCGATTGGCTTCATCACTCTGTCTCCTCTCCACCAGTAAGCTGGTGTGTGGTGGGGGTTCTGGCGCACTATGGCTGCTGTTGCATCATTCAGGTGGATGCTGCACACTGGTGGTGGATGAGGAGATTCCCCCCTTCTATGTAAAGCGATTTGAGTGCGCAGAAAAGCGCCATATAAATGTAAGGATTTATTATTATTATTATTATTAATATATAATGTGGTTTATTTAATAATGTTTTAATATGTAATATAAACGTTTATTATATAGATAAGAGGGATTGCCACCATTCTCAATATAATATTGACCATTCGGTACTAGTACCAAATCGGTTTTTGCGGTTAAATAATTTACATGGTTTTTGAATTTTTCTTTCTCACCGAATTGCTCCTGAATTGCTCGTGTTTAGGTGCCCTGAGTTTTCGCTGAGATTCAGGAAATCATGCCTCTTCCACCTATAGTCCTCGGCTGAGCCAACCTTCAGCCTGACAGCAATAAACTGACAGACCAGTACAATCATCACCTCAACTCACTTTTTTTTTGTGCCGGTCATGTTGAGGGTGGTGGAAATGTCACCACAATACACAGCCACCCCGCTGAAAAAAATGTGTACACTCTTGGCTGTATTTAAAGAGTCTATGCTGCATAAACTTTACATAGTTTCTACAAACCCTCTTTGAAAATTCAGCCTTAGACCATAACCCCCTGTCTTTCCTTTCTCTTCATAGGGGCGTCTGCGATGTGGTCTTCTTATCACAGATGAGGCAGAAACGTTATATTCCCACCCACTAGTTAATAAGGCTATGTCGTTAGCATGGATCACAAATATATCATTATTATGAAATACCAAGATGGCTTGAAGCACAAGATAACCACATACATTGGCTTAGTCAAAAAATGATGTGAATTTGTCTTCAAGTTTCTTACCAAAACGTTTCTATAATCTTCTTTTTTATTCACGCAAGCTGTGATAGCCTTGTCCCATATTAGGTTTCCTGGACAAGAGTTCTATTTACTTCTGTTATGCATTGTTGATTGTTCCGTGTGTGAGGTCGCCCCCCCCCCGCTTCCAGATGATGAGAACAGACTTACATGTGTTTATAAGCTGCACAATAATGGCCACGCCAGGCCTATTTTGGGACATAACAGGAAAATATACTTCTCTCAAAGAAATTTGAACAAGACACATATAACCTGTTTTTCCGCCAGAGTACAGAAGTTGTACAACAGAGTTGATTTTTTCAAATTGTTTTCCAAATCACATTTTAAAATCGCAAAAAACACTCTGATGTGCCAAGCCATCGAAACCAAACCGAAAACCGTGGTAAAAAAAAACGAGGTATGTATTGAACCGTCATCTACATGTATTGTCCTTTGCGGGTCCCGATGAAGATAATTCAGTCGTGCATCATCGTAAATTGAATTGTGGTTGAAAGTTCTTTCCAGTAATTCAACCCTCCATTGTGAACTCGGTGTATTAAATATTCATGCACACAGACTGAGTACGTTTAAGTATTTTGGTTCTTTTAATTGTGTGATTTTGGCTCACTATGGTAACAAAAACCCACCAATTCACTTAGAATATGGTGACATGCCAATCAGCTAATCAACTCAAAACACCTGCAAAGGTTCCGCCGCTAGCCTTCAATGTCTCTCAGTTTTGGTTCGACAATTTGAGAATGAATTACTGACATAAATGACACTTTTCCACGACATTCTAAATTTATCTGAGATGGCCCCCTGGGGTTTATATGAAGAAATTTAATAATATGATCAAACATAATTTTGTTTACAGCTCCGCCCCCTGCCCCCAGCCTTAATGTCACAATGCAAAACTTTCTTCATGGTCCTAAAAACATCCTCCATTTTCTTAAATCAAATATAAGCAAACAATAAGTAAAATATAATGGAAGCCAAATTACACTGGTATGTTCTTTACAGAAGTCTTGTGAGATTAACCTTAAATCTCTGTAACAACCTACTTCCCTTTGTTAGTTGTAAGTGCTCGAATAGAGAAAAAGAGATTCATTTGGCCTCCTTTTTGAAACAAATGCCCAATAAGTAGGTAGGATGAAGAAAGTCTGTCCACAGAGCACCTGCTAGATTGTGGTTTGGAGTTCAGGCAAAAGTAGGCCAAATGCAGAACAGGCATGTTTTTATATGTGGCCTACATTTCCACCAACTGAACATGGAGGGGAAGGCACGATTGTTCTGAACTGAGACTCCTTAGCATATGGATCTGGGTGGTTAACTAACTTTTTCCAAGTCCTCAAGGAAACAAATGCTGGCGAAAAGTGCATCGCATGACTGTGGGTGGGAGGAGACAAGGTTAAAGAACAGAACATCCATCATGCAGAGAAGAAAAACACGAAAGGGTGAGGACGCAGGCGAGAAAGCAAGTACTTCTGAGATGGCAATGCTTTGCTGTTACACAAACCGAATAGAGTCGACACGAAATGAGGGAGGATGGAGGTATGGGGGGGGGGAACTAAGCTCCTGAGGGGAACGTAAAGAAAACAACCCTCACCCTGACCTCACACACCTACACCCACATGGGTCAAGGTCATATTTACTTTTCCATTTGCCTAAACGTCAGTCACCAAGTAGACACCAGTCATAAACATGACGACAATAGGTCTTACAGGAAGCGTTTGCCCCTGGGGCAGTGGCCATGGATGGAGGCACAGAGTGACATTTTTAAAGCATTCCTTTTCTAAAATAGAGAAAAAGAAAAACAACACCGGTAATTTAAGAGGGCTATCCTTCTACCCAGATGCCTGTGGCAGATATAGTATGTCAGAGTGCAGGTTACTGGAGTTGTTTGTTTTGTTCATTGTCTAAAAATAAAGAGACCAGTGGAAAAAGTCTAGCAGAGACAATTGTTTTGCAAGTGACTTACATGTGAAACATTCATGCAGGTATTTACTGATGTCCCTAATTCTCATTTCTCCGTCTTTAAATAATTGAAGCAAATACTTACAGTGGGGGAAAAAAGTATTTAGTCAGCCACCAATTGTGCAAGTTCTCCCACTTAAAAAGTTGAGAGAGGCCTGTAATTTTCATCATATTTATACCTCAACTATGAGAGACAAAATTTGAAAAAAAAATCCAGAAAATCACATTTGTAGGATTTTTAAAGAATTTATCTTGCAAAGTATGTCTGGAGGACGAATATTTTGGTCCAATAACCAAAATGCATCTCTCAATACCTTTCTTTCATACCTACCCTTCTGCAACTCGTTGCGTCTTCTCTGTCTCTTTTCGACAAGAGGTCAAACCGTTCTCTTATTCTTGGACGTCCTGCACCATGTTCTTCCACACAACGGTTTGCTCTGCGGCGGGCAACACGGTGATTTCTTCACAGCCCCCGCAAAGATTTTCCCGAATGGGCGTTGAGACGCGGGGAGCCTACAGGGGTCTCATACCGGGTCGCAGCTCCAGGACCGTTGAAAGGCCAACTGCTTACGTTCCACCTCTCCACCTCCCTTCTTCCGCCTCCCTCACTCCCGGTTCAGCTCCCCCGGCGTTGTTTTGGGATCATCTGTCAGGCTGAAAGCACCCAGCCACGTTTTCAGCGTCCACTGCCCTTGCAGCTGAGGGAAAGTAGGTTTTTCACCTCAATCTCATAAAAAAGGGGGAAAAAAAAAAAAAACAAAACACATGGCCCCATTCATTTCCCTTTCGTTTACACGGACAGTCGGCCCTGGTCCCTTTGCAGAAAAAACAGCCCCAAAGCATGATGTTTCCACCCACATGCTTCACAGTAGGTATGGTGTTTCTTTGGATGCAACTCAGCATTCTTTCTCCTCCAAATACGACAAGTTGAGTTTTTACCAAAAAATTTTTTTTTGGTTTCATCTGACCATATGACATTCTTCCAATCCTCTTCTGGATCATCCAAATAATCTCTAGCAAACTTCAGACGGGCCTGAACATGTACTGGCTTAAGCAGGGAGACACGTCTGGCACTGCATGTCATCTCTCGGGCGGCGCTTGGTGTGATCTTCGCTCGTTGAGGCCCTAAGTCCGGTCGCCTTACACTTTGCCGCCCGATTCTTCTTCCTTGGTCTGTACCATCTGTCATCCACCTTAGTGCATTCCTCCTGTGCTACGCTGGTCTCTTCGTTGATGTTTGCGATCACCCAGGTCTCTCGCATCGTCTCTTCGCCTCCTCTATCTGTTGACCCCAGGTGAGATCTTGCGTGGAGCCCAGATCGAGGGAGATTATCAGTTGTCTTGTATGTCTTCCATTTTCTAATTATTGCTCCCACAGTTGATTTCTTCACCCCAAGCTGCTAACCTATTGCAGATTCAATCTTCCCAGCCAGGTGCAGGTCTACCATACTTCTTTCGCTTTCCTCTTGTTGTCCTTTGACAGCTCTCCTCTAGTTGGCCTTGCGCCATCGGCTCGCGGAGTTTGTGGAGTGTGAGCTTGTTCTCTTTAGGGTGTGGACATATGTGTTTTTACTACTGATATAACGAGTTCATAACAAGAATAAATGCACAATTATTACAGGGAATGAGTGGAGGACACAAGAGTGGACCTCTTAATAAGATTTTGCTACATTCCAATATATCTCGTTGCAATGCTCATTAAATCTTAGCTTGTGGTTGTATCATGTGACCAAAGTACTTATTTTACCGAATGAATTTACCACATTCATTCCTTTTTTAACAAATCCCAATTATGGGATTTTCTGAATGTTTTGTTTCTTTTGTCTCTCATAAGTTGAGGTATCCCTATGAGGAAATTACAGTCGCCTTCTCTTCATCTTCTTTTAAGTGGGAGAACTTGCACAATTGGTGGCTGACTAAATACTTTTTTGCCCCACTGTATATCTGATATATGTCATTTGCATTTTTTTTTTATACACAAACATACTGTAACAATCAGATCACAGCCAGTTTGTTTTTTAATTCAGCATACAAGGACAACTCAAAGATGTGGCTTCATTATTTTGTGATGCATCAAATACATTCAATTCAGACGTATTCACTGATGCACATTTTTCCATTGATGCATGTCTGAATAGTTTTTGAAACATCAAATAAATATTTCTACTGTTTCAATGAAAACTGATTTTTTTATTGCACTGAGTTTTTAGGACTGTTATTAAGTCTACTATAAATGTGATGTATGGAAGAATAAGATTTATCTCACCTAACAGAAAGCCACCTTAAGGTCCATGACTGTTTACAAAGACTATACTTTAAGAAGAATGCACAGTGAATCTGGGATAACTTATTCGGCCTTGAAATTTTTGGGGGCTTTTGATCTCTTGTGAATTATTTACATACAGTTATTCATTTGAAAGACACATTTAGACCAAAGCAATACACAGTGGTTTGCTGTAACAAATGCAGCATATACACAATGTAATGCAGAGCTAAATCCTTACAGAACTAAATGGACTTCTTAGTGCCAGAGATCATATCAGTACTGGCACACAGGTGGATAAAAGAATGAATGCGATGTTTTGTATTAAACCTTCAGGGTGGACTAAATCTCAAGAGAAATCAGGCAACAATCTTTGGCTCCAGAACACTGAATGACCACTTGCTTTCCTTTACTTGTTTTTGGGCTGCCCACCATTACTGTTGGTTCAAACTCACGCGCTGGTAGCGGCGCATTACAAACAAGGTTTCCTTTCCTGCAGAAGTGCGCATATCCGTACTCTGTTGGTCTCACCGCTTCTAGTTTCCCCTTCGAGGTCCACTCTCCAATGCTCGTCACAGTTGTTCCCTGGACTAAATAGTTCTCAACTATCCTGCTCATGAAAATCCAGTTTTACATAACCTGACCCGCTTAAATCTCTGCAAGGCTTTTTTATTTGTATCTTCTTTCTGTGTCTGTAGATTTATTTGCGCATGACTAACATCGTCAAGAAGCCCAGCTTCAGCAATGTAAATACGCTCAGTGAGTCTCAGCGGAAATAATACATAAATACCTCAATAATAATCAACTAAAAAAAAATCCCAATCTATACCTTTATGAGCTCTTGGCCTCTCTTTGGCTCAAAATCTCGCTCACATGATATTTTGGCAGCATGAGTGGCCGCAGCAGACCCACCAGACGCCTCACCACTCTCTTCAAAGTTATCAAGCCACTGATTTTTCATGTGTACTTAGTGTGTGCTGAAATTGAGAGTTGTGCCAATGGAGGGGGACCATCGTCGAATCCCGCATATATGTGCACACGTTATTGCTCCTCGAAATCCTCTTCAATATTTACTGCAAATGTTCATGCAGAAAAAAAAAATTAGTACAATAAAGGCAATCTTTTCACTGTCACGACCTGTTATCCCCCTTTCCACATTCATAACATTTCATCGTTGCCTACATTTGCATGCACTTGGCTTGTGAGCACGTGCATTTTTTATACACCTCAGTACTCTCTGCCAATTCTACCATGCACCCCAAAATCAAGTGGGTACTCTCGGCCTGAATCCCCCTGCATCATAGACGGATTTTCTTTTTCGTTTTGTTTACTCGTTCGAGCCACTGAAGTCAGATGCATCACAGATTTGATGAGGTCAATGCTTGCAGGAGATAAACGCAAAATAAACACCAGTTGCTGGAATATTATACGGAATATTGCCTACCAATAAACAAAGGGGTTGCTTTTGATGGCAATGAAAAAAGTGTTAACAATGAGGTTTTCACACATCTTGAAAAAAATAGAAGATGAATTGATCAGGCTTCTCATTACCTTCTATCATTCTAATGAAAGTCGTGCTAGTTGAGAAGGAAAGAGGAATCACGCGTTAGTTTATTTTAAACGTATAGGAGATATAAAGAGGAGATGGGGAATTTTCACCATTGCTCGAGACGATTAACTGTGTTAACCCCATTCCTGTATTGAACTTTCTCTCTGGCCAAACATAACTTTATTTTCCAGGTTACCCCATAACGTCGGTCAAAAGATTCCTTAACATTTTCGTCCAAGCCATCAAATACGATAGTGCACTCCCTATCTTTATTACTATTCTATCTCAAACTCTCTAAAGATGATTTTTTTCTCAGTCAACTGTTCTTACCTGTCGCAGTAGACATTCCAGGAACGGTTGTCCTCTTGTCCAAAAACGGCCCTGACACATAGCAAGCCATTTACAGTCAACCATGGCCTACTCTGTGCTCCTGGCGATTGGTCAATCTAAGTTGTCCCAAGCAATATTTGGGATTTCTTTTAAATTTCTGTTGTAGTGCCTAGACGATATTCGTAGTTCTCAAAAGCAAGAACCACCCCAAACACGCTAATGGTAATGAGACTACCTAACTTTGTGCGTGTCTTGTCTATATAATAGCCTACATTTGAAATACCTAATCTATGAATCACACTGTCAAATCCCTCAATGAATTCCGCTAAAAATAGGTCACAATTATGCCGTACGCTTGCCTCGCATTATCATTTAATTTTTGCTGCCTCGTTTCGAGTAAAAAGAAAAAAAAAAGAAGAGCACACACTCAACGTCAGCCAATGCTTATTCATTAGAATCAGCTGGGGAAATGCAGAACAATGGAAAATCAATCAATAGCCTGACAGAAATCTTCATCTTCATATAACGTTAGCCAACATATTAAAACACAAGTCAAAAACAAATGGAAATTTTATCAAGGAATAGCATTAAAACGTTTTTTTAAAAACATTCATCATGTAGGCTATATCATCTAAAAACAAAACAAACAAAAAGTAAGACAGGACCTGAGGCGATTAACAATTCCTGCACTTGAAAAAATGCGCTCTGCAGGAACTGAAGTCACAGGCACGTAGAGATAATGAAAAGCAAGCCAACAGAATTTCGGAAAGCGCCTGGACATCCCACACCACCACCGAAGTGGGTCTTCGTTAGAGGCATAGACGGTGCGGACGGGATCGCAGCGGCGGTGGGCTGTAGTGAATGACGTGATTGACATTAGCTGGCTTTGGCCAGCCTCTAAGTTAACGCTTACGTGCCTGTATTGAATATGATTACGCATAGCTCCAGTAGAGTTATTGTAAGCCAATTTGACATTACACAGTTTACACAAAACTTTTCAGTTTCCTTCTAATTCAAAATAATCCCACACCTTACTCGTTTTTCGCGTGGTCACTTTTGAGCTCGCCACAACTGACACGAAGAAAACTCAAGCGAGGTCTGAGGTAAAAATGTAGTTTACGCCCAGATACACTTTTTAAAATAATGTATTATTTTTCAAATGTTTTATTTTAAATTGTTATTTAAGATGTTTTAAATGTAACAATGGTATTTTAATGTTAACATAAAATGATGGTAATTTACGGAAGTTCTAAGCGGCCATACATTATTATTTTTTTTCCTTGTTTTCTCGTTATAACAACTTATTTTCTCATTATATCGACATACGAGAGTTGTTTTCTTGTTATAATGACTTATTTTCTCGTTATATCGACATAACGAGAGTTGTTTTCTCGTTATAACGACTTAATTTTCTCGTTATATTGACATAACGAGAGTTGTTTTCTCTTTATAACGACTTCATTTTCTCGACAAAGGTTTTTTTAAAAATTTTTTTTTTTATACAATGATTGTTTGATCTACTGTTGTTATAGTAACGAACTCAACTTTGACACGCATCTAATGGACAGATAAACCATGCGCTCTTACAGGTCGTGGATATTTCAGCAAATTTAGCTTCACCTAGTAATAACGTCTACAATACAAAAAAAAGGCTGATCAATCACGGTTGATATTTCCAGAGACAAGTACGCTAAACATGTGTTTGTGTAATTACAGTTTAAATGGTCAAAGCAACCCGCAAACACAGCGAGCGCTTCAGATGCGAACTATTCAATCTTTTAGGCTGCTTAGGATCACCGCAGTTTCAATTTTCCCTTTATTTGCAAGAAAATTATATTTATTTGTTAATTTTTAGTATTCATTATATGCGTGACTGATATCATGTGCGTTACAAGCTTCGGTTGAAAAGTGCGTTCATGTGTAGCTATGTGTATGTGTGTGTGGATTTCCACAACGAATTTAGAAAACACCACAGATTACAACCACTGTAGAACATCACTGAATTCAATTAGCCTATACACTTTACATATAAATCACATTTCTTATTAATATACATTTAATGATTAACAATAAAGATTAATAATAAGGAAAAGAGGCACATTACAAATAGCCTACGTCGTTGAAGCCTGTCCTACTGTAGATTAACAGAACATCCCCGCTTATTAACTAACAATAATGTACCTCAAAGAAGCACAAATAAAGATATAGGTGCAAACAGAATACAGTGACGTCAACCTTGGTTTTAATAAGCAGTTATTATTTTATGACACAGAACGTGTTGGTGAAACTTATGTATCTAGCAAGAACTTAATACACAAAAGAGTCATATTAAAGCATTTAACATTTATGAATGAATTAATTAACTAATGAACAATACTGTACAAATTATAGCGATCACGAGGTCGTTCATATTCTATCCCAAACGCGTACAGTAAAGTGGACATACAGCATAGCCTATAACACCCCATCAGTTATATTCAGGTCAATAGTGCCACCTGTTGGCGCAGTTTTGTAACTTAGAGAACAACTTTTTTTATGTCGAGATCACGAGAAAATTAAGTCGTTATAACGAGAAAACAACTCTCGTTATGTCAATATAACGAGAAAATTAAGTCGTTATAACGAGAAAACAACTCTCGTTATGTCGATATAACGAGAAAATAAGTCGTTATAACGAGAAAACAACTCTCGTTATGTCGATATAACGAGAAAATAAGTCGTTATAACGAGAAAACAAGAAGGGGAAAAAAAAATAATGCATGGCCGCTTAGAACTTCCGTAGTAATTTGAATGATAATTAAGGTTTTTTTTTTTTTCCTGTCGTGTAATCGACTATTGTTTTCAGTGTCGACTAGTAGGAGCTGTACCGTTTAGTCGACTAGTCAACTAGACCCGCACATCCCTAGCCTCAAGTAGATATTCTGATTAAATATCTTGCCTTATGTAGGTGAATTTTTTGGCTTGTCTGTGATTTTAACTGTTTAAATGAATATAACTGTAAAGAATGAACCTTCAGCCCCAAGGACACCAGTCAACAGTTGCTGCTTATACCTGAGGCCAAATCTGCATGTTACAGCAACAGCCAGACTACTACAAGATTCTGAGAGGCTTCACCAAATAAAACTGACAACTAGGAACAATTCAGAATGTTTCAAAACAAAACACCAAAGATTTTAAAGAGTTAAAGAGAAAATTGGGCATAAATTGTTACTGTTCAGGAAGTACAACCGATCTGCATTCCCATTCATAAATTCAATATAGTATTGTACTCTTCAAACAAACAACACAGGAACAGGAACACCTTAACCATGACTTAAAAACAAAATAACAACAAGAAATGAGTGTTTTCAGAGGTTTGGTGCAGCAGTTAGCATGTCTTCCCTCCACATATACCAAAACATTTCCTGTCTAAAGCAATAAACAAAAATAAAAAGTACAAAAAAGGTGACATAAAACATAAAAATGGTGAAATAGAATGAGTTTAGGCTCTTGTAACCAAATATTATTTACTGCCATAAACAACCCCACAATAAGTTTAAAAAGCCGACCATCTCAATGCATGAGTGTTAACATCTGAATATACAAAATAGATCTAAAGTAATGACCTGCGCATGAATGCAGAATCTGACCTAATGACCTTTTCTGCAAAATGCGGCAGCTACCTAATGCCATTCCTTCCTGAAACCCCCCCCCCCCCCCCCCTTCTTCACAGTGAAGCCAAGCACTTAATGCAGTTAAAGCACACTATACTCTCTCTCCTGAGGGGCATGTTGGGTCTTAGGTCCTCGTAAGAAAACCGTTAAATAATCAAGAAGCTTCTCTCTGCCTTCTAAAAGGTATGTGACTCTAAAGTGGAGGCTTGGGGCCAAATGTTTCAAAAGACGACATTATTGTTAACTACATACTTTAAAACGGCCTGAGAATTGATGGGGAAACATTTCAATCAGAGCTATTCAAAACAATGTTGATGACAACTGCTAAGGGCATCATAAAATGATTCTCATCTATGTTGATAAAGTGCCCAATGTAAAGGCATACAGCAACCACCATCAGTCCACCATACACAGTTAAATATGGGCCTATCTAAATGGGATTTATCGTGCATTTTCAGCTCACTGTGTAAATGTTTATAGAGATCATGTCAGTGACTGAATGAACTAACCGACAAAGTTACAGGAAGAGAGAAGTCTTTAACAAAATAAAAAGTGCAAACAGTAATAAAGATCAAGTCAGGCAGCTTTCACATTACTCATATTTAGCTCGAGCTGCACAAATAAGTTGTGAGTGTTTAGCTCATCTAGCTTAGCACTGAACACTAGAAAGAAAGGTTATATCACAAATGCAGCAACCACCCTGTAATAATAGCGCCACTGAAAGGCAGAAGAAAGTAAAATGTTATTTATCAACTGACAGTGAGCAAGCTCTTGGACAGTAATGGTTTCATCGCTGAAGAAGAAAGAGAACTAAAGCCTTTTTCTGCACTCAAATGTCTTAGTAAATAAAAACAGATTGTCAAAGAAATTACATTTCTAATCATTTCAAAACAAGCAGATTTCTTTGTGGCACTTTGTGAAATGCCACACTTCCTGTCAACACGTTACAAAATCATTTCTGGCAATCTTGCAATGTTTGTGAGGCAGTAGAGTGACAGCTAGAGCCAAAATTCTGGAGGAAATGATTGATCAAAACAAAAAGTACATTAGTATATGAACTACCATTCAAAGGATTGGGCTAGTATGCTCACTAAGACTGCATTTATTTGATCAAAAATGACTATTTTAAAATGACTATTTTATATTTAAATTTATTGTAAAATGTAAGTTTTCTCATTTAAAAAGTGATGACAAAGCTACATTTTCAAAAGCTATTATTCCAGTCTTCAGTGTCACATGATCCTTCAGAAACCATTCTTTTTTCATTTTTTTCAGCATTCTGTGATGAAGAGCAAGTAAAAAAAACAAACACTTGATTAGTTCAATATGTCACTGCTAAATAAAAGTATTAATCCCCCCCCACCCCCCCCCTATTATGAAATAAAACTTTCTTTCTCTAAAATGGCTTTCTCTTTCATTTGATGTCACCAAACCCCCTCATGTTTAGGGTTGGGTACCGAAACCCGGTACCAATATGGCACCGGTACCTATGTAACCGGTATGTACTAGTACCGAATCAGAACGCAGATTTTGGTGCCTCATTTCGGTGCCATGCCTGTGCGATGTAAGAAGGATGTGTGTAAGAAACGGATGTAAGAAGCATCATCACCGGCACCGCACGTGAAAAATTATTTCCTGACTGAGAAAATGCATGTGAACTTAAGTCGGAAAGCTCTAATAATACAAATCCAACAAATCTTTGTAGTAACGAGTGTCCATGTTGTGTCCACATTACGACTTAAAAGCACAACTCGGGGAATTACTCTGAAATGGCTCTGGTGGCAGCAGGTAGCCTTCCGTCAACCAAGCTAAACATGCTTAAATTAAAATGCCTAAAGCAAAACTTCCGTTGTATTCACATTTCTAAACTTGTTGTCCAACAAAAGAGAACATTATAACATTTTTACTCCACAACACCAGTCAAATGTTTCCTTTTGTGATCTGATGTGGCTTCTTGTCACAAAATGAGGCAGAAAATATGTTCCATAGGCTACTTTAAAAAATAATAAACTGATTAGCAATGGATTATAAATATACTTAATCATTATGAAAATACCAGAGAATACCAATACCAGAGATGGCTTGAATAACACAGATAAACTATATCGTCACAGTCGAGTGTTTATTGTCTTTGTTTTATCATTCAAAATGTTTATATGTTCTGTTTACTCAGTTACAGCTATAATAGCTATGCCTTTGTCTATATAAGGGATTTCCTGGAGGGTCATGAGCTCCCCTATTTCTGTGACTGGATATGTGGATTTTCTGTGCGAGGGCACCCTCTGGTGTCCAGTATGAATGAAACAGACATCATGTGTTTATAGTGCTAATGGCCGATCCTTCATTTTATGGGGAATTTTTCTTTATTAATTTTTTTAATAAGTATGGTTCAGGCACCGTTTAGGCACCGGAACCGTTTTAAAAGTATCGATTTGGCACTGGTATCGAAAAAACCCCAAATGATACCCAAGCTAATTAAGTTCCCTACATATCAAAAACAAGTTTGCGTTGATAATAAAACTCGATATCAGCAGCGCTATGGAGATGGCTCACCTGTCAGATCTGGCCGACATAACGTTGAAACTCAATCGGGGAATTCCAAATGCTCACCTGACACAAAGGTAACCCTTTGTGCTACCACAGAGTCCATATATCACCCCAGCACACATTAATGCATCTATTCTGAGCTGCTAAAGATGTCCCGCAAGGCTCAACAGTAAGGATTTTTTCTTCTCGCTGACCCAGCAGTTCAGATTTTTACTTCATTGGCTAAATCTATACAGATCTATTGTGTAATTCAGAAGTACAGTAGATGTGAATCTTAACACTTGTCACACACAGGGGGTAAAGGTCACCTGATTGCTCATGTCTTGTGTTATGTCAGCTCTGTTATCTCGTCTTTCGGGTGGGAGAAGAGGGCACTGAAACACAACCGTGACCTGACAGATCAAGTTTGATTTCAGCTGACAGTGTGTTTGAGCTTAAGCGAGTGTGACATTGAGCACGTTAGATCCCTGAAATCAAAGTCATTCACATCAACAGGAGGTGCTGCCCAGGGGAAATAACAGCTCCCAATAGCACCGTTTCTAGTGGCATGAAAATGTTCTGATACACTGAAAGTCAAGAGCTACAGTGATATGAGCAGATGGATTTTACAATACTGTGCTGCATGTGATTCACTGACATTAGTGTTTTACTTAAAAATATGGGAATGCTTATATCATTTTACAAAAAGGAAACAAAACACATGCTTTATACACTAAAGATATCAATTTACCTGGGTAGGCACCAGAACAGGCGGATATGCTAGCTTGTGATGTCGATACATCCAGAAGGAGAGCAGGACAATGGTCGCGATGCCCATGATGGGTACGATGGAGTACAGAACAGTACTGAACAGTGGTGGCTTCTGAGTGAAGGGGTTAGATGTTGCTAGGGAGAGAAGAAGAATGCGAGAGATCAGTGCCGATCAATACTTCTTATTAAGTGCACGATGTACATTATTGTTCAAACTTTTGGGGTTGGTAATATTTTTTAAGAAGTCTCTTTTGTTCACCAAAGCTGCATTTAGTTGAACAAAATACAGTAAAAACAGTAGTGTTATGAACTAATATAACAACTTATAATACAAAAAAATATATATTTTAATATATCATTTATTCCTGTGATGGCAAAGCTGAATTTTCAGCAGTCATCAATGTCACATGATCCTTCAGAAATCATTCTAATGTGCTGATCTGGTGCTCAAAAAAACATTTATTAGTACTAATGGTGAAAATATATTTTTATTTTTTTTACAGAAATCTTTGATAAATGGAAAGTCAAAAAGCATATCAAAAATCTTTACTGTCACTTTTTTTCATTTACAAAAAAAAAACACAACAAACAACAACAAACAGCAATCTACTGAACCCAAACTTTAGAACCAAAGTGTATCTGTGACAAGCATGTTACTAGGAATAACTGGGAATTGACTTTGGGAACATTCACACAAGACAGATTCCCACATTCTGTCATGAGCACCATTTACATTAGTCTAATTTGTCTGTAAAAAGAAAAAAAAAAAAAAAAAAAAGGATCTCGTATGCATAATAAAAGTCCACATTCTAAGCTTTTATTAAAACTTATAAATTGGTTTTATAGTGAACTGCTCCATCAATAAATAAAAAATAAATAGATCATAAAACAAGTAAATAAATAAAATAAAATAAAAGGTTAATCGTATCAGCCACAACAAGCTGTTAATTATCAGTGCAGAAATATTGTAGTTTCCCTCCTAATACATAAATGCTATTTTGGAAACATTCCTGAAACCCACAACATTACGATTACTATTGGTTTAATAAGTGATATGAATGTGAAAATGGATGACATCAGCATTTGACAGAATGACTTCAGCTTAAATTAGCATTACTAAGCAGAACCTCAGCCAAGAGTTTGCTCCTAATTCCCTCAAATTCAACAGCACATGAACACAACAGATGACGGGATGAGAAGTCTAGCACACACCTTCTATACATCGCATTAGTGAGATACGCGGTGTACGCTGAGAATCTCTCACTGCATACTTATTTTATGTTCCACACCTTTTGAACTCATTAATTACAATTCTTTCACAGCAGCCTTGAAACAAGGTTGGTTTGATTTTCTGAAGGCTGCTAACAGATCCTGCCTTATGCAAACAGTTTTATTCCAATGCACATGCTTCTATGCAAATGCAAATTCCCATTTAGAGCGATTCAACGGAACTGCACGAGTGCGCTTGAGGAAGAATAGCATGCATGCTTAGTCAGTGCACACGGTGGCCCTCGATTTCTCTGCATCTAGTGCCAGAGATCGGATTGGGCCATGGCTGTTGGCCAGAGATGCAGTGATCCCTCGCTCTTGTGTTATGGCAGAGCATTTCCCATTCACCCGGGCTGACCCATCCGGTCGAACTTCAGCAGAACCTTTATTAGCTTTGGTCTCATTTGTGATGCCATTTCTTCTCTCTCGTGCCAGCTATGGATTTGGAAATGGGTTAAGGACTCTGGATTAATAAACAAGCACAGGAAAAAAAAGAAAAAGAAAAAAAAAACATCCACCTCAACAAACACGACTCGCATCCGACCCTACTCACCCCTTCCCCCACTCAGTGGGCAGAATGGCCACACGCAGCCGTGGGGCATGAAAGTACCCGGTCACAAGGTCATAAAAAGCACACAGCTCCATGCTCGCAGAAAGCAAATTCTGAGAAACTACAGTGCGCTTTGTGCAACTCTTCATGTCCCTGTGGGTTTTTGCATTTCATATCAAGATCATTCCATATGGAGTGAGTTAGTGCTGGAAATAGAACCATTAATAAAGCACAAATGAGGACCCCCCCCCCGCCCCCCCCCAAACAACCCACCCACCTTCCCTACCTACCTCCTCTGCTACTGAAGTAGTGAAGACTCTTCTACCCAACACATTTACACTGATATAGTCAGTTGTAATGTCAAAACTCATCAGCCAGAGCTCAACCAGTACTGCACACAACTAAGCTCATCAGCCAGAGCTCAACCAGTACTGCACACAACTAAACTCATCAGCCAGAGCTCAACCAGTACTGCACACAACTAAATCAGGTCATCTTTTCAAGAGACCACGGGCAGAAAATAAATCATGACTGCTGAAACGTACAACTGACCCCCTGCAGGGAGCTGAGAGCAGTGGGCCAGTAGATTAGAACCGCTGGGTCTGTATTTGCTGACATGCCTCCAATCCTCATTTAGTTAAGAGGATGTTGGTGTCAGTGTTTACTCAGAAGAGATAAAGCGACCAGATCAGCCTTGGTAATCTAAAAGACATGGTCATCTCTGGGGCTGCGAGAGCAAGTTACGCTGTTGAAAGCCCAAAGACAGCAAAGCAAACTGATGTCTTCTATATGACATGCTCCACAATCTTTTAAATGTTTCATTTTATGATGGATGGATGGATGAAAGCCAAACAGCTCTGAGTTGCCAAATTACAGAATTGCTCAATATAGATGGTTGTTCAGAAGCCATGCTCATGTTTGGTTTATGTATTTTGAGGATCTATTGCAGCGGATGAAGATCTACACGGGTTCAAAATCTGTAATGTTAAGCGAAGACATTTCAGAACAGAAACAATGTAAAACTGAAGTACTGCTATTTATTCAATCACTCACATTCCACAGTACAACTGTTTCAGCCTTACAATTTGGTTTAACTATGCTAAACAGTAAGTAGTCGACCTACTTTATGTAACATATAAATGTTGCCTTTACATTCAATGTCACTTCCTATTTGTTGCTGCCGTGTGGTTTGAGTTTGAGCTCCGTCAAGTTAATTCTTTGCCGTCTAATTTTTTATCTTAAAATCAATTTTATACACCATTTTCAGTGTTATAACGTGTGAATATATCCCCTATCGGATTCTACAACAAAAACAATCAGAGCGCTTTGTTATCACTAGTTCTATTTTTGACTTTCCGAGTCAGCTATTAGCATATAGCCCGCTAGCATCGCCAGCGTGGTTGCCGCTAATCTCGCTTACACTAATACTCTATTCACACACATTTCCATTGTTTTACTCACTGTTACTTGCTTTAATGGCGGATGTGTGTCTACCTTTGAGTGCAGGTGAGGACACGTTCGAGCTGCATTCGGTGCAGGTCGAGCTGGAGGCCGTGGAGAAGCAGATCCGGGACCTGATGGCAAAGCAGACCCAGCTGAGAGCGCGGAGAGCCGCGCTGGAAACATCCCAGGCTGACGCTCACAAGTCCGAGGTAAGTATACAGCGCGCTGCTATCTCTCCCACCACCTCTACTCCGTGTGTTTCTCTGCACAGGCCCGGTGCACCCAGGACGCGATCTTCCCAGATGTCCTTCACTCCGGCGCCGGGACACCACGGACCCTGGGTGCAGCCGCAGCGGAAGACGCGAGCCAGGTCCCAGGCGACGACCTCTCCCCCTCCGCCGCCTCCGGTCTTCGAGATCTCCACCCGGAACCGCTTCGCTCCCCTCCGCGAGACGGAACGCGACGCTGTGATCATCGGAGACTCCATCGTCCGGCACGTCCGTGCTACGTTAGCTGAAGGTAAAGTGCACACACACTGTTTCCCTGGTGCTCGTGTTCTCGATGTTTCTGCGCAGATACCCGCGATCCTGAAGGGTGACGAGAGCATCAGTGCGGTCGTGCTTCACGCCGGGGTTAACGACACCAAACTGCGGCAGACGGAGACACTGAAGAGGGACTTCAGGAGCCAGATCGAGATGGTGCGCCGCACATCGCCCGCGACGACGATCATCGTGTCAGGACCGCTTCCCACGTATCGACGAGGACACGAAAAGTTCAGTAGGCTTTTTGCTTTAAATGAATGGTTATTGTCATGGTGTAAAGAACAGAAACTGCTCTTTGTTAATAACTGGAATCTTTTCTGGGAGCGTCCTAGGCTTTTTCACGCTGATGGCCTGCATCCCAGCAGAGTCGGTGCGGAACTCATGTCGGACAACATCTCCAGGACGCTGCGCTCCATATGACTAGTAAGTCAAATCTCAAATAACTGCCCTGATGACTTTTGTTCTACCCGCTTAAATGATAGAAGTACTTGCGCTGTACAATCTATAAAGACTGTGTCTGTTCCCCGAATAGTGAGTGTCAAAATATAAATTTAATGCAGGATCTAGAAAAAATCTGATCGTGATTAAACCAGACAAATTTTAAATAAATGAACAAAAACCATTTTTAAAGTTTGGGCTCCTAAACATTAGATCACTCTCACCCAAAGCAGTTATTGTAAATGAAATGATCACAGATAATAGTTCTGATGTACTCTGCTTGACTGAAACCTAATGATTATATTGGTCTAAAATGAGTCTACTCCACCAAGCTACTATTATAAGCATGAGCCCCGTCAGACTGGCCGTGGTGGCGGTGTTGCAACAATATATAGTGATATTCTCAATGTTACTCAGAAGACAGGATACAGGTTTAACTCATTCGAAATACTAATGCTTAATGTTACACTGTCAGATATGCAAAAGAAATCTATCGTATCTCTTGCTCTGGCTACTGTGTATAGACCACCAGGGCCGTATACAGAATTCCTAAAAGAATTTGCAGATTTCCTCTCAGACCTATTGTTACTGTTGATAAAGCGCTAATTGCCGGAAATTTTAATATTCACATTGATAATACAAATGATACATTAGGACTTGCGTTTAATGACATAATAAACTCTTTTGGAGTCAAGCAAAAATGTCACCAGGCCCACTCATCGTTTTAATCATACGCTAGATTTAATTATATCGCATGGAATTGATCTTACTGATATAGATATCGTACCTCAAAGCGATGATGTTACTGACCATTTCCTTGTATCGTGCATGCTGCGTATTACTAATATTAACTATATGGCTCCGTGTTATCGTCCGGGCAGAACTATTGTTCTAGCCACCAAAGACAGTTTCACAAATAACCTGCCTGATTTATCTTAACTGTTCTGTGTACCAATAAGTACACATGAAATAGACGAAATAACTAGCAACATGGGCAATATCTTCTCTAATACATAAGAAGCTGTTGCCCCCATCAAATTGAAAAAAGATAGAGAAAAACGTACTGCGCCATGGTACAACAGTAATACCCATTCTCTCAGAAAAAAACTCGTAGTCTTGAGCGCAAATGGAGGAAAAACTAACTTGGAAGTTTTTAGAATTGTGTGGAAAAACAGTACGTCCAGCTATAGACAGACTCTAAAAGATGCCAGGGCCTAGCATATCCATAAACTCATAGAATATAACCAAAACAATCCAAGGTTTTTAATTTAACACAGTGGCTAGATTAACAAATAACCAAACGCCACCCAATCTAAATATTCCCTCAAAGTTTAATAGTAATGACTTTATGAATTTCTTCACTGATAAAATAGATAACATCAGGAATACAATAACAAATGTAGATTCTACAACATATAATACTTCAGATTCATTCATCGCACCAAAAGACAAACTGCAGTGCTTTACAACTATAGGAAAGGAAGAGCTAAATAAAATTATCACTGCATCTAAACCAACAACATGTTTTTTTAGATCCTGTACCCACTAAATTATTGAAAGTGTTGTTACCTGTAGCAGAAGAACTGCTTTTCAATATTATTAACTCGTCGTTGTCTTAGGTCACGTCCCAAAAACATTCAAGCAGGCGGCCATTAAGCCTCTTATTAAGAAACCACAAACAGATCCTAGTGAACTGGCAAATTACAAACCCATCTCAAATCTTCCTTTTATGTCTAAAATTTTTAGAAAAAGTTGTGTTCTGCTCAATTGTGCTCCTTCCTGCAAAAAATGATCTCTATGAAGAATTTCAGTCAGGGTTCAGGCCCCACCATAGCACAGAAACATCACTTGTTAAAATTACAAATGACCTGCTTCATGCATCAGTCCATGGCTGCATCTCATTACTAGTTTTACTTGATCTTAGTGCTGCGTTCGATACTATAGATCATGACATACTCATAGATCGATTACAAAACTATACAGGTATCCAAGGGCAGGCTTTAAGATGGTTTAGATCCTACCTGTCCGATCGCTACCATTTTGTTCATTTAAATGGGGAGTCAACTCAATTATCACCAGTAAAATACGGAGTGCCACAAGGATCTATCCTAGGTCCTCTGCTATTTTCAATAAACATGTTACCCCTTGGTAATATTATTAGAAAATACGGATTAGTTTCCACTGTTATGCCGATGATACGCAACTATATATCTCAACAAGACCAGATGAAACTTCTAAATTATCTAAGCTAACGGAGTGTGTTAAAAATGTAAAAGATTGGATGACCAATAATTTTCTCCTATTAAATTCGGATAAGACAGAGATATTACTTATTGGACCAAAAGACAGTACGCCGAATCTCGTGGATTACAATTTGCAACTAGACGGATGCACGGTTACTTCCTCTACAGTCAAAATCTGGGTGTTATATTAGATCGCAACTTGTCTTTTGAAATCATATTTCCCATGTTACAAAAAACAGCATTCTTCCATCTTAGAAACATGCCAAGTTACGAAACATGTTACCTGATTCTGATGCAGAAAAGCTAGTTCATGCATTCATGACCTCTAGACTGGACTATTGTAATGCACTGCTAGGTGGTTGTCCTGCATCTTCAATAAACAAGCTACAGATAGTCCAAAATGCAGCGGCTAGAGTCCTTACCAGGTCAAGAAAATATGATCATATTACCCCAATTTTACAGTCTCTGCACTGGCTACCTGTTAAGTTCCGTATCAGTTACAAAATATTATTACTTACCTATAAGGCCCTTAACGGGTTAGCTCCTGCGTACCTAACTAGTCTTCTACCACGCTACAATCCATCACGCTCCCTAAGGTCGCAAAATTCTGGACTTTTGGTAGTACCTAGGATATCAAAGTCCACTAAAGGAGGTAGAGCTTTTTCGCATTTGGCTCCCAAACTCTGGAATAGCCTTCCTGATAACGTTCGGGGTTCAGACACACTCTCTCTGTTTAAATCAAGATTAAAGACACATCTCTTTAGCCAAACATTCACATAATGTATCTCATAACCTTGTACTCCAGATCAAATACCTTTTATGCAGTTATATTAATTTCAAATGCACATTAATCGTTAGTTTGGTTAAACAATCATTTTTGCTTGGGGAACAGCAAGCACGCTAATTATGTCTCTATTTGTTTCTCTGTTTTTGTGGTAACTAGGATTTACACAAGCTTCAGTCTGGATCCAGAACACCTGAAAAGAGATGATGCCAACCCCTCAGATGACCTCAGATGATGCCAAACCTGAAACAACAAACAGAACTACCACATTTTGCTATAAAAGTTTGATTGCATCATATAATAACTACTGTTAATATTGTTCATCGTCTGTTTAATTACGTCTTAAATTTATTTTTCCGTACTGCTGGTTCGTCTGGTCAGAGGAGAACTGGCACCCCGACTGAGCCTGGTTTCTCCCAAGGTTTTTTCTCCATTCTGTCACCGATGGAGTTTTGGTTCCTTGCCGCTGTCGCCTCTGGCTTGCTTAGTTGGGGACACTTCGTTTCCAGCGTTATCGTTGACATGATTGCAAAGATATTATTTAAACTGAGCTGGATGTTGACATCACTGAATTCAATGATGAACTGTCTTTAACTGAAACTGAGTGTTTACTATTGTCCTTCTGCAATTATTGACACACTATTTTCCTAATTAATGCTGTTCAGTTGCTTTGACACAATCAGTATTGTATAAAGTGCTATATAAATAAAGGTGACTTGACTTGACATTCACAACAGTTTTGTTGTACAAAAATTATAGTACTCTTAAAGGTAAGAATAATAATAAAAAAGAGAACAGATACATTTCTGCATCTAAAACCCCTAGCGAACTTTCTGATAACTTTTACTGCTACTCAATGATTATTTTCAAAACTGCTTCAGCCAGATATTTAATGTTCATCTTTTGCATCTGCTTCAGCTCCATCCAATGTGTCTGAGCTTGTTCACACAGGCATGCTTAGTTTTTTTTTTTGCGTTTCTGACATTAAATAGCACCTGAATTTAACAAAAGCCTCTGGTTGCAGCAACATCACAAGAATCAATTTCAATTTTACAGAGAAACCTGCCTCTCTGAAAAGAACTTCAACTGCATTGAAGAAAAGCAAAGGTTAAGAAACATAAAAAAGCCTGATGAGCTGCATCAATAAGATAACATACGAGACAGACAACAAGCTCTTCATTCAAAAGCAGATTAATCTGCAGCCATTGAGCTATGCAGTGGTCACGAGAAATGCAGATATGAATAAGAGCCTATGTATACAGTAAATAAGAGATCAGTGGTGGCTTGGTCAAGATAAGCATATCAAAGCATATGTTTTGATTAAAGAAATATAAAACTATCTGAACAAAATGAATAAATAAAACCGAGTTTATAAAAGTCCCTATAATCTTTTGCTTAAAAGCAAATGGATAATTTGATATTTCCGAAATCAAATGTTAAATTCAAGGCAAAACTATAGAAGGAGGGCACAATGGATTAATTTGAACTGTACATCTATGCAAAAGCTAAATTGCACACCCATGAGATACTATCAAACTCAAATAGCTCACAGAAACCGAACCTCATCAATATCACTTAGAAATATGTTGAAATCAGACCAAAAAACATGCAGAACCAACTTCAGTTGCAATATAAGTTTCCAACAGGAACTAATAATGAACATTTACGCGATAACACTCTGACATTTTAAAAACCAGCACCAAAAAGACAGCTAGTTGATTTAATATAAACATCATAACATTGATATGTTTTGATGTTCTGCTAAATGCATAAATGATGTGACATATCATAAAACACAGTAACAGAGAAAGTGCATACATTGTTAGTGGTCTTCCTAATGTGTAAGTTTTAATACACATTAATTTAATTTAATTAAAGTTTTTCAGGTAACGACCTTGAGGTTATTATAACATTTCGTCGCTTGGTGCAGCCGTAGCACACAACTCTGATGTACAGGTGCATCTCAATAAATTAGAATGTTGTGGAAAAGTTCATTTATTTCAATAATTCAACTCAAATTGTGAAACTCGTGTATTAAATAAATTCAATGCACACAGACTGAAGTAGTTTAAGTCTTTGGTTCTTTTAATTGTGATGATTTTGGCTCACATTTAATAAAAACCCACCAATTCACTATCTCAACAAATTAGAATACTTCATAAGACCAATAAAAAAACATTTTTTGTGAATTGTTGGCCTTCTGGAAAGTATGTTCATTTACTGTACATGTACTCAATACTTGGTAGGGGCTCCTTTGCTTTAATTACTTCCTCAATTCAGCGTGGCATGGAGGTGATCAGTTTGTGGCACTGCTGAGGTGGTATGGAAGCCAGGTTTCTTTGACAGTGGCCTTCAGCTAATCTGCATTTTTTTGGTCTCTTGTTTATCATTTTCCTCTTGACAATAACCCATCTGGTGAGTTTGCTGGCCAGTCAAGCACAACCAACACCATGCTCATTTAACCAACATTTGGTGTTTTTGGCAGTGTGGGCAGGTGCCAAATCCTACTGAAAAATGAAATCAGCATCTCCATAAAGCTCGTCAGCAGAAGGAAGCATGAAGTGCTCAAAAATTTCTTGGTAAACGGGTGCAGTGACGTTGGTTTCAAAAAACACAACGGACCAACACCAGCAGATGACATTGCAACCCAAATCATCACAGACGGTGGAAACTTAACACTGGACTTCAAACAAAACATGGTTTATGTGCCTCTCCACTCTTCCTCCAGACTCTAGGACCTTGGTTTCCAAATGACATACAAAACTTGCTCTCATCTGAAAAGAGGACTTTGGACCACTGGGCAACAGTACATTTCTTCTTCTCCTTAGTCCAGGTAAGACACCTCTGACGTTGTCTGTAGTTCAGGAGTGGCTTAACAAGAGGGATATGACAACTGTAGCCAAATTCCTTGACACGTCTGTGTTTGGTGGCTTTTGATGCCTTGACCCCAGCATCAGTCCATTCCTTGTGAAGTTCACTCAAATTCTTGAATAGCCCCCCCCCCCCCCATTTGCTTGACAATCCTCATAAGGCTGCGTTTCTCTTGGTTGGTTGTGCATCTTTTTTTCCACACTTGTTCCTTCCACTCAACTTTCTGTTAACATGCTGGGATACAGCACTCTGTGAACAACCAGATTCTTTAGCAATGAACTTTTGTGGCTTACCCTCCTTGTGAAGGGTGTCAATGATTGTTTTCTGGACAACTGTCAGATCAGCAGTCTTCCCCATGATTGTGTATCCTAGTGAACAAAACTGAGAGACCATTTGAAGGCTCAGGAAACCTTTGCAGGAGTTTTGAGTTGATTAGCTGAGGCATGTCACCATATTATAATTTGTTGAGATAGGGAATTGGTGGGTTTTTGTTAAATGTGAGCTAAAATCATCACAATTAAAAGAACCAAAGACTTAACCTACTTCAGTCTATGTGCATTGAATTTATTTAATACACGAGTTTCACAATTTGAGTTGAATTGCTGAAATAAATGAACTTTTCCACGACATTCTAATTTATTGAGATGAAACGTAATGGCACTGAACAGTGTTGAATGCCCCTCAGGGCACAATAAAGGGTTGCTACACAAATAATTCAGGCCATGAAATACGTGGAAAAAACACTAAAATGGAGATGAAAAAGCAGTGAGCCTGTTATGATTTTTGACATGAACAGTCATGAAAAACGCCATGAGAGGATCTTCGAGGTAATTGATGATTTTGATAATGAGGTTATGAGGTAACAGGTTATGAGGAGACAAAGACAGAAAGGAGGGTTTCACACTGACAGAATCAAACGCCAGCACAATTACATCAGAGGAAGGGGTATAACTGAAGAACTTCCAATACCCTTAAAGACTTTGCTGTTTGTGTCGCTGAAGGGAGCCTTACTCTGAACTGGCGGCATTTCAGGGTTGTAGAAGAATTTCTCGTTGCACATGTTGCCCTCACAGCAGCAGAAGAACACATCCGGGTCCTCCTTTTTTTCAACACACTCAGTGCTGTAAGATAAAGAACAAGCAGAGCTGTCAGCCCACAAATGTTGTTCTTTTTTTGGACTTTTGTAGAATTATTTCAATTTGACTCTAATGTTAAAAAGGAACAAAAATACAACAGTCAAATTTTCAACCACTGAAACTTCTAGTGGACAACATATTTTCAATGTTTCATCAGTTCACCAAAAAACATGAACCTGCACAACAATAAGTATTGATTACATGCAATTAATTAGATGAATTACATTTATGTTATGTAATTTTAAAAACTTTAAAAACAAAAAAGACTGATTGGCAGCACTATTTTTTTCAAAATCATGAAAATAATTTTGCCAATAAAATAAAGATGGCATCACATTTGGAGATAATTAAGACATGCATGCTGCAAGGTTTATTTGGATTTTGCTCGGGTTAGAGAGCAAACAAACGGATAAATTCACATAGACGGAAATTGCCTGCGCCAAAGAGATACTTTTTAAAATCTGGCAGCCCACATCAAAGCAGAGCTCTCAGGTTGGCTTAAAGAAGATAAACAAAGCTTAGCAGCACACCAATAATCCTTAAGATACACACGAACAGGTGCAAATGAACAAATAAGACGGGAATGGATGACATTCCAGAGGCATTTAGTCAGAAAAGTGAGTCCGTTCCTGCTTGCGACGCACACGTGCCAAGCGTTTGCAATACTTGCTTAGCTACCTAAGGACTTGACATGGCAGTGCAATGTGCATGAAAAAACAAAAAAAACACAAAAAAAACAAAACATAAATCCTTCCAATGAAGGAGGTAAACGGGTTCAGCAGCATGTTAGGACAGAAGTGCTGCTGCCTTTGCACGCTATCAAAACACCTCTGTTCAGGACAAATACTTCCTGATCTGCCAGCAGTGCTACCTGTTGCATAGGGGCAGAAGCGCTGATAAGATGGTTTTTAATATCTCTGCTATTATGGATGGCGGTTACAAGGTTCACAACCAAACCTTAACATGGAAACATGTTTACACAAGACTTTATCTGAAATACGGTGAAATCTTGAGAAGGAAGAATTTGGTTAAAAGTCTCTGCAATGTACATAGCATTGACCATGGGCAATATAGACCATTTAGGCAATTTAGAAGTTAGACAATGTTTGAAATAATAATGATAATATAATAATATAAAAGTATACACTAACGTTGAAAAGTTTGGGGTTGGTACGATTTTTCATTTATTTTTACATTTTTGAAGAAGACCAAAATACAGTAAAAACAGAAATGTTGTGAAATAATATTAAGTAACTGTTTTTGATTTTATTGTTTTAAAACATTTTTTTTTTTTTGTTTTTTAAAATTGTTTTAAAATGGCAAAGCGGGACATTACTCTAGTCTTCAGTGTAGGCATGGGTCGATTACTGGTTTCAAGGTATACCGCGGTTTGAAAATTTCACGGTTTCAAAACCGGTAATATGTTCCGTTATACCGTTCCTGCGGTATGCGCGGTTTTCACGTCTCCTAAAAGGACTAGAAAGTGTAGGAATTACTCGGTGCGTGCAGGGTAGAGAGAACACAACCCATCATCCCTAGTTGGTGCGAGACGAGGCGTTCGCGGTCAGTCACGTTTGTACTGTGTAGGATGGCCGACCTAGAGTTCCCCCTGGAACTTACAGCGATCGCAACCGGCCATTTTTTTGTTTTATTGCAGCCGATCTCTGTTTTGGACTTGCACAAACTGCGTTGCAATGTAATCGCTTTCCAAAATGTAATTTATGGGAAAATATGAAGTCTGTAAACGCCCGTTAACAGAGGCCAGAGACGCTGAAGACGGATGCAGAGAGAAATATATTGTAGCAGGCAGATCACTCACTGTTCATGATGCACAAACTATTGGAAGAAAGTCCTCAATATTGATTTGGGGGTTTATTTAAATGTGTTTCTGAGGGGAACTGACTGTCTTCAGAAAAGTTAAAGTGGTATTTTCTTTTCATCTTGTCTCTGCATAATGCATATTAAAGTAGTGTTTCGCGCCAGCGCTTCGTTTACAGCGGTAAACAAGGAAACGCTGTATCTGGTGTTCCAGAAGCTCCTCCTGCTGTCAGAGAGTGAATCTGTCTCATTCAGAGCATCTACTGTTTGCTTCGTTCAGGCATGTAGTAGATTTCACAAAGTAGTCAGAACATTCTGTTGCTTCAAGATTGGTATGTATTATAAATCAAGACGTTTATGAAATATATACTAAAAGATATATGAAATTATATAAATGATTGTATATGAATGATATAAACTAATAATGAAAAAAGAAAACTGTAATTACCAGGATTTAGGTTTCAAGAAGATGTCAGTCTTATTTTTTTTTTTATTTATTTTTTTTTTTTTAGGAAACAAATCAAAGAAAAAAAATAAACAAATACTACTGTTCCAAATATACTGTATGTTGCTAAAAAAAATGTAATATATTGCGTTCAGTAGAAAAAAAGTTTTTTTTTTACCTAGAGATTAAAAAAAAAAACATTTTAGAGCTGTAACAACAATACAGTGAGATTTGTGCTTAAGGTTATCCATACTGTCAAAAATCATACAGCACATGCCGACGCAGGGTAACAGTGGATCCTTTCAAAAATAATTCTAATTGCTGATTTGCAGTCAAAAAATTATTCTATTAGGTTAAAACATCTTATTGTTATTTTTTTTTTCAGGATTCTTTGACAAACAAAGTTTAAAAGAACAGCATTTCTGAAACAGAAATCATTTGTAAAATTCTAAATGTCTTTACTGTCACCTTTGATAAATTTAATGCAATTAAATTTTCCTATATAATAAACGCATTAATTAAAAATATTATCAAACCAAACTTTGAATGGTAGTGTATTTATAGCCCTTTAGTTAATACATTCATCAAATTTGACAATCATTGTACAAATGTTACAGGGGTGGTTCATTGCGATTTTTTTAACATTAGTTAGTGTGTAATATTGCTGTTTGATCATAAACAATATCTACAAAGTTACGAAGCTGAAAGTTCAACGCAAACAGAGATACCGTCTTTTAAAATTCTGGCACAGTTGAATGCCCTTCCCCCAAAAAATCAGTGGTAGTCAATGCAACTTTTGTAAAATATCTGGCAGTTTATCTATAACAAACAGCTGGTAGGGAACCTACAACAAAGTATTTCCAGGGTTCGTGACATCACAAACCCAGATAAACCCCACCCTCGGGAAAAGGGCCGCAAAGGGAGGGACAAAGAGGCCGCGTGACTGCCTGATTTAGAGAAGATGAAAGAGAAAAACTAGAGTGTGCAAGAAAAATCTTATATATGAATGTCGCACGATTCTTGTTATTCTAACGGATTCTAATGGACCGTCAGCAAGTTTCAAAATCCAATGTTCCCCATATTACGAAAGCAGCGGTTCTTAATACTGTTCCTTGTGTCCCCTGCTCTGCATCTCTCTCTCTCTATCTCTCTCAAGCTTCATTGCAGCTAGCTACACAGCAATGAAAGGTTAACAATTATACACTATTTATAGATGATGCAACTCTTCAGAGGACCTCAGATGATGCCAACCAGGAAACAACATACAGAACTACCACATTTTGCTATAAGTTTTATTACATCATATAATAATTGCTGTTAATATTAGTCATCGTCTGTTTTATTACGTTTTATATTGATTTTTCCGTACTGCTGGTTTTGTCTGGTCAGAGGAGAACTGGCACCCCGACTGAGCCTGGTTTCTCCAAGGTTTTTTCTCCATCCTGTCACCGATGGAGTTTTGGTTCCTAAGTTTCGCCTTTGGCTTGCTTAGTTGGGGAAACTTCATTTCCAGCGATATCGTTGACATAATTGCAAAGATATTATTTAAACTGAGATGGATGTTGACATCACTGAATTCAATGATGAACTTTCTTTAACTGAAAAATTAGTGTTTACTGTTGTCATTTTTGCATTATTGACACACTATTTTATGCTGTTCAGTTGCTTTGACACAATCTGTATTGTTAAAGCGCTATATAAATAAAGGTGACATGACTGCCCTTAGTTTCACATAGCTACTGATGAGAGGGCGTTATACATGGACGCGTGTGCAGTTGCCGTACTGTAATAAAGTTTTAATCAGGATAAAACCGTATATTAAATCTAACAGAAGCAGTAGCATTTACAAAATAACAGCGTATCTAAAAGTATGAAACAACAACAAACAAAAAAATAGCCCTGCCTACCATTAAAACCGCTGCTCGACGCATGACCCAGGTTGCTGCACGATCATCTTCAATATTATCCTCTGCCTTCTCAAATAGGGCTCAAAACTGATCAGCGATATTAAACAAGCGTTGTTTAAAATACAACGGGATCGCACATGACGCAGTGAGGTGAGAGGGGCGGGCCAAAAGTGATAGACGTAGGGCTGTGCGATTAATCGAAATTGTCATAAAATTGCGATTTGAGCGTGCACGATTTCTAAATCGCTTTATAGCACGATTTTCCACCCCCCCCGACCTCCCGCAGTATGCTATCGAACCAATCAGAATGCAGGGCGCCTAAATGGAGCACGAGAACATAACAGACCGGGCGGGCATACAAACGTAAAGCCAGGTTCACACAGTTTCCGGGGGCCCATGTAAAAGGATCAGCAGAGCAGTTCACACTGCACGACGATGCGCCTCCAGGAGAGTGCTGTTTGCAGCATCATGCTGCGACGTTTCAGCCGGAAGGACTATTTCTGATGTGGGCACGCGCTTGACTGAAAAGTGACAGTGCATTTATCGCAGGGTAAAAAATAACATGGATTGGCATCGGACATTTTTAAAATTACCCATAAATGCATAGTAGCAGTTAATGCAGATTGTATTTCTGTACTGTGATGAAAGAGAATCACAATGCTGAAAAAGCCGCGGATCAGGAGCGGACTGCAAAAGCATCCTGTGTGAAAGCAAAATGAGTCCATGCTGCTTCTACACCACATACACATACTGTATACGCACTGCAGACGGAGTTCGTGTGAACTTGGCGCAACAAATCTAGTTCAACATCTGAGGCAACACCACAAAGAGCTCTATGACCAATGCATGGCAATAAAAATCCCTGGACACGAGATTTATTTATTTTTTTCTGCCACATGTCTATTCTAGAGACATTTTGTTACACCTTTACTTAGTGATTATTTTGCCTTATGTCTGTTTTAGAGACATGTTACAGCTTTTTGATAAAGCTCTAATTGGTTTTCTTTTGAAATATGTTTCAAATTCACACTGAACGCATTAATGACTGTAAAGCATGTCTCTGTGTGTCAAAATCGTGATTAAAATCGAAATCGCAAAATTGATCAAAGAAATCGCTATAGTTTTTTGTGTCCATATCGCACAGCCCTAGTTTAGCCAATCACAACACATTGGGCTAGCTAACCAATCAGAGCCCATCGCCTATTTCTGAGCAAGGGGCTTCATAAAAGAAGGAAATGATCAGTGTGTTTCTCAGAGAAGGGACAGAGCGGTGTGGAATAAAGGTCAATTATGTGAAAAATAAGCATTAACACATGTTAGACTGCATCCCATGAACAGAATCAAGCCTAGAAAAAAACCAGTGAACCACCTATTTAATGCAAAACAAGAGGAAAAACTGCTTGTCAGCAGCAAGAACATCTTCAATACAGTTACAACTTTAGGAACAATGATACAGTCAAAAAATAAATGCTGAACGTATGGGCGCCACTGAAGGGTTAATCCACAGCCTCTATAAATGAAATCAAAACAATCGTTATTCAAAGGGAAATCTGTGACATGTGACTAAGGTTAGCACTGAACCCGACACTTAAAATGATGTGGATTAACAGTGACAGAGACCATCAGTCAAAAAGACTCATAAACTGCTGGGTTATCGGTTTAAATCATTCTAACAAATCATTCAGTGAATTCGTCAGAGCAAGCACTGAATAAACACATGAATCACTGAAGCGCAAGTCATTGTCTCTTTCATTCAAATTATCCAGTTAAAGTTAGTGCAGTTAATCCTCAATGGACCACATTATGACAATGAATTAAAAAAATAAATTACAAAAAAAATTAAAAACTATAAAACGGTTACATTAAATTTTTTTAATGAATATATCAATTTTAAAAACTACCAGTAAATTAATCAGAAATGGGCCTTTTTTCCTCCCCAGTTATTTGTATCAGACCATCTTGGTTCCTTGGTAATGTCAAACATGTCAGATATAATCACAAAAGATTACCTGTCATAGCAGCTGATATCATCAAGCCAGCAGCCTTGCTTTACTATTTCAACCAATCCTGAAACATTTCGCCAAGTTGCGAAGCAATGAAGCCTCTTGTCCTTGTCTCCCACGCAAGACTCAATACCGCTGCGGTTTCCTCGGTTCTCCAAGCTGGGGTTGTAGTTGTAGAACACACACTCTTGTGTCTCTGATCGGCCGAGAATGGCACCTGGAAAAGAAACCACAGGGGAGCCTGGTTAAGACATGGACTGCCTGCAGTGAGAGTGGAGACCTGCTTCATTGATCACTCAGTTGACTTTACACTCAACCCAAATTATAAAGCACAAACCACAACCATCATTTACAGACTGGCAGCTGAATATCAGTCGAAGATGATAGATATTGGAAGTTTATAACTGATAACCCAAAAAAGTGAAATCCACAGATGGGACTTCATATTGTTTGCAGAAGCTAATTCATAGGCAACCATATGGTTTAAAAAAAGAAAGAAAGAAAGCCAAAAAAAACAAAAAAACACTAGTGTTGTGGTTAACCAAAACAACAAACGTAAAGTAGTGAGCAAGATTAACAGGGCCGCTCTAAAACAGGATGTGGTGGAAGGCGGTTTCACAACTTCTTCCTGAAACAACCGCAACTCAGATCGTCTTTGAATATGGCACTGAAGTGATGTGATAAGTGCTGTGAAATTATCCAAAACACACACCGTCATCACCATCAATTAAGAGACAAGACAAAAAAATCTTAGAGGGTTTCATGAACAAAACAAACAGCAAATAGTGGAATCAGATTTTTACTTCACTTGCTAATCCTGTTCAAAGACAATACAGGGCTCGCAGAACCACTAGCCTGACATCCCAGGGCTACTGTGTTTTACAGTCGGGCTACCAAAATGTATCACCACCCTGCCTGATGGGCTATCTTAAATACAGGGTTCCCGCAGGTCCTTTAAGTCCTAAGTCTTAAATTTTCATTTCATCCTACCTATAATGCCTGATAAAGTAGCGTTCATGAGAGCAGCTGCTTTGTGTTCAGCCGTTACCGGGGAAACCGCTCTATTCTGCTGGTTCAGAAGCACCTCCTACCATCAGAAAATGAATTTGCATTTTCAGTAAGAAAATGTACCCATGTTTTTACACATCAAACACATTGCTATTGTGAAACAGTGGATCGACAAGAAGCTAATGTCTGCTAAAATTCGAAATAAATAAGACAGTAAGACATATATTTGTTTTAAATTAATATAATAATTCATGTGTCTGACTCATCCCTTTTCTTAAAAATGGTTTAAAAGCTGAAATGTGATGTTTATCATTTTATAAGACATTTTTTTTGTGGTTTTGTGAAAAGCTGTGTCTGAACTGTAAATCATGTCATTTTATCGTTTAATATGTTACCATAGACATTGCCCTGCTCTGCTCATATTGTAGTCATTTTTTGTTTGTGTAGGTCTTAAAAGGGTCATAAAAAGCCTTCAATTTGATTTAAAAAATCCTGCAGATACCCTGTAAATAGATAAATAAAATTATTTCCTTGATATTTGTGTTTTGAAAATGTTTATGACTGATGTTTCGACTCCTATCCAGTTTTCTACGTAAAAAAATTATCTTTTTATTCAGTCTTTTTATTTATACTTAAATTCATCTCAGGCTACCAAAATCTGAAGAGTGCCTGCCTGAAGGGCTACCAGGGATTTTGAAATTTTGCCAGCCCTCCACTAGGGATCTTGTGCAGATTGAGCAGACTAAGTTTCTGTCTGGACGTTTACAAAAGATGCGTTCTTGCGCTCAAAAATATTTCCACGGAGCGTAACAGAATAGAACAGAGAGTCAACCATTGAAAACACTACTTTGGCAGCAATCTGCAATCTATGAGAATCTTGGTGATCCAGACATTTGGCAATGCTTGAGCTGATGTTCATATATTGCGGCACACGGAACAGTTTATGCTTTGAGTCAAGTATTTGAGGACTGGTTGCACAGGTTTAGTGGCGGCACCATGCTGGGTTTCATGCTGGAGCAGAAAACAATGTGCGTACACAGCAATAAAGCGATTACAGGAACATTCTTCAAACATCACAAACAGCGCTTTAGTATGCTCCAAAAATACTTTAGCCACTTCTTTGAAAAAACCCCCAAAACAATTAACAATTAAGTATGTGCATTCCACAACCATATATAAGGCATCTTCAGTCCAATTCAAAAATGTAATTGCACGTCTGTGTTTTTATTACCACAATGACAACATAGGAATGGTTCATTAACACCAAACACATGCATGAATACATGAGCACATAGTGCTCAGAAACCAGTGCTTTCGGGATCACTATTTAGGAGTAGCAGTGAAAAATACCAAACTGAATATTACATAAACACACACACTACTGTTAAAAAGCTTGAGGTAAAGTTTTACTTTTTGAAGAAATGAATAGTATTATTCAGCAAGGATGTATTAAATTGATCAAAAGTGACAGTAAACACATTTATAATGTTACAAAAGGTTTTTATTTCAAATAAATACTGATAGTATGTAGTTATGTACTGATTTATGTAGTTTATGAAAGTATAATTTTATGTAATTATGTATATTGTTATCAATATTGGGCAGCACAACTGTTTTTAACACTGCTAATAATAAGAATTGTTTCTTGAACACAGAATCAGCATACTGGAATGATTTCTGAAGGGTCACGAGACAATGGTAGTGTATATATGTAAATACATGCAAAATTAATGGTGTAGTTCTTTTACATGAATTAGACTAAACTGATCACAAACTGAATCCTGGACAATCACAGAAAACTCACTTCTTTTACTGGAAAAGCTTGGATGACAGATTTGCCAACTGAACTGAACTGATTGAACTGAAAGATGAATTCTAAATGGCTGTGCATATTACAATGTATAATTAAACATATCTGCAACATGTTTTGTTTTACGCAATAGCATTTTAATAAAATTAAATGAAAAAAACAATAATTTGTTGGAAGATATAGGTATCATTACTGTTTATCACATTACAAAAACAAAATTCTGAAGGAAAATTATTTTGGTGGGAATTAATTTGCTAATTGCCCTTTAGTGGGGATAAATCCACAGGATTTGTTCCAGAGACACAAGTTACGGTTACTGGGATTAGAAGGAAATCTGCTACAATTACTGTCACATCAAGGTAGACAAGAACAGCGGTGCACAAGACGCACATCAATGATCAACAGAGGAAGAATCACATTTACTAATTTTAAATAACAAATGGAGCACCCCAAATTGCTCCAATGCCTTCAGCATCTGTAAGGAAACATCTAGAATAAATTAAAAACTAATTACAAGTGTCAAACATAAGGGAATTACTCACCTGCCCTCGACACTAACAAGGAGATGGCTCAATAAACCTTTGACCCATATTCTACGACTTCTATTCTATGTTCTTCCTGACAACAGCTCTTGCCACTCCGCTGAGCTGCTCTCGGTTTTTAATATGAGACGCTGGGATACACAGACTCCTCTGAGTCAGCAGGGTTATACGAGGTAAAACGACAGAGTAAATATATGGAGCTGGTGGAAGAGGCAGCTTAAAACCACTCTGAACACGGCCCATGAATGACAGCCAACACAGTGAGTGAACAGACCATATGCTGTAATGTTAATGGATCACTTATGGTGGTTTCCTACACAAAATAAACTTGTTGACCAACACTTTGCTTGCACATTAGAAACAAAGGTTTTTTTGAAAGGTTTTGAATAGCAGAAGTGGGTTGCTGATGGCATATTTGGAGTACCTCAAGCTTGAATTTTCCATCTTTAACACATTTAAAGTCTCAGCATGGATAGAAAGAGAAATTACAGGTTACACGTATAAATGTATTCATGTACATCTGGATTCAGGCACATTATTTTATAATGCATTTGCAGTCATGTCTGTGACCAATAACAAACGTGCTTCTAATATGTATAAGTTCTCACCTTAGTGTGAAAATCAAGTTTTTAACATTGTTTACTTGTCTATGGTGTTTGTAATAGGCTTAAAGACAAACCATGTTCAAAATCCATTAACACCATTGTTAAGCATTTTCTCCTTAAAACTGCAGTGTACCAAAAGACAGTTTAAAAAGATGTGGTTTGAAACAGCCCCTGTTTTCTACCGTCACAAACACGTCCCAGTCTCGTCAACTTTGCGGGGTGGGCCCTGGAACATGGTTTGTGTATCATTAGCAACACATTAATAGTTGCTCGATAACACAATCAAGCCAAGAGCTAATGATATCAATTTTTTAGAACGGTCCAAAGAGCATCTTGTGCTTTAATGGAAGAACAACATCTGACCAATTGTACAAAGGTTCACATGATCAATGTCACAAATTTGATTATTTGATTAGTGACCTAGAAGTGCAGAATGTGAAATATTTCTTCATTTTACATCATAACATTTTGGCTTTTAAACTTCTTATGCTCCAACAAATTTACTTACTGTGAGTGAGAGCAAGACCATACACTAAATTTCCAATCAGACACTGTTCGATGTTTAATTCATTCGCTAAATATCTATATGTTTTTCCTCTTGATCTAATCAGACACTTCAGCAACAAAGATAATTACCGTTTTGTTTTTTAAAATACGGAAACTATTATTCCTAAAAACAAAACAAATAAAAAACAAACTTAAAGGGGTCATATGACGTTGCTAAAAATAACATTATTTTGTGTATTTAGTATAGTGAAAAACTTTTCCACATACTGTATTATTGTTTCTCCTCTATGCCCCGCCTTTCTGAAACGTATCGATTTTTACAAAGCTCATCGTTCTGAAAAGCGAGGTGTATGCTGATTGGCTGAGTAACTCCAGCGTGTGGTGGAAATGTTACGCCCCTTAACACACTATGATGCCGTCTCCCGAAACGGCGAGACAAAATCAATAAAACCCATTACAAACGAGGGATTTGTTGCATCCAGTGGGGACATAATTACGGATTATAATGACTTATACTGTGTTTTTACGCGTTGCGTAACGCGCCGTGTAAACATCAAACCATGTCTGCATTTGTGATAGGAGAAATGACAAACTACAAGCCCTACTCTACACTGCCAAAAAACTCGCTTTAAATATATAAAATATAAAAACTCTTTAAATATAAAAAAACTTACTTACAGTCTTTGAGTCAGAACAGCCGGCATTGAACACCCCTAAAAATGACCTAGCAACACCCATGCTTAAGATGCTGTTTCATGGCAAGAGCAAACATGACCCAAGCAGTGGAGGAGGGTAGCATGAGGTGCTCTGTGTCAGGCCATCCTCAATACTGGCATCAATAAAGTATAAGCGTCAATGCTCCAATTCCTATATGAATGGTGAGAATAAAAAGAAACTGAATTGTTGGATGGTTTCAATTATCTACTAATGTGAAGTTGGAAATCTGATTCCATACATTTTATGTTTGCTGCTCTGATCACACTCAAATAATCATTTGACGGAGATATTCAAAAACGGATTTACACTGCCACTGGAAACAGAGTATTAGAGTCTGTGTCCACTGTACATTGTAAGACAGTTTTCAATAGTCTAAAGGACTAAACATACTCGGTTAATAACGTAACCTCGGTTCCCTGAGATCCCTGCACGATACTCTCTGCGTCTTCTGCTTAAGACTCATATTGAAAAAAGCCTTTTTTCTCCTGAACTGAAGCCTTTTGCATTCACCTGCAGTGAAACTCCACAGCCATTGGTTTGTGCAGTGCTTAAAAACAAACCAATGGCTCGTCATCGAGCTGCAGAGCCTATGGCGACGAAGCCCACCAAAGCCCGCCAGAATGGGTGGGGCATCTAGCTATACAGTGGGGCAAAAAAGTATTTAGTCAGCCACCAATTGTGCAAGTTCTCCCACTTAAAAAGATGAGAGAGGCCTGTAATTTTCATCATAGGTATACTCAACTATGAGAGACAAAATGAGAAAATCAGAAAATCACATTGTAGGATTTTAAAATAATTAATTGGTACCTTTTCCTCGGTAAATAAGTATTTGGTCACCTACAAACAACAAGATTTCTGGCTCTCACAGACCTGTAACTTCTTTTTTAAGTGGCTCCTCTGTCCTCCACTCGTTACCTTTATTAATGGCATCTGTTTGAACTCGTATCAGTATAAAAGACACCTGTCCACAAACAGTCACACTCCAAACTCCACCATGCCCAAGACCAAAGAGCTGTCAAAGGACAACAGAAAAAAAATTGTAGACCTGCACCAGGCTGGAAAGACAGAATCTGCAATAGGTAAGCAGCTTGGTGTGAAGAAATCAACTATGGGAGTAATTATTTGAAAAATAGAAGACTACAAGACACACTGATAATCTCCCTCGACTGGGGCTCCACCATGAATCTCCCCCGGGGGTCAAATGATTCACACGAACTTGATCAAAATGATCCCAGAACCACACGGGTGGACCTAGTGAATGACCTGCAGAGAGCTGGGACCAAAGTAATAAAGGCTACCATCAGTAACACACTGCCCGCCAGGGACTCAAATCCTGCAGTGCCAGACTTGTCCCCCTGCTTAAGCCAGTACATGTCCCGGCCCGTCTGAAGTTTGCTAGAGAGCATTTGGATGATCCAGAAGAGGATTGGAGAATGTCATATGGTCAGATGAAACCAAAATATGACTTTTTGGTAAAAACTCAACTTGTTGTTTTTGGAGGAGAAAGAATGCTGAGTTGCTTCCAAAGAACACCATACCTACTGTGAAGCAGGGGGGTGGAAACATCATGTTTGGGGCTGTTTTTCTGCAAAGGGACCAGGACGACTGATCCGTGTAAACTAAAGAATGAATGGGGCCATGTATCTTGAGATTTTGAGTGAAAACCTCCTTCTATCAGCAAGGGCATTGAAGATGAAACGTGGCTGGGTCTTTCAGCGTGACAATGATCCCAAAACACCGCCCGGGCAACGAAGGAGTGGCTTCGTAAGATGCATTTCAAGGTCCTGGAGTGGCCTAGTCAGTCTCCAGATCTCAACCCCATAGAATATCTTTGGAGGGAGTTGAAAATCCGTTTTGCCCAGCGACAGCCCCAAAACATTGCTGCTCTAGAGTAGATCTGCATGGAGGAATGTGCCAAAATGCCAGCAACAGTGTGTGAAAACCTTGTGAAGACTACAGAAAACGTTTGACCTCTGTCATTGCTAACAAAGGGTATATAACAAATTATTGAGATTAAATTTTGTTATTGACAAATACTTATTTTCCACCATAATTTGCAAATAACTTCTTTAAAAATCCTACAATGTGATTTTCTGGATTTTGTTTTTTTCAGTTTGTTTCTCATAGTTGAGGTATACCTATTATGAAAATTACAGTCCTCTCTCATCTTTTTAAGTGGGAGACTTGCACAATTGGTGGCTGACTAAAAACTTTTTTCCTAAAAAAAAACACTGTATAGCGGGCGCTCGCCACAGGATTCTCAGGTTTACTTTGACTGAAGCGACGACTGAGTCGTGCAGCTACATAGCATGGCAAGCAACGCAGTACTCGTTCCGTATATCAGGGAACCAAGGTTACGTTAGTAACTGAGTATATTCCCGTATCAATACTCGTACTGCGTCTGCTTAAGACGCATACGGGAACAGTCCAATCACGCCGTGCTGATGTAGTGGAACGACTTAAGGTATAACTTCCATAAGCAACCAATGCCTATAGAGAAGTCAACAATAACCCAAGGCTAAGACGGGCTGAGCTTCCTGACACCCGGTCTGGTTAATCGTTCCAGAGTATCCCCGTAACTTCGACACCCATGGGTCGAGAGCTAACAGGTGAACAATGCCAAAGAACTTGGGTGTGGTACGGCCAAGGGCTTTCTGCCATTTCTGTGAACGCAGCGCATGTCATTTCAAGCGGAAAGGACCCTGGCCTGTAAGGCCGGGAATTCCAGGTTATAAAAACTTGCGAATGTGGACAGCGAGGCCCAGCCGGCCACCTCACAAATATCAGAACCACTGGACCATGCCCACGACGAGGCAATGCCTCTAGTCGAATGGGCCCGTACTCCAATGGTGCACTGTAGGCCCAAGGAAGAGTACGCTAGCGTGATAGCATCTACTATCCATATAGAGAGTCTTTGCTTCATGACCGGAAGCCCTTTGATGCAGTTACCGAAGCTGACAAAGAGTTGTTCCGATCACCTATAGGGGGCAGAACGCTCAATATAAGTCCTCAACGCTCTGACGGGGCAGAGCACTTTAGGAGAGCACTTTAGGTACGTACCTGCCTGTTTTTCAGGACGACTTTAGTGGAGTGTTGATTGGGCCCGAATCAGGCAGGCGAGAGGGCTATAGAGACGCCTCCGCAGGTCCCCAGTCGCTTTACACTGATGCGAGTGTTAGAAGCAGAGCAGTCTCAGTGTAGCGACCTAATGTTGCAGAATACTGGAGCTGCCAAAGTGGTCCCTTAGCACATGTCGGGGTCCCATTATAGGGGGTGATGCTGATTCAGTCCTCCTTTCAACCCATCCTAGCGGATGACCGTGCTATTTTTGCCCACTGATTGGCCCTTAATAGGGACATGAGAGGCCGCTATAGCTGCCACATTGACTTTGAGCGTGGATGGGGAGCGACCCTTTTCCAGCAGCTCTTGTAGAAATGACAGCACCTCTGCCAATTCGGAAGTGAGAGGGTCTTTGCCGTGGTTTTGACAACAGGCGGAGAAAAAAGACCATTTTAAGGCATAGAGGCGTCTTGTAGACAGAGGTCTAGCCTCCGAAATTGTGTTTAAGACTCGCTCTGGGAGGCACGAGGGCTCCCGTAGAGTGGCCAGAGGTGCAGGGCCCATAAGTCGGGCCGAGGATGCCATAATGTCCCGTTTGCTTGAGAGAGGAGATCCTGTCTCAGTGGAACAGGTTAAGGGGCCGCTATCAGTAGCTGAGTCATCTCTGATAGCCACAGCTGGTTCATCCAAAAGGGGGCCACCAGGATAACCCTGTGTTCTTGTTCCCTTACTCGCCTGATTACCTGTGGGATCAGAGCGATCGGGGGAAAGCATAGACAAGGAGGTTGGGCCAATCATGGGCCAACGCGTCCCTGGTCTTTGAGAAATAAATTTGGCAGTGAGAGTTGTCTTCTGAGTCGAAGAGGTCTACCTCGGCCTCGCCGAATATCTAGCCGTCTGCGGATGGACGTCCGCTTCCCCTTGAAGGGAACATTGGTCTTGATAATATGTCCCGCTCCCTGGGGGGTGGGGGTTTTAATATTCCCGGTATATTCAGCCTTGAGCGCAGTGGGTTGAGCCCACTCTAAAGAGCGCTCTACACTGAAGAGGCCCCCCCTTGAAGAAGGCTCCCGGCAATTGGGGTAATGTAGGGCACCACCGACATGTTGTCTGATCGGATTAGCACATGGTGCCCTTTCAGGACTGCCAGGAAGAACTGACAGGCTCGACATACTGCAAGCATTTCCAGGCAGTTGATGTGGAACCCTTTTTCCACCTTCTACTATGGCCCGATGGAGGCGCTGTTCCGTGACACTGTCCTTCTGTGAACCATCCCCATGGCCACGGTCTGTTCCATCCAGCGGGAGTTCTTCCAGGGGTCCAGGGCTGTTACACAGGCCTGACTCACCCTGATCTGCAGGAGTTTGTGACGCCACGCATGGGATGGAACCCTTGGTTTCAACCAGCACTGAAGGGGGCGCATACGCAGCAGACCCAACTGTAGCACTGGAGATGCTGCTGCCATGAGACCCAGCATTCTCTGAAATGCTTTGAGAGGGCGAGTGATATTAATCTTGAAGGAGGTCGCCAGCCTCCGCATGGCCAGAGCCCGTTCCGGCGTGACTACAACTCTCATTTGGGCTGAGTCGAAAATTGTTCCCAAGAACGATATTCGCTGGCTGGGGAACAACATGCTCTTGGCAAAATTGACCCTGAGTCTCAGGCACTCCAGGTGGCTGAGGAGGAGGTTCCTGTGTGATATTAATTCTGCCTCCGTCTGGGCCAGGGCGTGCCAGTCGTCGAGGTAATTGATAATACAGATTCCCATCTGTCTCATCCATGCACTTCGTAAAAATGCGGGGGGTCAGGGACAGCCCGAAGGGAAGGATCGTATATTGATAAGTCACACCCTTGAAGGCGACTCTCAAGAATGGCCTATGACGAGGGGCTATCTGGATGTGAAAATATGCATCCTTCAGGTCCAGAGAAAAAAAAACAGTCTCCCGAGCGAATTTGCGCGAGGATCTGTTTCAGTGTAATCATCCTGAACGACCTCTTCATGAGGGCGCGATTCAGGTGTCTGAGATCGAGGATGGGTCAGAGGCCACCATCTCTTTTGGGGACGTGGAAGTAACGGCTGTAGAAGCCTGACTTGCTCTCGGCTGGGGGAACCGTTTCTACTGCTCCTTTTGCCAGCAAATTCATCACCGCTGAGCGCAGACGTGAACGTTCTTGCTCTGCACTGAGGTGGGGACCACGCCGCTGAAGCGCCGGGGTCTTCGATGAATTGGAGTGAATATCTCTCTTTGTTATCCCCAAACCCATCTCGACACTTGCTGCCGCACTGGCAGACCCTTACGAGTTAACTGTAAGAGGAAGTTTTGTCCTGTTCAAAAAGCGTTGCGGGGAGAGTGATGGCAGGGGGGCCTGCCGGCT
Organism: Sinocyclocheilus anophthalmus; assembly: GCA_018155175.1. Classification (NCBI taxonomy): domain Eukaryota; kingdom Metazoa; phylum Chordata; class Actinopteri; order Cypriniformes; family Cyprinidae; genus Sinocyclocheilus; species Sinocyclocheilus anophthalmus. The sequence continues at coordinate 251,528 of JADLZN010001916.1, forward strand.
TTATCACTCAAGCTGACGATCATACCTGCGCGTTTGCCATTTCGGCATCCGAGTACGGGATGGAGAGAAACCCAGAGTTGGGGGGGGGGTGAGCGGTGTTAGCGACGCACACCACAAATGCAAAGCTGCCCCGTTTTCGCTTTTGACTGCCTGGGAGGATTACTGCTCGTATAACGAGGTACACACCGATCCTTCATGTGTAACACACACTAGCAGATTAAGCACGCATGATGTATGTAGAGGATTGCTCAAGTTTGATCTTTCAACCCGCAAGCTCATCGTTGCTTCCTCCGAGGTAGCTAGGAGGAGAGAAACATGAGCGTAGCTCACCGCCCTTCTGCGGCGAATCCGAGTGCAACGGGGAGAGCGAGCACAAGGGTACTGTGCCGGCATGCGCTCGATTCCGACCACCCGTGTTTGCTTTAAGCTCCTGACTTTGCTGTTTCTCCGTCTCCGAGGCGTGCTGAGAGAGATAAACCGGGAGGAGGCGGGGCTCCTCCGTGAAGGCGTCCACGAGTAGGAAAGAGCGAGACTCCTGCCAGTGAGCATTCTCTCAGTGAGAGCGCCGTCTCTGCCCAACAGATCCATACTCATTGCTCTGTTGCAACATGAAGTGTTCCCTGCACGAGCCACACTCGCAAGCGACATTTGCACACCACGTTGCCTATAATTTGCTCTTTTAGTGCTTACCCTGCTAGAATAAGCTCTTTAGAATCAAGCCGGAGGGCGGCAGCGGAAACGACCGGAACTGCTGCAGGTCAGCTGTCTGAGAGGTCCCAAGTTCCACTTCGAAGGCGTGTCAGTGGCGAGCGGCTTCGGATCAGCTTGAAACGTAGTCGTCGCAGCTGAAGGAGAAAAATCTGAGAATCCTGTGGCGAGCGCCCGCTTATATAGCCAGATGCCCTGCCCATTCTGGCGGGCTTTGTGGCCATAGGTTCATGCAGCACTGCTGGCGAACCATTGGCTGGTTTTAAAGTATACTGCACAAACCAATGACTGTGCAGTTACACTGTGTTATTTAAAAAGTCTTCGGTTTAGGAGAAAAAGGGTATTTTTTCCATAGCATCTTAGCAGACGCAGTACCAGTGAAGTATCGAAAGGGAACCTTAAATATAAAATATGAATAAAATATATAAATAAATATGCAATGTAGCATATAAATGCTGAACCTCAGTTATAAACCCATCAAATAACCACAACAAAAGGTCTTTTAAATAACTTTTCACTGCATAATTGAGCATCTTAGGCTGTGCTCCTATTGAGAAGCTCAGACAAAAGCCCTCTCAAGCAGTGTGAGATCTTGCACTTTAACATTACAAACACATTTCCTGGCATTCATGTCAGTTCTTTGCAAGAAATGTTCAAACGCGGACACTGTTAGAATGAGGCAAATATTTAAGAATTCTTGCATATTTTAAAACTAAACTCTCCCAACAAGGTTCAACAAGCTAGCCATCAAACAGACATGCCAATTGTTTAGCTGGTCTTTTTCTGGAAAAACATTGTTTTACAAATATTTGCAAAAAGATTTCTTCTGCATTGTAATAAAGAAAAAAAGTAACTAACTACTAGATTTAGTTCCTGGATATAGCGCATGAGAAGATAAAGCTGAATGTACACTAATTTAATAATTTAGAAAAAAAAGTTTTCTGAATCATGAATATCATGAACGGTAGTTATACAAAACAAAGGTCAAATCATTTGACAAACTTATTGACCTTGACAAACAGTAATGAAGGTCTCTAGGGATCCTCTCTGTGATATAATTTCCTGTTTATGGTTTTCTTATCACATAACATCACAATTTGGGTTATGCACAAAACAAACTTCTCTGTACACTAGGCTGCACTGCTTTCCATATCCTCAGTATGTGCTAAGTTGAATATGGCACTGTTTCACTGACGATAGCCAAACTCCTTTTACAAGAATTTCAGATTTTTAAATTAGACTTATTTTTTTATCATTATAATTAGGGTTGGGCGATGTCTGCAAAATTGGCATCGGACGATGTCTACAGTGAAACATCGTGATGGACGATGACATCGGGGGGTGTTAGGGGTGTGCCCGAAACCTGAATTCGTAAGAGAGGCACGAAAACCATAACATTGCTAGGGGTAGCCTGTTACATTACAGTACATAACATTTCACTTACCACATAAACAGAGTAAGGAGAGATGACTGAGGAATGGCGAATGATTTTTAGATCCTGAGCACCACTGACAAACATCTAATCTTGTAAAATGTGTGGAAAGTACTGCCGCTCCATTAGGGATGGGCGATATCTTATCGTTTGCGATATACCGGTAAAAATTCTCCACACGATAAGAATTCGTCTTCCCGCAATAATAACGATAAAGTCTACAGTAGCACGTGCAACACAGTTTTACATGTGTACGAGTCGTTTAAACCTGTTGTCCGACAAAGATATTATTTAATTGACATGCTTTTTCTCCATATTAACTTAACATAAGACAAGTGTTTGAAATAACTTTGTGATCAGACGTGGTTTCATATCACAGAATAAGGCAGAAACCATACTATTTTATAGCATTATATACAGTGATAAAGGCTATGTCAATTAGCATTACATTATAAATATACTTTATCCTTATAAAAAAATACCCAAGATTGCTTGAAGAACACAGATACCATATATTTTGTGCAATCACATGTTTATTGTCTTCAGGTTTCCTCAGTTAAAATTTCTTAATTTGCGTTTTATTCAGCTACAGCGATCACTGGATACTTCTTCCTGGAGCATTACTTCTACTATGGGCGAAAATAAAATGGGTTGGGTTTTTTTGGACTTTCTGCACGAGAGCGCCCTCTGGCTTCCAGTATGAATTAAACAGTCATTACATTGTGTACTCAGTAATGCTCACAACACCCTATTTTGGGTAAAATTAGGAAAGATAATACTTTTCTCTAAAGCAGTGGTCGCCAACCCGTCGATCGCAATCGACTGGTAGATCTTTATCACTGTCCCAGTAGATCCCCAAAAAAAAAACAGTAAAATAAGTACAAAAATGCATTACATTAATGAGGTTATATTAATGCATCACTGAAGGGTACTGTCTTGAGAAAAGTTTCGATGGCAATGGCATTTTCTTCTCCGTAAAAAGCGCAACTCTGCTTTGTTTACAGTGGTAAACAAGGAAACGCTATAGTGCGGTCGATTCATAAGCAGTGTTGCCAAGTCCGCGGAATTGGGCTACTTTAACACTGTTTCCGCGGGTTGTTGTTCATGTCCGCGGTTGAAGCGACCCCAATAACATGATGATTTAGTCTCTGGAATGTGAATTTTACTTGAAGATCCCCGCCGAAAAACGTGTATTTTACCCTCGGAAACGCAATGACTATTGATTGCGAAACCGGCACCCTTTCAATAGGCGCCACCCTGCTGTCATAAGAGTGCGACTCATTCAGACCTGCGTTTTTTTGTTTCGTGCAGTGTTTTATTAGTTCTAAATCAAAAATTTAACATCAAATAAAACAACTGCCGGTGGATCATGATTGAAATGCAGTGGTTGCCTCTAATTTCAATTGGCTAGATATTTTTGTTTAAAGCCAGGTTGTTTGTTATAAAGCAAATAGCCAATAAATACATTCAGTATTCAGTATCAGAATACAATTTGCTAGTAACAAAAAAAAAAAAAAGAAAAAAGAAAGAAAATCTGAATCAGCTATGATCGGCGCATCACTAATTAAAATAAGAAGTAAAAGGCCTCAAATTTGAAGTACAATGTGGGATGTCTTTTTCTATCAATTCTTCAATAGGTAGATCTTGTCTTTCATAAAGGCTGAGGTCAGGGATCTTGGGCCTAAAAGGTTGGTGACCACTGCCGTAAAGAAACAGGATTCCCTAAATTATCATCATCGATATCATTATCACAATAAATATCAGAAATTATCGTAATATACTTTTAAGCCCATATCGCCCATCCCTAACTCTTCAATAGTATAAACATTACGTGCATTGTGAATCTCGAAAGTGAAACTAAAAAGCAATCGTGCATTCAAAAGCAGTGTTAATGCCAGGCATATTTGCGGCTCCTTGATGCCTGCAATTTATATACGTACAGTACAATTACCCAATGATATAATTGAGAGAGAAAGTATTGAAGCATATATTTTCCTCCGATCTCGTATATATTCCCTTTAGGGGTTCCGTATACACGTAATTTTCTTTCAGAACACGGTATTGGGATGCTGCGGATTGGTTTTTTGTTTTTTTTGGTCACCATGGTTTTTTTGCATTCCACTTGCACCTGTGTCTTTTGCAGCTTCTCGTACATAATGTGTAGTCATGAGGTGCTAGTTCACATTTAAAACATGCTTCTACAAAAAAAGTTTCATCTGCAGACATGGTCTTGTTTAGGGATCTGTGCCTTTGTGCATACGGACATCTGACTGCTAAGTAGGGATTGTGTTTTTCAGCAATACAGTGCACTCTTAAATTTACAGAGCAAAGAAGGTCTAGGAAAAATCTGTAGATGGAAAAATCTCCATACAAGTTCTTTGTGCATTTTTCTTTTTTCTACTTGTTACTTTGCACTTTTTGTTAGAACTTAATACTTAATTTCCATGATCTAAATATTCTTAAAAATTAAAAAGTTTGTTGTCATTTGGAAGTGTGTAGGCCTTCTTGCATTATTATGCTGTTACATTATGATTATATATTCAGCGGCATAAAATGGTCTTTAAAATGACAATAATATCGCTTATCGCAATTATTTCTGGGGCAATATATCGCACAACAAAAAGTTGTTATCGTGACAGGTCTAATGCCGGCTCAACATTGTGATGTCTATCAGCCATCGCCGATCGGCCTAACCCTAATTATAATATAAATATTACTACACAAAATATTGTCCAGAAATAGATCTGGACACACCGCTGACTTGCCAATGTATACAATTTCTGTGCATTAGTCAATCAGCTGTCAATCATGTTTAACACACTTTTTGCCGCAAATCCCTTTAATCTGCTTTCATTCCCCTCCACCCCCCTCAAGAAAACACCACCACAGGACTGTCTGAAAGCTCTGGTGCACTCCTGACAGCACAAGATCACAGATCTATGATGCATGACATGAACAATCACATTAAAAAAACAAGCTGGATGAGCCTTTGTTCCTGTGTCTAGCTGTCAGAAGGCAACTTGACTCTTGTTGTTTGCAAACAGTGAAAATCATGTACAGATGTGTAATGAAACAATATTTTGGAAGACACTTGGAAATCTTGTTCAGGGGTTGAAAATGCATCCAGGGATGACAGGTTTAATCTGCCATCCTTTGAAAAATCATTCATATACAGAATATTTAGGCCAAGCAGATCTTTAGAGCTAAAAGCCTTAAACACATCTACTGTTACAGTGAGAAACAGATATATTTATTCGATCACGACTTAACCACACAATTGTCTGTCAGAAAAGAAACAGGAAAACTATGGCACAGGTAAAAGCAGACCTTTAGGGGACAAAGGCAGCACATTTGATTTCAAATAGCCCTTCCGTCAGCAGTGGTCAACCGTGGTTGTAAATTATTCACATAGGCATCTGCATCTTGGGCAGCAGTGGCTGCAACCTGCCTATGTCATGGAAGTCCAGTTGGCGAGGATCAAAATACACTGCAAAGCAACTCAAGGTCAAGCTATCAATTAAACATTATGAAATGAGAAGAATCAAATTATAACGTGTTTGTATCATCAGGATCACAGGGATCGATACAGAATAACTTTAATTGAAGGACTTTCCATTTTTTAGCCTCTCCTCCTGTGTATGGAAAGTCCATTTTTCAATTGTAGTCCATCTAATATTCTGTTTGGATATTAGTGCTGTGACTTTACTTAACAGGGTGAATGATTGTTGTTTTATAACAGTGCAACAAACTGAGCACATGGGTTCATACCGACATTTGATACTGGGCCGAAAACATCCATCTGACTGGCATTAAAGAAACATGGTGCAGCTGAGAACACTGATTACATCTGTGTAAAGACACTTTACTGAGATAAACCAACTAAACTAAGCAAGACTAAAGTCAAGTACAGTAAGGCAGAAGTTCTGACACCTACACTGTAAATTATTTCCAGGATTTCACAAGATGTAACAGTAACATTTCACAGTAAATTACATTATTATCATTTCACAGGATTTAACGGTGATATTTCACAGTATAATACCGTATTCAGAATTTTACTGTGAAAATAACGATGGCGGGGCAGTTACAGGAAACTTCTGTGAATTTGCTACTGTAAATTTGCGCATGCTGAGTAACCCAAGCTCTCTCGTCTCCTCTGTGGTTTCATCAGACGGATTCAGCTGTAAGCGTTGAAATGTCAACTTTTTTTAAAAAATTTAATTTAAAAGTATTAACCAAATAGCATTAGTTGTAGTAGGGCTGGACAATAATTCAATATCAATATGTATCGCAATATTATTTTTTTCAATAACGGTGATATGATTTTTAAACACATTTCCGATATTTCGATATACATTCCCAGTGTTTCCCATACATTGATTTTATTTTTGTCCGTTTGACCGTCGTTAATAAACTGAGCACTGCACGTTTCAAAATGAAAACGCGTCGCGGGTGTTTTATATGAATGTATCTCTGAAGGGAACCGACTGTCTTCAGAAAAGTTTCGATGGCATTTTCATTTGATCTGATAAAGTAGCATTCATTAAAGTGTGTGTCAGTTTAGGGAAATACCCGTAAATGGCGCATCATGCACGTGAGGTTATCTGACGGCGAGACGTAAAGCAGAGTCCTGCACGGGTCCTGTTAGGTAAATTTGCATCCGCAGTACACAACAGAACACCCGACCCGTTATCCGACAGCAGCCAGCACCAATTTAATTCTGTACCCTACCCGTCTGACATAAAGACCGCGACCTGAACCACACACCCGCATTAAATAGGCTACTGCATCAATAAGGCAAAATTATTAATTTTCTCATGTAACACAAGCAATCACACCAAAATAGGCATTTTAATTTGGTGCTTTGAATGAGATAACAAGCAGCACACCAGAAAAGATGAGAACGCGCATCCTTTCTGTAAACAATACAAACTTTTGCCTACATCTTGTGAACAATCTGCCAGGCTGTTTTGAACAAATGTGCATAAACTACATATTTGCATCTTCATAAATGAAAAGAACATATTTAGATATGACTTTACTGTTAAGTGCCATTAACGTCTCTCCTTAAACTCTGCAGTGTATAGGCTATGCGCCCGTTTGTCCTTTACAGAAGCATTAAAAATAAATATTAAAAATAAAATGATATAGGCTGCAGAAAGCGAGCAACGAGTGCTCCCAGGCTGTCATTCATTTCAGCTGCAGCGCGAATGGCTAGAATGTGCAACGCTGCAAATCCAATGTTGAGGCTATTATTATTGAATTTCATCAGTCACACTTATTTATGCACGCTTGTTCGCGGGAAAGTGAGCAAGACACGACAGTTACGGTATCATGATTATAGTTAAATAAGATGAAAGACATAGGCTATAATATAAATAAATTAGCTACATTTATTTTCAAATTAACTATCACAACACACATTTAGCAGTCAGTCTAGTGCCGTTTTTACATATAATTAAGCTTTTAAAAGCTAAACAGATTCTATGTAGATTTAAAAAGGCATGCTTAATTTTGGTGTGTATTTGTATACTTTTACCATCTAATCAATCTCCGCATGCTTTAATTTGGTGTCGCTAGAAGTTTGCATCACTAAGGTTAAATTAGCCAAAGTCTTACTTTGGCCTGCGCTCTGGACGTGATCTGTTAAATCTAATAAACTTTAATAACTAAAACTGAAACTAAACCATATAAAAACTAAATAAAAATGCATTCACAAAATAAAAACTAAACTAAAAATAACAAAATTATTAATGAAACTAATAAAAACGAAACTAAATTTTTTTGCAAGTTGAAAAGATATTAAAATCCAACAAATTTCCAAATGCCAAAACTAATAATAAGCGTGGTCTCCAGTCCACTTTTGTTGTTGTTCAATTTTTTTATTTTCTGCAGCGACTCGGAGCACTTTTTATGCCCTTTTTTCTGGCTGAAGCACATTTTTTTCAATCTATAACAATAATCAGCCACCCTACAAAGGTTTTTGAACAGTAAGATTTTTTAATGTTGTTGTATTTTTTTTTTTTTAAAGAATTCTCTTCTTCTCACCAAGCCTGCATTTTTTGATCCAAAGTACAGCAAAAACATAACATTTTGAAATATTTTTTACTATTTAAAATTGCTTTCTATTAAATAGATTTTAAAATATAATTTATTCCTGTGAAACAAAGCTAAATTTTCAGCATCATAACTCCAGTCTTAAGTGTCACATGATCCTTCTGAAATCGTTTTAATATGCTGATTTGCTGATTATCAATTTTTAAAACAGTTGAGTACATTTTTTTTCAGGATTTTTTGATGAATAGAAAGATCCAAAGATCTTTCAGATCTTTATCTGAAATAAAAAGCTTTTGTAACATTATCAACTCTTCCAGTCAGATCATTTATTTTACTTTTTTGGACAGAACTTAGAAATTAAATACTTTTATTTAGCAAGGAATGCTTAAAATTGATCAAAAGTGATGATAAAGGCATTTATAATGTTACAAAATATTTCTATTTCAGATAAATAGTGTTCATATCGATATTGGAATTATATCTTATCGACCAAAATTAAGAAATATATCGTGATATAAATTTTGGCCATATCGTCCAGCCCTAAGTTGTAGCTTCTTTTGTCACTTTGTTAGGGGATAAAATAATCAGATTTGAGCGCACCAATTTTTTAAACAAGAAATTAACAGATTTTGGTTGTAGTAATTGTACCATATTCATTTAGTAGCTAAATGTGAGACATTAGCTACACCGTCTGAAATTTTTGAAGCCCCAGTTTCGAAAGAAATTGGCAATTATCTGTTATCTTTAGCTTTTCTTAGTGCTAACACCATTCTCTATAGGCTCTCTCTCCACAGCATTTTTCTGCGGTGATCACTAGGGAATAAAGTTTTAAGGTAAGCTGTGGCCTTCACGTATGACTGTTATGATCAACCAGAGAAATGATATAGTGTCGTGGATTAGGGCAAAGGTAGAGTAAATTCATCTCAAATTAGTAACGTTAGCTGGGCTTCTTCGTAAATTTCTCCCCTGCTGTGTGTGATAGATTACTAGCAGCCGTTGTCTGCCTCGTCAACTGAAAAATGAAGCACCCATATGATAAATCGATGGGGTGTTTTGTGCACAAATTTTGACTCTGTGCAACCATATATACAGATTATTAACAGTTGAGTCTTATTGTACTCTTATGCTATTGATATATTATTTTTGGAACCTTGTGCTACACCCACACTGAAAGGACTGTGACACTACCAAGCACCCCTCGCTTGATTGTCCAAGGTAATGTTGATGTCCTTCTCATTTTTATATTATTTTTAAGTGTCAAGTCGTCCACAAATTTGTCGTGAGCAGTTTCATGTAGGAACTATTTTCTTTCTACCAATAGTTCCTACAGCACATGAAACTGCTCACTGATCATGATTTCTGGAAAAAGACATTGTTGTTGAGATTTAATGTGTCTTGCTTCAAGCTATTTTTAGCTGTACAAAACAGCTCTTTGTTTCAGGTGACACAATGAAGCCAAGGGCATGGTTGCTGTCATTGGAGGGTCAAGTGGTCATGGGACCTCACCTTAATTTCACAACTGGCTGCCATTTTTGCCAGCTACCACAATTTCAATTTGAAGTATGCTGAAGATGCCTCTTGCACTCTGGAATTTATCCAAAGGTAATGTCTACATTAATATTGTACTTGAGGGCTTGTTTTTTATTTGGTGGGTTAAACAAGGAATGTTTGGATGTGTTGTGTTTTTGCGAGCCACGCATTCAGGGCCGTCCTTAGGGGGGGTGCAACTGGTGCGGCCGCACTTGCCTAGTCAAATCACACACCTCTGTTTTGTTGCAGGACTGTTCTTGACTGTGTGTTTGTGATGGAAATGTTTTAAGCTGCTTATTTAAACGGTTAGGGTTAATATGCACCGAAATAAAAATTCTTGGCCGAAGTCGAAGAAAATAAAACACTGGGCCGAAGGCCGAATACCAAACACGGTTTTTCCACATTTTCTCCCCCATGTAGGCCTATTTTGCCATTGCATAAATTAAATAGCCAAAATGTGATTTTTACTGTTTTGTCCTGCTTTAAAAAAAATGTAATTACAAAACAACAATTTAAAAATATTTACTTAACACTGAACATTTTTTAACATTCTAGCAGACATAATACCAACAAAGCACAATTTAACTTAAAATTAATAAGTTAGTAAAATAATATTTTTTGGCCATTTTTGACTTGAATCAGGCATGTATTTTTACTGTACAAATAAAGGCAGCCTTGCTGAGCAGAAGAGAATTCTTTAAAAAAATTAGAATATATAACAGATCCCAATTTGAACACCGTGTAAATGTTATAAAAATAAATGTATTAATAGAGTTGTTGCAGGGTAATTATTATTATCATTATTTTATTACTTTTTTATCATTTTATTTTACGGAACAACAGTAAAATTACAATACTAACATTTATGAATGTTGATTGAGTTGTTGTTTTTCTCAGCTTTTATTTTGTCAGAAACCCGCAGGAAGATCTCAGTGCTTCTGTTTGTTGACAACAGCAAGCAGATTTATAAATGATTCTCATTACGAATTTGGGAAGATGTCTGTGCTCTTCAGTTACCAAACTCCCCCCCCCCCCAAAATTTTCTATAGGGTTCAGGTCAGGGAACTGGGATGGCCATGGCAGAACCTTTGTTTTGTGCTCAGTGACCCCTTTTTGTGTTGTTTTTAAGGTTTGTTTTTGGATTATTGTTCGGTTGGAAGATCCAAACATGGCCCATTATAAGATTTCTAACGGAGTCACTTTTCGATTTTTTATCTGTTGGTATTTGATAGAATCAAAGATGCCATGTATCTAAACAAGATGTCCAGGACCTCCAGCAGAAATATAGGCCCACAACATTAAAAATACAGCAGTATATTTCATTGTACACATGGGGTACTTTTTATCCCTGTGTGCACCAAACCCATCTTGAGCGTTTGTTGCTAAAAAGCTATTTTTTTAGTTTCATCTGACCAAAGAAGCCAGTGCTATTTGAAGTTCCAGTCATGTCTGACAACAGAATATGCTGGGGAATGTTTTTGGATGAGAGCATGTTCTTTCTCCCAAACAACATGTGGTGTAGGTGCCGTTTATTTTATTTTATTTTTTTAAGGTTTTCTGACCCTGAGACTTAACTATTTTCTGCAATTCTCCAGCTGTGGTCCTTGGAGAGTCTTTAGCCACTCAAACTCTCCTCCTCACCGTGCATTAGGACGATATAGACACATGTCCTCTTCCAGGCAGATTTGTAACATTTTCTGTTGATTGGAAATTCTTAATTATTGCCCTGATGGTGGAAATGGGAATTTTCACTGCAATAGCTCTTTTCTTAAAGTCACTTTCTAATTTGTGAAGCTCAATTATTTTTTGCTGCACATCAGAAATATATTATTTGGTTCTTCTCATTGTGATGGATGATTAAGGGAATTTGGCCTTTGTTTTCCCTCCTATTTATATTCCTGTGAAACATTAAGCCATGGCTGGATAATTTCATGTTCATAATCACCCTGGTATGCTCAAAATTGTAAATATGAATGGGAATATACTTAACAGATATTTTACTCATAATAATTTCTAGGGGTGCCAATAATTGTGTCCAACGTGAATTTGAGAAAAACATTTATTTCATAATGATATTTTCCCCCATTTTCAATTGTTTTAAGTTCAATGAAAGGTTAGATATTTGTGATTTTTTTTAAAATAAAAGATCAAAATTATTAACAATGCAGATTTATTTTCACAGCCTTTGATCATATTTACCAAGGGTGCCAATAATTCTGACCACGACTGTATGCAGTAAGACGATCACTAAATATGTTCTATAGTGTCTCCTGGTTCAATGGAGATAAGCATGACTGTCTGAACTTCTTTGCTGGAAAGTTTAGACAGAATTTATTAAACTAAATGTGTAAAATTGATCATGTTTTTGTGTTTATTTGAATTTAACATGTCTTTTCAATGTTATAGGTTATTGATGTGTTAACAGATAAAAACATAAAAATGACAGTATTTTACAATAAATTAACAGTACATTTTATTTTAATTTATAAAATGATTATTTTTCTAAATTAACAATAAATTTAACAGTAAATTAACTGGCTGAGTTGCATTACTTTTATGGTTAAAACTGTAATTCTACAGCAGCATACTGCTAAATTGCAGTAATCTGATGGCATTAACTGTAACTTCACAATTAAATACATTAAATCAACAGGAGCATACTGCTAAATCACAGTAATACCATGGAATAATTACCGAAGTCACAGTATACAGCTGTCATTTCACAATTATTTACTGTAAAAAAAAATTATACAGTAACTTAGTGTGAAAGTAATGTAACTAGTTGCCAGTAATTTACTGTGAATTTACATACAGTAACTTACTGTGAAAGTAATGCAACTAGTAGCCAGTAATTTACTGTGAATTTACGGTCAAATCATTTACAGTGTACTTATTTATGTTTTCTATGTACTTATTTATGTTTTTCTATTAAATGCAACTGCACATTTTCCAGTTTACGAAACCTTTTGTGTCTCAAATACTAAAAAATGCAATTTTCTTTAAACTACATAAAAACCCTTGCCAGACCAACAAAATTACCCCAAATGTTGTCCCAACTAGTCAAACACAGCTGTCTGAACAAAGAATTACATATTGTTGAAATTTTAAGGCTTTGTGAGTTCCCAGCATGCATTGCAGCATGAATAAATTATGCAGTTACTGTTATAGGACTATTGTTTTGCTGTTTGCTGACTTAATTTAAACTTTTTTGTTGTTGTTTTATCATTATTGTTAGTTATTTGTTGTAGGTTAGGTTGTAGGTTGTATTCTTGAGGTTAGTGTGTCTAGTTTTGAGGCCTTGAGAATGTTTAGTCACTAATATTCATTTTCTGGATATCTTAGTCTTGAAAGTTGTTTACAAGCTAAGACAATGTTGTCTACATAAGACTAAATTATCCATTAAGGTTTATCATTCGTAAATAAATATAAAATCAATAATGTGGTGACTTCTTAAACATTCTTTTTTTTCTTCCAGGAAACAGAAAAAAATTAATTACTTCAACGAAAATAATTATTATTTTAGTTGCTGTGACAAGAATTTTTCGATTTGCAACAAAGCAATCAGCATTGCATGAACAAACACATTTACATTGGCTAAACAAAGTATCTGTACTGAGAAGAACTAAAATACTATTGTTGAGGGAACTCAAAAGTCTTACTGCATCAAGTTGCCTTATTTTTTTATGTTTTCTCAACTATTTATGTTTTACAATGAATAATGAATGATGTACGGCATGCCCACATTAATCAGGTGCTTGATCATCTAAGGACAAGAGGGAAAACCTGATAAAGAATTATAATAAAAACGTATCATCTTATTTATTTATTGCTGTCAAACATCAAAACATAGAGATTTTATTTTAAACTAAAGCTTCTCTTTTGTTGACAATACATTTATGAACAATTATCATTACAAGATTGGGAAGAAGGTTGGCACATGCTGCCTCTTCACATGCATTCTATAAGTGAGCCCAACTTACAGCACTTGCAGATTTCATGTGGAGCAGCATTTACTGTGAACCAATCCTCTCAGAGACACTGGCACACATTTAGAAAGTTTTAAATATTGTATTTTATTAAATAACGTTTTATTTACTAATAATAATTAATAAACAGAGACTCAAATGTGTGTCCTTCTGGGTTATTACATTATTTGATGGTAAATTTAATATTAATTTATTTTCATTCCGAGTGAACTGCTGACAATATACAGTGGGGAAAAAAAGTATTTAGTCAGCCACCAATTGTGCAAGTTCTCCCACTTAAAAATATGAGAGAGGCCTGTCATTTTCATCATAGGTATACCTCAACTATGATAGACAAAATAGAAAAAAAAAACTCCAGAAAATCACATTGTAGGATTTTTAAAAGAATTTATTTGCAAATTATGGTGAAAATAATATTTGGTCAATAACAAAATTTCATCTCAAGACTTTGTTATATACCCTTTGTTGGCAATGACAGAGGTCAACGTTTTCTGTAAGTCTTCACAAGGTTTTCACACACTGTTGCTGGTATTTTGGCCCATGCCTCCATGCAGATCTCCTCTAGAGCAGTAATGTTTTGGGGCTGTTGCTGGACAACACGGATTTTCAACTCCCTCCAAAGGTTTTCTATGGGGTTGAGATCTGGATACTGGCTAGGCCACTCCAGGACCTTGAAATCTTCTTACGAAGCCACTCCTTCGTTGCCCGTGTGGTGTGTTTGGGATCATTGTCATGTTGAAAGACCCAGCCACGTTTCATCTTTCAATGCCCTTGCTGATGGAAGGAGGTTTTCACTCAAAATCTCACGATACATGGCCCCATTCATTCTTTCGTTTACATGGATCAGTCGTCCTGGTCCCTTTGCCGAAAACCGCCCCAAAGCATGATGTTTCCCCCCCCATGCTTCACAGTAGGTATGGTTCTTTGGATGCAACTCAGCATTCTTTCTCCTCCAAACACGACAAGTTGAGTTTTTAACCAAAAAGTTATATTTTGGTTTCATCTGACCATGTGACATTCTCCCAATCCTCTTCTGGATTATCCAAATGCTCTCTAGCAAACTTCATACGGGCCTGGACATGTACTGGCTTAAACAGGGGGACACATCTGGCACTTCAGGATTTGAGTCCCTGGCGGCGCAGTGTGTTACTGATGGTAGCCTTTGTTACTTTGGTCCCAGCTCTCTGCAGGTCATTCACTAGGGCCCTCCCGTGTGGTTCTGGGATTTTTGCTCACAGTTCTTGTGATCATTTTGACCCCACGGGGTGAGATCTTGCGTGGAGCCCCAGATCGAGGGAGATTATCAGTGGTCTTGTATGTCTTCCATTTTCTAATAATTGATCCCACAGTTGATTTCTTCACACCAAGCTGCTTACCTATGCAGATTCAGTCTTCCCAGCCTGGTGCAGTTCTACAATTTTGTTTCTGGTGTCCTTTTACAG
The DNA here is from genome assembly GCA_018155175.1 of Sinocyclocheilus anophthalmus. Lineage (NCBI taxonomy): Eukaryota > Metazoa > Chordata > Actinopteri > Cypriniformes > Cyprinidae > Sinocyclocheilus > Sinocyclocheilus anophthalmus. The sequence continues at coordinate 266,683 of JADLZN010001916.1, forward strand.
CTCTTTTGTCTTGGCCATGGTGGAGTTTGGAGTTGGTTGTGGACAGGTGTATTTTATACTGATAACACGTTCAAACAGATGCCATTAATACAGATAACCAGTGGAGGACAGAGGAGCCTCTTAAAGAAGAAGTTACAGGTCTGTGAGAGCCAGAAATCTTGCTTGTTTGTAGGTGACCAAATACTTATTTTACCGAGGAATTTACCAATTAATTCTTTAAAAATCCTACAATGTGATTTTCTGTTTTTTTTTCTTCTCCTTTTGTCTCTTATAGTTGAGGTATACCTATGATGCAAATTACAGGCCTCTCTCTCTTTTAAGTGGGAGAACTTGCACATTGGTGGCTGACTAAATACTTTTTTGCCCCACTGTACATATGTGATGCGATCTAGGAAAACCCAACACATGGTGAAATTTTCCCTTTTTAGGTTTTGATACCAACAAAAGTTATGGCTATCTGAAGTTGGCTGATAGCTATGATTTTCCGGAATGGAATTTTGAGAAAAACGGGTTTAAAGTGAGACGGGTTTCACTTTCACTTCTACTTAACGATCGCTGTCTGTCAGGAGCGCTATACTGCATCATTACACAAACAGACTGACGTTACCCTGAAGAGGACAGTTTTCTGTTGTTTATCATGATGGGCATAGTCTCTGAACTTTTGATCACCCCTTGTATGTTTAGATAGCACGAATAGTGTACCTTGTAGTTAACATTTAGAAAAGCGAGCGTAGTGCACCTGTGCATATAACAGACTGTCATCGGACTCCTCCTCTTTAGTAACTTCATCATCCGATCCTTCATCTCTGGATGTGAAATAGTCCATTATAACATCTTTTAGGGCACTGACATCACCAAGATTGAGCAACCAAGTTAGAGATCGACCGATATATTGATTTACCAATATTTTTCCTGACATGTAAGCATTTACCATAATCGGATATCAGTTTTGTAATATCGGATTCACCGATAAACGCCGCCATCTTGTGGGTATTTTGAGAATTGCGAGCAGGATCGCTATTGCAGCGCATCTGAGGGGAGACGAGACAACAACAACGGTATGGTGCAGGTAGGGCTGGACGATATGGCCAAAATTTATAGAAAATTATACTGAATGGAATAGTGTATAATGTTACAAAAGCTTTTTATTTCAGATAAATGCTGATCTTTGGATCTTTCTATTCATCAAAGAATCCTGAAAAAAAATGTACTCAACTGTTTTAAATATTGATAATCAGCAAATCAGCATATTAGAACAATTTCTGAAGGATCATGTGACACTGAAGACTGGAGTAATGATGCTGAAAATTTAGCTATGTATGATCACAGGAATAAATTATATTTTAAAATCTATTCAAAATAGATAGCAGTTATTTTAAATAGTAAAAATATTTTAAAATGTTACTGTTTTTGCTGTACTTTGGATTAAATAAATTCAGCTTTGTTGAGCAGAAGAGAATACTTAAAAAAAAAAAAAAATTCCAACAACATTAAAAATCTTACTGTTCAAAAACTTTTGACTGGTAGTGTATGTAAATTATTCTATAGATTGAAACAAATGTGCTTCAGCCAGAAAAAAGGGCATAAAAAAGTGCCCGAGTCTAGTCTCCTGCAGAAACACAAAATCGAACAACAACAAAAATGTTGCTGGAGACCAAGGTTATTATAGTTTTGCATTTTTTAATTAGTTTTATTTTAATATCGTTTTCAATTTTGCTATAAAATTCAGTTGAGTTTTTTTATTAGTTTAATTCATATTTTTTGTTAGTTTTAGTTTAGTTTTTATTTTTTGAACACATTTCTATTTAGTTTTTATATAGTTTAGTTTCAGTTTTAGTAATTAAAGTTTATTAGATTTAACAGATCACTTCCAGAGCGCAGGCCAAAGAAAGACTTAGGCTAATTTAACCTTAGTGATGAAAACGTCTAGCGACACCAAATTAAAGCATGCTGAGATTGATTATATGGTAAAAGTATACAAATACACCCCAAAATGAAACAGTCATGTCTTTTTAAATCTAATTCAATCTGTTTTAAGCGTTTTAAAACTTACATTATATGTAAAACGCACTAGACTGAATGATAAATGTGTGTTGTGATATTTAATTTGAAAATAAATGTAGCTAATTTCTTTATATTATAGCCTATGTCTTTCATCTTATTTAACTATAATCATGATACCGTAACCGTCGTGTCTTGCTCACTTTCCCGCGAACAAACGCACATAAATAAGTGTGACTAATGAAATTCAATAATAATAGCAGAGCCTCAACATTGGATTTGCAGCGTTACACATTCTAGCCATTCGCTCTGCAGCTGAAATGAATGACAGCTTGGGAGCTCTCGTTGCTCGCTTTCTGTAGTCTACATCATTTTATTTTTAAGATTTATTTTTAATGCTTCTGTAAAGGACTAACGGCCGCATAGCCTATACACTGCAGAGTTTAAGGGAGACAATGGCACTTAACAGTAAAGTCATCTCTAAATATGTTAGTATGTAGCATGATTTAAGTATGTAGTTTATGCACATTTGTTCAAAACAGCCTGGCAGATTGTTCACAAGATGTAGGCAAAAGTTTGTATTGTATACAGAAGGATGCGCGTTCTTATCATTCCTCTGTTGCGCTGCTTGTCTATTTCTCTTCAAAGCACCAACTTAAAATTACTATTTGGTTTGATTGCTTGTGTCACATGAGAAAATAAATAATTTTGCTTTACTGATGCAGTAGCCTATTTAATGTGGGTGCGATTCAGGTCGCGGTCTTTATGTCAGACGGGTCGGGTACAGAATTAAATTGGTGCTGGCTGCTGTCGGATAATGGGTCGGGTGTTCTGTTGTGTACTGCGGATGCAAATTTACCTAACAGGACCCCCGGGCCTGACTCTGCTTTGCGTCTCTCCGTCAGATAACTTCACGTGCATGATGCGCCATTTACGGGTATTTCCCTAAACTGACACACACTTTAATTCAGTTTACGAAAATGTTTTTTGACCAATCGTTTTCGTCTTAGTTTTAGTTTGTCGTTACAACTAAAACATGTTGCTGGAGACGGGCTTATTGAAAATGCAAATTCCTTCTCTGCCAGCAGGAGGCGCTTTAGGAGCGGCAGAAATAGCGGTTTCCCTGGTAACGGCTGTAATCACAGCAGCTCCGGTCATGAATGCTACTTTATCAGATCAAATGAAATGCCATCGAAACATTTCTGAAGACAATCAGTTCCCTTCAGAGATACATTCATATAACACACCCTGTCGTGTTTTGATTTTGAAACGTGCAGTGCTCATGTTTATTATTATTAAGTCAAACGGCACAAATAAATAAATGTATGGGAAACTGTTAATGTATATCGAAATATCGGAAATGTGTTTAATCATATCACCGTTATTGAAAAAAATAATATTGCGATACATATTGATATTGAATTATTGTCCACCCATAAGTGTCAGGTACTTTCTTTGCTGTAGTAAACTTTATTTAACATAACAGCCATTTATGCACAAATTAGATGCATTATATAAATGCCTGATATGTAGTTTATGCAGCTTGGCTCTAAGAAATAGAGACCAACTCACGGAGTCATGTAAAATAATCCATCAAATCCTGTCCCAATAAAGACGTAACTTTGCCTGAATTAAATATGCAGCCATGAATGAGCGCATGTTGGAAATAAAAGCTCTGAATTTAATTCTTTCTCTGTTGTATATTTGCTCATCATTATTCTCGTGAAGCCGCTTTCATATTGCTGTTCACTCACTGGGTTGATGTGGTTGATGCTCCAGAAATGATCCAGCACGGCCACCGCATGTAACTTTTAACAAGATTCACTTGTTTAAAACATCCTAAATTGTATTAACATTTACTATTACATTTACTAACTCTATGGAGATCAATTATTTATTATCTCCGTGAGCGATCGCAGTTTGAGTATAGTTCTGTGTAACTGCATAGATAAACTGCTCTGTCAGCAGGCATTTCATAATCTAAAACGACAAAAACATTATTAGTAATTCTGATATAACATGCCAGTTGAGAAGTGCAATAAAATACGATGTTTTGTTTGTTATATTCCAATATTGCAGAGAATATTATTCAGTGAATTAACTTTATCCAGTGAATTATTCTTCACTCTTTTAGCCTATTAAACATCTTGTAAACCTACTAAAACTGTAGTTTAAAATGAAGTTGATATGACTCTTGTCCTTTATTTATTTTCTCCATTTGAAAACATTAGACATTCTACATTTATTTTGCTTATTGTCAATAATAGTGTTGTTGCTGTTGATGCTTTTTAAAAATGTTTTTTTTATTGTTGTAGTATGAACATTAATTTTAACATGAAAGACTGCTAATATTCAACACTTAAAAAAAAAGACAAGATGACGCAACGAGGAAAAAAACCAAGCGAAGTATGTTTTTCTTCACTCCTCTTTATACTTTATAACAGTAAATAAATATTGGTTCTGCATATCAGTTATCGGGCACGTAAACATGCAAATAATTGGTATCGGTATCAGTTATAAAAAAAAAAAAATCTATATCGGTCTATCACTAGTCTGAGCTAGTGAGCAGCTTCAGACTGCGTTGTTTTCTTGCGCTCCGCCATCTCACGATATTAAAAAATTAATTAATAAAAAAACATTGTGTGCTGTAGTTTACACAGGACTGGCGGGAAATGTGCATTTATACACCTTTATTATATATGTTACGTGGTTTATTTTGATAGGTTAACTGTTTTTGTCGTGTCAAGAGAAAGCACCTCAGCAGCACATGTTAGCAAACTAGAGAAAGACCGTCTTTTCTGCTTGCTGCAATAAATCGCTATTTTTCTGCACTAAACACGTTAATTTTGCCAAGATATTTTCAGAGATAATAGACAAGATGTTATAGAATAATAATTGAATGAAACCCTAATTTTGACAAAAAAATTGACATTCTACCTATTTTTCGAATTTCCTGAAAACGTCCCAGTGTGACATCCGAAGGGTTTTCCCAGATCGCATCACATATTGCCGCTATCCGTGATTCACATGGGTCTTCTCATGTCAGAAAATATGGAAAATCCCTGGTACACTTCACATATGGTTGTCTACAATTCAACATGAAAACATACTCATTTAAAATTACAATGGGTGTTACGATCTGTTCCTGAGCATCAATCCTGTGCAGTATCCCTCAGGATTTCCAGACACTCAGATAAAAAAAAAAAATCAAACAAAGTCACTAAAGTACAAACAATACACAGATCTAATCAGCTGCAGCATGTAAATAAATAGTGAAATGACCCTCTGGCTAACTATTCAACCTGAAAGTGTAATAGACTTAGGGCTATGAAATAACTTTGTTTAATCCAAATGAATCCATATAGAAAAGATTAAATTGGTACATTATTCCAGAAATTATTCCAAAATGGGGGTTGTGAGTAACAAACTTCCCTATTCTGTAAAACAGGTCACGTCACTTACAGTTCAGGTCTTTTGGATGCGTTTCGTTAAATATGAAGTTTTACTCAAGATGCCTTCAGTGGAGATACCAAAGATGATCATATATCCATTACATATGGAGATTGATATCTAAAGTTTATTTTTATTTTTATCCTTTTTAATAACATTCAGATATTAAAATTGAATATAGATACCATCACTTCATACAAATGGATGCAATAAGACATGCTTAGTGGTTTGGTCAGGTGATATCCAATATATACTAGGGCTGCACGATTAATCGAATGTGATTCCCATGCGTATCTTGTCAGTAAAGTCGGTTCTGTGATTAGTAGTAAATCTCCATAAACGTGCTTTCAGATGGAGAAGCATTTACTACACAGAGCCGTAGTTCACTGACAAGCTATGCAAAATCGCATTCATAATCACAGACGATATAATCGCGCGATTATGAAATCGAAGATATCGTTCTGCGATTATGAAAGCTGTTTGCGTAGCTTCTCAGTGAACTACACCTCTGTGTAGTAAATGCTGTTCCATATGAAAGCACGTGAAAATACCACATTTAATAACATTTTTACTCCAAACTCACTTCATAACGTCAGACGAGTGTTTGAAATAAATCCTTCTGTGAGATGATATGGCTTCTTACACAGAATAAGGCACTCAACATATTTCATTCTTAAAGCAGTGGGGGGGGGGGGGGATAAGGCATGTCGATTAGCATGCGTTAGGACTCACTCCCCTCTACCGCGGGAGTACCGCAGGACCCAACGCAACAGGGTGCGGTGCGGGACAACTCTTGATGGGCGAGTGCAGGCGGGAAGAGACTCGTGTGTGTGCGGGATGGGGGAGAATAAAATGATTTGCGGGACTCCCCCAAAATAGAAATTATCTAAACATAAAGTGTCTAAAACATATAAATTGTTATTTATCTGTTGCACAAAAGCAAAAAGAATAACTAATATTAACATTAAAATAATTGTGCAAGCTAGGCATTGTTTCTATTTATAACAGGTATTTATAGGGTTGCGCAATGTAGCCAATCACAGACTCAGCTGTTGATTTCTGGAACGCAATGGCCAATCAGAGGTGATTAAGTTAGAATCTACTCACCGCAGTGCTGAAATTGTGTGCTCACGAATCCTCTCATTTTAACACACGAAGTGTAGACACTGTGAAAGATTCATTGTGCATATATTTATTGTGTTATAACAGAGCTTTATGAGATCGCGATTAACTGAGATGTCAGCTTTTAGTGATAAAGGAAGCGCTGCTCGCATTCTGCCATGCCAAACCATGCACGCAGCAGACCATGCTTGCTTTTCTGTTAAAAATAAACCGTGGTTTGTGATTGTGAATGTTGATGCTTAGCCTAGACTGAAAAATCCATCCCGCGCAGGTCTCTACATTGCGTTATAATATATTTTATTATAATAAGACAAACTCAGATAAAACCATATATTGTCGTAGTCGTGTGATTATTAGTCACGAATCAATGAAAGCAGTTAAATCTTCTGTTTATTCAGCAACCTATAGGGATTTCCTGGGTTTCTTCTGCAAGGTGTATTTGGAGTTTCAGCGTGAGAGCGCCCTCTGTCCTTCGGATGGAGATTTACTGCTGATCACAGAACCGTGCTCCACTGAAAGATACGCACGACAATCACAGCTTCTGCCTAATCGCGATTTATCGCCTTTGCGATTTAATTCCGATTAATCGTGCAGCCCTAACATATACCCCATTAAAATAAGAGGAAGAGAAGAACCAATTGTCTGTGAGCATTTCCTTCTGCACCTATATGGCAAACAATAACTTGTCTTGTACTAGTTTTCACTCCACACTCCACATATGTACAAGAGAGAACCAAGTTAGATGAAAGTGAACGCAATTTTCAATTAAAATAGTTCTTTATGCCATCTTATAAAAAAAATAGCTCCTGTATAATACAAATGCTCATTTATCGATTTGTCCGCAACCCTGTTGTGGCTGTACTAGGGATGCAGCGATTAACCGGTTTCGCGATTAACCGTGCTTTAAAACGTCACGGTTAATTAATAGTAAAGGTTCCGCTAAACCGAGTGTTTCTGTTACACGGAACGGAACTGTTGCAGCTTACACAAAATTAAAACAAAAGTTACACTAGTGGTGCACCAGCTTAAAATGACGTGCTTATCAGAGGCACGGAGGCTACTACATACATTAGAATGTTGTACTGAATGTTTGTACACGTGCGCAGCGCGATCGCTGATCTCACAAACAAAAATAATAGACATGAATTTCTCAGGCCACATGTAAAATCATATAAATTATTATAAAGATTATTAAAATTAATATGTATGTATGACAGTTGATTACAATAATATTTCAGTTTATTTCCATCATTTGTAACAGTTTCCCCTGTGGGACAAATAAAGTTAATAATAGGCTACTTCATTAACTTTGTTATTTACTATTCCTGTTGTAGTATTATTCATAAGTAAAAACCAACAAAAAATTTTTCACCATGTTTCCAAAGTCTCTAACCCAGGTCCAAAAGAAATTTAAAGAATGTACAAACTGAAAACATTAAATACTTTTGTGATCTATTTCTATTTGTTATTTTCAAAAAAGAAATACTGTTATGGATGTTTACAGATTAGAGGTCACCTTTTTTTAATTCCAATGGGAGAGATGGTCTTTTGTTATTATTATTTTGTGCTGTATTGTTGGTTACTATGTTATTTCTGTTTCAAAAGCCAGCAATAAATAACACTTTAATATCTAAAAAGTGTTCATGTGATTTTATACATTAGTAATGTTGGGATATGAATAAATGCATACTAATCGTCATAATCGTAAAACCGTGATTATTCCTCAGACAATAATCGTACCAACAAAATCTATAATCGTTGCATCCCTAGGCTGTACAAATGATTTCTAGAGTGAATATATATTATTTACAACACAAAAAGATCTTTGTTTTTGGAGATTTGTTTCAGAAGTGGTGTTGCTGTACAATGACCCAGCTAAGCTGTCTAGGTGTTATACAAGGGAAATAAATGTAACCGCTCCTACCCACAACAGCTATGCTGATACAATGAATAAGACACTGGAAGAGGAACCACCATTACTTCCATTCTGCACTCCAGTCATGATGTAGTCTAAAACACTAACACAAGCGCACAAAACACTGTGCATAAATGTGTCATTTTAATGCAAACTGCCAAATGATAATGCGTTCTGGGACAAACACAAACTGATTTCTGCTTGCTTTAAATGCTAATCTTGCAAGACCCTCAGTTCAACCAAAGCTCTCGTGAAAAACAGCTGACCATGGCATGTACTTTTTAGGGTTGCATTCATTGCATTCAAATTTTAGGTGTGCATTAAGGAGGCAGCCTTATCAGTGGTGCACGAGATGCGATGACAATGTAAGTGTAATTGCATTATAATGTTTTTGTTAGCCTATCCAGTTGAAGCCTAGATGTGGCGCTGCTGCGTTGTTCATTAAAAATATTGCGGAAAAAGAGAACATCAATGCGGAGAAGATCTTGTTTACATCAAAACTGAAATCAAGCTGTTCACACAGAACACATATTTTGTGCATTTTCTAGAAGGACATCTATTACCGTTGCACTCACATCTCGCACAAAGGAGACGCATGTTTAGAAAGTCATGTAAAATGAATGCAAGTTTAACTTTGAAAAAAAACATATCAAGACTTTCATGGCGGGGTTTTCTGCACCCTAACTGAAATTATGCGTTTGAATATAATTCGAATTTTGATTTTATGTACAAAATTCCAATTTAGTTTTTCAGCCATTTTGACAGCCCTAGTACCTTTAATAGCTGCAAATATTTACATCAAAAACAGATACAGCAAGCAGAAGCCACCAAACAAAGTTTGTAAGCTCAACTAAGACGTATGCGGTCAACATTCTAAGGTCAAATCAAGCACACTACTTCCAACTTCTAGTATATCATCCATTACATTCGAGGTATTGTGTAACACTCACAAAGTTATATTAAAGTAAAAAAAAAAAAAGTTAACCGTTAATAATAATAACTATTTATTTCAGTCTAATGCTTTAATTCCAACAGATGCAGATAAAGAATTTCCAATGAATAAATACACTAATTCCTCTTTATGCTTCCTGTTTCTCTGTGTGCTTTGGTCAGATATTGCCAGTTGTGATTTATTTAAGAGTTGAGACATTTAAGGATTTGGCAAGCGCTCAGACTTGATTCTCTCAGCAGTCATATATAGTGGTCGACCGATATTGGTTTTTTGACAGCCGATACCGATATCTTAGAGAACAGGGTGCCCGATGGCCAATATGAAGCCGTTATATATGTGCGTAAATTTATTTTAATTCATATTTAAGAAATTTGAAATAATTTATTTTGTAATTCATTTTACATATCAAATAAACGTATTTATACTTTAGATGACAACTTCTTGATTCTGCATAAATAAATAAATATTTAAAATAATATATAAATAAAAAAGTAAGTAAACACTATAACCAACAGGGCACTCTGTTTGTGTGCATTGGAATCATATTTTTTTCAAATAAAACCAAGGTAACACTCATTTTACATACAAGCACACAGTGAAAAGACATGCATATGACAGTGGGCAAATGGATAAAGATATTGGCATAGTTTGAAATCACAAGTTTAAAGTTTGTCTTTAAACAAAAAAAAAAAAAAGTTGAAAGTTTGTCTTTTAAGTTGAACTCTCCTCCTGTCCGCATTCAATTTGCAAGGACCGACCATCGAAACAAACGAAAAGAGGCAGTGGTGTTTAATATCATATTTCGTCTAATTACAGTAAGAAAAATTGTAGTAGCCAAGGTGAGCTGACTGACGTTATCAAGTACGCTGCTGTTAGCAGAATTACCGGACTTGCGTCGTCCCATCCGCGGGAGTTCACACTCCCGAGTCGAACTCACGAAGTCCAAACTACCGAGGATGCAAGTCCGAAATTGCGTACTTGGTATTGAGAAACGTACGCAGACCTATGTCACCAGACTATTTTCCTATTCTTCACGGTACTTTAGACAACGATGAAAACGCACACAGCAACAGGTCTGGGGGGAAAAAAAGTTCCTGGGACAAATTGTTCCAGGTCATTTCGGTGGAAAAGCGGCTTAAGTCTGCAAGGTTTGTGAAATTAAATGTTTATTAGACATTCAAAGATCTGTTTAAATCACATAAACGCGTATTTGCTGAATGCTGACGGTAAACAAAGAAGTATTATGTTTGCCTTTCTATTACTTATAATATAAAAGCAATCGTTATATTCGATAGCTTAGATGTAGCACATAAAATCAAACGGTTCAATTGTATCTGGTTTCTGAACAGTAGTGAATATGGTCCAAATACAGACAAAACATCCAGTGGCATCCTGAATTATCTCTAATGGACATTCAATTGTGTAACAACTATACAACACAAAATCATTAACTACAGTGATTTCTTACTTGTGGATCTAAAAAACACAGTTATAACAAAAATCAAGTGAAAGGTTCTTCATATCACTTCAAGCAGAGGCCCATTAGTTTACACCAATACCTCAGAGACATCATGTGCAATGTGACCCAAAAGATATGGTTTCTTATGTTACCCAGATGCTCCTGAATACTTTAAACTTTATTGAAGCCTTTAGACTGATATAAATACCGAAGCGATGTGCTCAAATATAACATTGTATTGATTAATTGTCTTTGTAGCCAAAAGAGTGCAGGGATGTGTGGGCAAGTGTGATTCAAGATGAGGGATGTAGTTTGGGGGGGGGGGGGGGCAGACTGGGCCTCTTATGCATTTTTCAGTAAATGCACATTCACACCTTGATCAAAAAGTCTGTTAAGAAATATCTGACTTTGCCTTGCTATTCCTTAAATATTCTTGAATAAATCTAATCATTCAGGTGCATATCAAATATGCTCATGTTATGTAACTCCAGCACTCAGTCATATCTAATCTAATGTTCTCACATACTAATATGACCTTTGGCCTAGCCAGCCTCATCCTATAATTATTTTATTTTTTTAAGCACTCATATATATATATGTAACATCCATGAATAATTAAAAAAAAGGAGCTACCAGTAGAGGGGGTGTACATGCAACATATAAAACATGTATGCATGAGCAGCAGCAGTCAGCAAAATGTTATTGGTCAATATTGCAGGCACTAACAGTAGTTCAATGCATTACTAGTGTTTTCTCAACTCCACCGAACAGGTCTTTATGTTGGGGACTCATCAGACCAGTTACTGAGGAAATAAGCTGCAAAATCCTGGCAGCAAACGCTGCTCCTGTATGGATTATATTCAGATGGTGTTACGTAGCTTTTTTACGAGAAACCTGTGAATTCGATCTCAGTGCGGAGTAACACGAGAAACAGCCTCCAGTGGCACACACATACACACACAAATAGGCATGTCATAATACAAATGTACACTCTGTATATGCATATTGCATTTTAAGGGGTCAAAACATATTAACACCCACCTGAGGAGCAGGAAATGAGGAACACTCCAAACGCTAGCTTCGTTGCAGGTCCCATTTTTCAATCTTCTGTCTTGTCCTACAAAATCCAAAAGTCTTTGCATCCAAGTTTCCCCTCGAACCACTGATCAACAGTCAGTGAAACACATCCATGTCACCGAGTCAGTGATATATGGCAATGCACAAATCCAATTCCAGTTTATAGTCCTCAGATTCAGTGATTTAGAAAAGTCATCAAGTGTCCACTGGTGATAGTTCATTCAAAGCAGACGAGCTTTTACAAATAAAGTGATCTATGACTGTCCATGCAGTTTGCTTTAAAACCCATATCAATAAGAAACTCCAATGGGTACGAATACTGTATCTATACAATGTTGCCCTAGTCTTGCGCTCAGAATAAACGAGCCCGTTCAATAAGCTGTTTCAGTAAATGGGCCAGCTCCCAACCCCAGTGATCAGAACAACTGGACAACCTATGCATAGAACCCGCCATAAAATATACAGATCAAAACATTGTTGTTAATGCAAAGGAACTGAGCAATGCCTCCAAACCACCTTAAAAGTCTATGGCAGTTCACTAAATGCATGCACATTCACGGAGATAAAAATGGAATTAACATCCCAAAAACGATATTTACACATCACACTTACTTCGCTTAATATTTAAATATATGTAGTACAACAGATCATAGATAAAGTGAGATAAATGGGGTCACGCGCACGATTCAGCGCAAGCGCGAGATCAAGTTGACAGTGAAGGACTTAAATATGGCCAAACGCGCTATTTCCACATTCCCTTCGGGTGTTAATGACTCGAACCTGCGATTCCCGACCTCACAAAGCTTCTCCAGAACTGCTAAGGTAGGTAGTTAAAACAAACAGTCGTTTTAAACTAAGAGATGTCGACGGCTGAATAAAGCTTGGCACGAAATAACTTTAACAGCCCCGTCGGGAATATGACGCCAAAAATGAGAAGGAATTGCCAGATAATGTCACTAAATGTAATCCTTCAATATGTATTGTCCCGGTGCTCGCGGTCGGTTGACTTTTTAGAGCGGTCGGAACTCAATTTATCGCGATTTTCCTCTCCGTTCCTGTCAGTCACCGTTGGCTTACTGTATTCAAGATGGACGCTCGGGTGGATTGTTTTTGTTTTTTTCTGTCCTCCACTGCCTTAACCCGCCCATTTTTTACGTCAGCCCGGCACCGCACTGATTGACAAGCGCTTTACCCAATCAGAAAAGCATATATAAATAATTGAAACCAACCTTAGTGCTGGGTCCACATAAACCCAGCCCTCTCTATGAGGGGTTGTATGTGGCAGGAGAGTGGCTTTCATTCGGAATGTAGGCTGTGAAATATTCACTGTATGTTAATAGAAGTGTAGGATACTATTATACCTGTGATGCAACATCCTATAATTTATGAAAAGGCATACAACACGTTGTTGTGTAATTGAATTCAAATATAGTTTCTGTATTTTTATTTTATGTTGCATTTACATAGGCTACTGGGGAGAACGGGGCTAGTCCAATTACAAAAGTGTGTTTTCAATTCAATTCAAGTTTATTTGGATAGCGCTTTTCACGATACAAATCATTGCAAAGCAACTTTACAGCAAATTACGTTTCTACAATATTCAGTGGTAGCTTATCAGTGGTGACTGTCAGTTAATGTACATATGGCAGAAATGTACGGAAAAATCAATTAAAGACGTAATCAAACAGACGATGAACACTATTAACAGCAATCATTATATGATGCAATCAAACTTATAGCAAAATGTGGTAGTTCTGTATGTTGTCTCAGGGTTGGCATCATCTGAGGTCCTCTGAGGGTTTGCATCATCTCTTTTCAGGTGTTCTGGATCCAGACTGAAGCTTGTGAAACAGAGAAACAAATAGAGACATAATTACCGTAGCTGCTGTTCCAACCAAGCAAAACTGATTTGTTTAACCCAAGCTAAAGAATAATAATGCGTATTTGATCAGATATAACTGCAGTAAAAGATTATGAAATGCATTATTTGAATGCTTGGCCAAAAGAGATGTGTCTTTAATCTAGATTTAAACATAGAGAGTGTGTCTGAACCCTGGACGTTATCAGGAAGGCTATTCCAGAGTTTGGGAGCCAAATGCGGAAAAGCTCTACCTCCTTTAGTGGACTTTGCTATCCTAGGTACAACCAAAAGTCCAGAATTTTGCGACCTAAGGGAGCGTGATGGATTGTAGCGTGATAGAAGACTAGTTAGATACGCAGGAGCTAAACCATTAAGGGCCTTATAGGCAAGTAATCATATTTTGTAACTGATACGGAACTTAATAGGTAGCAGTGCAGAGACTGTAAAATTGGGGTAATTTGATCTTTTTTTTTTTTGACCTGGTAAGGACTCTAGGTGCTGCATTTTGGACTATCTGTAGCTTTTTTATTGAAGATGCAGGACAATCAGCTAGCAGTGCATTACAATAGTCCGGTCTAGAGGTCATGAATGCATGAAATAGTTTTTCTGCATCAGAAACAGGTAACATGTTTTCGTAACTTGGCAATGTTTCTAAGATGGAAGAATGCTGTTTTGTAACATGGGAAATATGATTTTCAAAAACAAGTTGCTATCTATTTTTGACTGTAAGGAAGTAACCGTACATCCGTCTAGTTTCACATTGTAATCCAAGAGATTATGTGTACTGTCTTTTGGTCCAATAAGTAATATCTCTGTCTTATCCGAATTTAATAAGAGAAAATTATCGGTCATCCAATCTTTTAAATTTTTAACACACTCTGTTAGCTTAGATAATTTAGAAGTTTCATCTGGTCTTGTTGATATATAGTTGAGTATCATCGGCATTACAGTGGAAATTAATCCCGTATTTTCTAATAATATTATATTGAAAATAGCAGAGGACCTAGACAGATCCTTGTGGCACTCCATACTACTGGTGATAATTGAGATGACTCCCATTTAAATGAACAAAGTGGTAGCGATCGGACAGGTAGGATCTAAACCATCTTAAAGCCTGCTCTTGAATATCTGTAGTCCAGTATGTCTCCGACTCCAAAATACCTACCTTTAGTGACAGTAGGCTGGGGAGGACTTTTCTTGAATATAAATAATGATGTTCTCTTGAAAAAAACAATTCACATCCTTAATGAAGTCATCGACTGCATCTATATTGTGTTAAGCACAAAACCGCAAATTCCAGATTACAGTGTCTGGTAAAATACCACTAGTGCCTCACACAAATGTATGTGCCAGATATAAAATATGTTAAATAACTTACTTATTATTAGTAATTACTGAGTGGTTAAGGTGTTTTTCACTTTAAAATAATGGTCCAGACCAATATTGGTTCCTGTGGGCTGACAAGGTAATGCTTGAGTAATTAGTGAGGGGCTAATGCATTTTTAACTTTAAAGCTACTTTAAAGTGCTACTAAGGAACTACTAGTGATCTAGACCATTATTTTAAAGTGAAAAACACATCAACCACTCAGTAATTACTAAGTAATTTAACATATTTTATATCTGACACACTGTACAGTCATACATTTGTGTGAAGCACAAGTGATATTTTACCAGTAGGTCTTTTGGAGTGGGAAACATTGATACTGAACTGACATGAAGCAGAGATCATAATTGTGAACTAATTTAATCATGAGCTTGTCAGCATCACTTCTTAATTATAAATTTTTTTAAGTGAATTTTCATTTTTATTATTGTTCTATGTTTAAGTTTGAACATCCATCTTTTGGTAAGAGTAGTAGTCACAATTTTCAACTGTAGCCGACTTATTTGGGGTATATCAAATTCATAAATTAGTTTCCACAAAAAACCCAATTGTTCACTTTTAAGACGTTACTATTGTGATTAGTAATTAATTGGTTATTCTTTATTAACTGGTCATAGTTCATAAGTAGTTCTCAATGAGGATATATTTTTTTAGTAATTTTCAAATATCTAATAAGGAACTACCTTTGTCCTTCCTTGCTGCTTAGTTAATCTTGCTTCTCTATTAGTTAATAGTATTAAGTTAAGTGTTAATGTAGTACTACCTATTACTTCCTGCATAGTTTACTTGTTACAACGGACCATTACTCTAAATTGTTACCAACCGACAAATTCTTTTAGGAAATCTGTATACGGCACTGGTGGTCTATACATAGTAGCCAGAGCAAGAGATAGGATAGTTTTATTTTGCATATCTGACAGTGTAATATTAAGTAAAAGTATTTCGAATGAGTTAAACCTGTATCCTGTCTTCTGAGTAACATTGAGAATATCACTATATATTGTTGCAACACCGCCGCCACGACCAGTCTGACAGGGATTATGCTTATAACAGTAGTTTGGTGGAGTAGACTCATTTAGACCAATATAATCATAGGTTTTAGCCAGGTTTCAGTCAAGCAAAGTACATCAAAACTATTATCTGTGATAATTTCATTTACAATAACTGCTTTGGTGTGAGTGATCTAATGTTTAGGAGCTCAAACTTAAAAAAATTTTTTTGTTCATTTATTTAAAATTTTTCTGGTTTAAATCACAATCTGATTTTTTCTAGATCCTGCATTAAATGTATATTTTGACCTCACTATTCGGGGAACAGACACAGTCTTTATAGATTGGCCAGTGCAAGTACTTCTATCATTTAAGCGGGTAGAACAAAAGTCATCATGGCAGTTATTTTAGATTTGACTTACTAGTCATATGGAGCGCAGCGTCCTGGAGATGTTGTCCGACAAGAGTTCCGCTCCGACTCTGCTGGGGTGCAGGCCATCACCGCGCAAAAGCCTAGGACGCTCCCAGATAAGATTCCAGTTATTAACAAAGAGCATTTTCTGTTCTTTACACCATGACAATAACATTAATTTAAAGTAAAAAGTCTACTGAACCTTTCGTTTCCTTGTCAATATGTGGGAAGCGGTCCTGACACGATGATCGTTGTCGTGGGTGATGTGCTGCGCACCGTCTCGATCAGGCTCCTGAAGTTCCTCTTCAGTGTCTCCGTCTGCTGCAGCTTGGTGTCGTTAACTCCGGCGTGAAGCACGACCACTCCAGAGCTCTCGTCGCCCTTCGGGATCGCGGGTATCTGCGCAGAAACATCGAGAACACGAGCACCAGGGAAACAGCGAGTGTGCACCTTACCTTCAGCTAACGTAGCACGGACGTCCCGGACGATGGAGTCTCCGATGATCACAGCGTCGCGTTCCGTCTCGCGGAGGGGAGCGAAGCGGTTCCGGGTGGAGATCTCGAAGACCGGAGGCGGCGGAGGGGGAGAGGTCGTCGCCCGTTGTGTCCCGGCGCCGGAGTGAAGGACATCTGGGAAGATCGTCCTGGGTGCACCGGGCCTGTGCAGAGAAACACACTGAGTAGAGGTGGTGGGAGAGTTAGCAGCGCACCGTATACTTACCCTGGACTAGTGAGCGTCAGCCCGGGATGTTTCCAGCGCGGCTCTCCGCTCCCTCAGCTGGGCCTGCCTCTTCACCAGGTCGCGGATCTGCTTCTCCACGGCCTCCAGCTCGAGCTGCTTGTCCTCACCTGCACTCAAAGGTAGACACATATCCGCCATTAAAGCAAGTAATAGTGATTAAATCAATGGTAATGTGTGTGAATAAAGTATTAGCAATGTAAGCTAGATTAGCGGCAATCACGCTGGCAATGCTAACGGGCTATATGCTAATAGCGGACTTGGGAAATCAAAATAAAACTAGTGATAACAAGGCACTCTGATTGTTTTTGTTGTAGAATACGATAGGGGATATATTCACACATTATAGAAACGAAAATGATGGTGTATAAAATTGATTTTAAGATAAAAAATAGACGATAAAGAATCAACTTGATGGAGCTCAAACTCAAAACACGGCAGCAACAAACAGTTATCAATTCACAAATTCTTCTTCTTCTTTGAAGTTTAACGGCGGCTTGCATCCAAGAGAGTTGCATTACGTCATCTTCTGGATTATTCTCCTGTGATGTTATTCCAGTTTATTTCCTCCAGCTTGTTTTCCACAATCATATTTTCCTTATCAAACCCGTTCTAATTAAGAAATTACAAATATTTTTCCTGCTTTGTCTAATCACCCCACTTTGCAGTATATCTTTAATACCTGTCCCTACCGACCAATCTCTTCTTAATTCTTCCATCATATTTCTCCTCTGCTCTTCATAACTTCTGCAACTTAAAAGTACATGTTCTATGGTTTCTAATGTCTGACAATATTCACAAAAACACATTTTAAATAACTATTGTGATGTTATCATGATCAGGATTGACCATTGTGTGAAGCAGCTAATTGTTAATATCATGCAAAAAAAATTTTTTATTCAGACATTTACTCAGACATAAATTCAGGCATTAATACTATAAAAAAAATAATTAGTGGCATAAGATAATTACTAACCAGACCATTTTTAAACGAAAAGCATCATAAATCTACATCACAAGGTCTCCACAGAGGACTGCTCTTACAGTGATTTGTGTTCTGCTCTCATTGTAACATAATAGCAACTCCCAACCTGGCCCAATGCAGCCTATGTAATCTGATCCACAAATATTCACACATAATCCTGATGCCCTATTTAACCATAAGCATTTTTTCCCCATTGCTGCAGTGATCTAAACTTTTGTTGAAGTCATTCTGTTTCTTCATTTGGTGCCTGCAGTGAAAGAGCTGAAAGTTTTGGAACTGAAAGTGTGCAAAGAGCACTCTGGAGCATATTTCACAATGAAATGTCAATTTTCCACCAACCAGAGGTGACTTTAAAACTCTCCAAACTAAGCTACTGTGAAGGTCAAAGACATGTGATCAATGACAGTGCCCACCGCACTTTGTCTCCCTCTCCTGATATTTCAAACCCGAGAGAATGCTGAGAAGCGCTCTTTTCTACCAACCTCCACCTCCTCTTTCCTTGGTTCTTTTAAAAATGAACCGATGCAGTTCCATGATAGACCTTTCCTTGGTTCTTTTAAAAATGAAACAATGCAGTTCCATGATAGATAGATAGATAGATGGATGGATGGACAAACAGATGATGGATGGATGGATATATAAACAGTCAATAATCACAATGCGTAATAGCATAAAGGCTGTAAGGCTAGTGTTTGTGTCACGAATCCGGTCCACAAACTTTCCTATTCATTGACTCTCGCACTACACACTGTTGCACATCACCCCGGACTACATTTCCCATCATGCATTACACTGATTGCACTCAGCACGAATTGCACACACCTGTTTACACTGATTGCACCCAGCTGTTTCATATCACTCCCTCACTATTTAACACTCACTCTGATCCCTTCCCTCTGCCGAGTATTGTTTCAGCATTTATCACTCCCCCAGAGATAGCTACCTTACGGAGCCCTAGTCCTTAGCCTTAGCCCTAGTCATTTGCCTTAGCCTTAGCCCTTTTCATTTGCCTTAGCCTTAGCCTTAGCCTTTTTTCTCGGTTTCTGATCTTCGCCTGTTTCCCTGGATTCACCCCTTTTGTCTTGCCCCTTTTGATTCTGTCTGCCGATCGTCGACCTGCCCTAGCCCTAGGACTATTCTTGTGTTTTTGGCCACCATATACCTTTTTGCCATCATCTGACCCCTGCCTGCTGTATGACCACGTCTCTGTCTTCTAAAATAAAGCTCTGCGAATGGATCCGCAATTCTCACGTCTCGTCAGCCCCGTAACAGAAAACTCAGCCCAACAAGGATCCAGCGGCTTCTCCAGTGGACTCTGGCCAGGCATGGACCCAGTCACCCAGCTACTACATCTTCGGCAAGGAGGTCTTTCGATTGAGGAGTATGTTCACTGGTTCTGTGTGCTATCTTATCAAGTTCCTCTGTATGATGAAGTTTTGTTTAAAGACTTGTTCTGTTTTGGACTTAATGAACCCACAAAATCTTGGATGCCAAAGAGCAAATTCAACCATAGCCTAAGAGACTTTATAGACTATGCCTTGCTGACTGCTGGTTCAGCGTTCACGGTGGGTGTCGCAGAGGAGGGAAGCGACACCATGTCTGTGACTGAAGTGATGGCTGCATCAAAGCATGCTCACAAGATGGCGGCGACAGAGGAGCCTGATCACAAAATGTCGGACACAACAGCGGCGCTCCGTCAAGTCACAGCTTATCTTCACGAGTCAGGTCAAGTTACAATTCATTATCATGAGCCAAGTCAAGTCACAGCTGATCTTAGTGAGCCAAGTCAAGTCACAGCTGATCTTCATGAATCTAGTCAAGTCACAGTGATCTTCATGGGGCAGATCAAGTCACGGTTTCTGGTTATGAGTCTAGTCAAGTCACAGTTGATCATCATGGGGCAAATCAAGTCACAGTTTCTGATCATGAGTCTAGTCAAGTCACAGCTGATAGTTATGAGTCTAGTCAAGTCACAGTTTATGATCATGAGTCTAGTCAATTCACAGCTGATAGTTTTGAGTCTAGTCAAGTCACAGTTGATTGTCATGGGTCAAGTCAAGTTACCATTCATTATCACGAGTCAAGTCTAGTCACAGTTGTTCTTCCTGAGTTCAGTCAAGTCACAACTGATATTCATGAGTCTAGTCAAGTCACAACTGATCGTCATGAGGCTAGTCAAGTCACAACTGATCGTCATGAGGCAAGTCAGGTCACAGTTGATCTTCCTCAGTCAAGTCTAGTCACCGCTGATCTTCCTGAGTCGAGTTTAGTCACAGTTGATCATAATGAGTCAGGTCAGGTCACTGCTAATCTTCAGGAGTCAATTCAAGTCACAGCTGATCTTCATGAGTCAAGTCAAGTCACAGCTGATCGTCATGAGTCAAGTCAAGTCACAACTGATCTTCATGAGTCCAGTCAAGTCTCAGCTGATCTGCCAGAGCCTCGTCACGTCTCAGCTGTTCATCCAAAGTCACGTCACTCCTCAGTTATTCATCCAGAATCACGTAGCATCACAGCTGTTCATCCAGAGCCTCGTCACGTCTCAGCTGTTCATCCAGAGCCTCGTCACGTCTCAGCTGTTCATCCAGATTCACGTCGCATCACAGCTGATCATCCATAGTCATGTCACGTCCTGTCTGTTACATCCAGAGTATCAAGGTCAGTTCTTCGGTATCCAAGACTGGCATCCAGCGTGGAGGACCCACTGTTGGTGTCTGCACGCGCAGCTGGTATCCCCAAACCCACTCACTTTAGCCCTCCTGTTCCTGAACTCATTCCCCTGTCTTCAGCACTTCCCATATGGGGGGTTGCTTTATGGTGTATCTGGGCCGCGTACTCCACCGCCGATTTGCTAGAGGCAGCGGCACCGGCTACAACATCTCCAGAGGTGGCGGCTTACGCTGCAGAACCTCCCGAGGTAGCGGTGTCAACTGCCGTGCTCCCAGAGGCCACGGTGTCCACTGAAGTCTCTTCAGAGGTGGCGGCGCAGGCTGCAGAACCTCCCGAGATGACGACACTTGTCTCAGTTCCTTGCGTGGTGGTTGGCGCCCACCTGTGAACTTCCTGCCTGTCCTGTTCCGGCCAAGGAGGCCGTCTATGAACTTCCTGCCTGTCCTGTTCCGGCCAAGGAGGCCGTCTCTGAACTTCCTGCCTGTCCCGTTCCGGCCAAGGAGGCCGTCTCTGAACTTCCTGCCTGTCCTGTTCCGGCCAAGGAGGCCGGCTATGAACTCTCTGCCTGTCCTGTTCCGGCCAAGGAGGCCGGCTATGGATTCTCTGCCTGTTCTCTTCCGGCCAAGGAGGCCGTCTATTCTCTTTGTCTTAACCCTGTCAGGGCGCGGCTACGGAGACTGGGTTGCAAACTCCCTGTTTCGGCCTGTCACGGCTATAGAGACCGTTTGCGAGCTCCCTGCTCCATCCTGTCACAGCTATAGAAGGGCCTTTTCGAACTCCCGTGCTCGTCCTGTCACAGCTATAAGAGGCCCGTTTGCGACTCCCTGCTCGTCCTGTCACAGCTATAGAGGCCGTTTGCGAGCTCCCTGCTCGTCCTGTCACAGCTATAGAGGCCGTTTGCGAACTCCCTGCTCGTCCTGTCACAGCTATAGAGGCCGTTTGCGAGCTCCCTGCTCGTCCTGTCACAGCTATGGAGGCTGTTTGTGAGCTCACTGCTCGTTCTGTCACAGCTATGGAGGCCGTTTGCGAACTCCCTGCTCGTCCTGTCACAGCTATGGAGGCCGTTTGCGAGCTCCCTGCTCGTCCTGTCACAGCTATAGAGGCCGTTTGCGAGCTCCCTGCTCGTCCTGTCACAGCTATAGAGTGTTTGCGAGCTCCCTGCTCGTCCTGTTACAGTTATAGAGGCCGTTTGCGAGCTCCCTGCTCGTCCTGTCACAGCTATAGAGGCCGTCGGGGAATCCTCATCCTGTCCTGTCCTGGCTATGGAGGCCGTTTGTGAATGCTTTGTGTCTGCCAGGGAGGTTGCCCCTGAATGCTCAGTCTTGTCTATCAACCCCAATGTTCTGTCTGTGTTGTCTGTCTCTGCTCTCTCGTTGTTACAGTCTCCGCCATGGTCTCCTGATCGGTGTGGTTCACCAAGAGGGTTTCCTGTTCCTTCTGCTCCGCCGTTGTGGTCTTCTGCTCCGCCGTGGTGGTCTGTCTGGCTCTGGCAGTCCTCTGCTCCGCCGTGGTGGTCTACTGTCTGGCTTTGGTTGTCCTCTGCTCCGCCGTGGTGGTCTACCCTCTGGTTCTGGTGGTCTTCTGCTCCACCATGGAGATCTTCTGTTCTGCTCTGGTGGTCTTCTGCTCCGCCGTGGTGGTCTACTGTCTGGCTCTGGTGGTCCTCTGCTCCGCCGTGGTGGTCTACTGTCTGGTTCTGGTGGTCTTCTGCTCCGCCGTGGGGATCTTCGGTCCCGTCTGCTCTGCTGTGGTGGTCCTCAGCTCCGCCGGCTCTGCCTCAGTCCCTGGTCTTTCCTATCCTTGGACCTGGCCCTCCGTCCCTCCCCCTGTTCCGCCTCCACTCCACCGCCCTCCGGAATCGTAAAGGGTTTTGAGCGTCTGGAAGCCGCTCCTTGGGGGGGGGCTCTGTCACGAATCCGGTCCACGAACTTTCCTATTCATTGACTCTCGCACTACACACTGTTGCACATCATTTCCCATCATGCATTACACTGATTGCACTCAGCACGAATTGCACACACCTGTTTACACTGATTGCACCCATCTGTTTCATATCACTCCCTCACTTTAACACTCACTCTGATCCTTTCCCTCTGCCGAGTATTGTTCAGCGATTATCACTCCCCTAGCGATAGCTACCTTACGGAGCCCTAGTCATTTTGCCTTACCTCTAGCTTAGCCCTCATTCTAGCCTTAGCCTTAGCCTTAGCCTTCTCGGTTTCTGATCTTCGCCTGGTTCTGATCTACAGATTGGTTGGCCTCTATGTTTTCATCTGTCATGTAATTCCCACGTTTCCCTTGTGTTTATGCCATGTGCTTTTGTTTTCAGATGTGTTTCATTCTCATTGGTTCATTGGTTTCAATATGTTCAGGTGTTTCACATTTGCTCAATAGTAGTTTGTATTTATAGCCCTGATTTTGCCATGCATCTTGGTCTAGCTTTGTCATCTTTTGATACTGTAGTCCACTGTTGTGAGTTTCATGTCCATGCCATGCTTTATCTAGTTAAGTTTAAGTCATGTTAATTTCAAGTTATTGTTTTGTTTGTACACTTTTTAAATCATGGAATAAATTGCCTTTGGGCTCAGAAAATTAACCGCTTCAGTGGAACCATTATAATGGCCCACTAAAACTAATTTTATTTTTATTACTTGAATATTAAAGCAAATATTCTTTTCACAACTGTTTTATATTTTTGTGAAAAGGCCATGTCAAAAATCATATACTTTTGACCAAAAAAACAAAACTGAATTTATTATATGCGGTTTTATTAAGTACACTCTAACAAAATGCTGGGTTAAATACAGCCCAGTGCTGGGTAAAATAGGGACAAACCCAGCAATTGGGTTGTTTTGACCCAGCGGTTGGGTTTAATGTTTAACCCCACCTTCTGGGTAGTAACCCAACCGCTGGTCAAAACAACCCAATTGCTGGGTTTGTCCCTATTTTACCCAGCACTGGGTTATATTTAACCCAGCATTTTTTAGAGTGTATGTTTGTTTTGTTTTTTGGTCATGATTTATATATTTTTAAAACAGTTGTGAAAAGGAAATTAACAGCATGTACAGACTACAGAGCATCTTTACTACCATCTCGCCACACTGGCATTGAATTCACTAGGCTGTCATCTGCTCTGTGCTGATCAACAGGAATTACTTCTCAACTGCTCAAGGCCAGAGCAGTGTTATCAAGCAATTACAAAGATTCCTTGCCATTGTTATTACCAGGAAACCTCATTGGTCCATATTGTGCAGCTAATGATTTTGGACTATAATCTAGAATGGAATTTCTCTTTTGTGGCCTTTGAGGGACTGTCAGCTTGATCATGAGTGGCTGTTAAGTGTTTATCTTCTCTCCAGCTCATCGTAATTAAGGGCTAGGAAATCGGAATTTATCTACAGCAGCTGTGCGCTCCCACTGAAGGTCATTACAATAACCCATTTAAACAACATTCCCTCACGTGCCATTTTATCGGCCTTGTGACACACAAGAGCCACTTTGCTAAGTCAATCACCCGCACCACACAATGCTCGAGTGGATACTTAACACATACTTCGACTGACATGTTGTCAGCACAGTGTCTCAGTGACAGCACACATACATTCTCTCTACTGGACCATGAAGAATATTTTGCCTTGTGGTTTGACATGCCGGAATTCTACAGATGCCTAGCATATCTTGTCCTGTGAGTTTATTAACTTTTAATCAAAATTCTACACGTGCCAGAGATTATCCTGACAGATTTCAAAGGGAGCATGTGAGATGGCAACGCATCTGTCAGTGCTTGTCATCCCCGTCGGATTGGGCGTCCTTGGGCAGATGGACATGTGGCTCTTCTGTGTGGCTAATTAACATTTCCCTTGGTGCTTTTTCTGCCACTGCTGCCCAATAATTATGCACAACCTGCGATCAGGTGCAAAATCCCAGTCACAATGGACCTGGGTGTGTGTATTTGTATAGTATACTAACATCAGGCTAAATCAATGAATTACAGTGTCAGAGATTAAATCAGCCAGATTGGGTGGTTGATGCAAACATAACCCCGGCCTGGAAATTGAGCTCTCAAAAACTAAGCCCCATTCTTACGTCTTATATTACCTCTTCCTGCTCGTGGCTAAGCGCATAGCCTAAGCATGGGCAAATCACATTACATCCTGTTCTCTTAAAGCACATTAATGCTGAGCCTTCACACGTGGTAAGAATACCCCTATTCATTCACTATAACAGCAAATCAAGGCATCATCTTCCATTTCCCTTTCATTTTTTGATGTAATTATTTTATGGCAGCCTTAATGAGGCCCTATCATTTATCTCTGAAAGCTGTAATCAAGTCTCAAATGCTAAATTACAGCTATTTTGCTGACTGGCGTTCAACAATAATATAGCAAAAATCTGAAAACAGTCCTGAAATGTATTCTGGGAAAAAAGAGTGTGTGTATGCTTGAGATACCCATGCTGATGTGGATTTAACCATGCATATGCTAGTGTAGTGAATGCATTGTGCACAACATTGTCAGTGGATGAGACTCTGAAAGCATATATTATGTCCCCACCTCTGTATTATACAGTAACCTTTAAAAAATGCATGTATCTTAGAAGGATGTACTTGCTTTGTAGAATATCATCAATGTGTTGAATGATGCATTTTATCATTTCAGTTTTACGCAATTGCACCATTTTGGGGTTTTACATCAGTTTTAGCTGTTATATTTATTTTCAATTTTGTCTTGTTTTCCAGTGATAATTAATTAATTATGTTTTAAAGTGCATTAAAATTAAAACAAAGTATGAGAAGCCAAATTTGTTAGATAAAACTAGTTGTCAGAGATACTATACTGAATTAAGTTTATTTTCTTACACAGTTAGTAATTTTCAGGAATTCGTGGCCTAATGGTTAGAGAGTCAGACTTGTAACCCAAATGTTGTGGGTTCGAGTCTTGTACCGGCAGGGATTGTAAGTGGGGGGAGTGAATGTACAGGTACAGGGCTCTCTCCCACCTTCAATACCACGACTGAGGTGCCCTTGAGCAAGGCACTGAACCCCCAACTGCTCCCCGGGCGCTGCAGCAAAAAATGGCTGCCCACTGCTCCGTGTGTGTGTGTGTTCACTGCTGTGTGTGTGCACTTTGGATGGGATAAATGCAGAGCACTAATTCCGAGTATGGGTCACCATACTTGGCCACATGTCATGTCACTTCACTTCACTTTCTGTTTCCTCATTTTAAAGTTTATCCTCACTAAGTTTTGTTAGATTTTTCTATTTTGTAAGGTTTCAATTGTTAACATTAGTTACCTATATTAGTTAACATTAACTAACAATGAAAAATACCTCTAAAGCATTTATTAATCTTAGTTCAAATTAAAATAAATAATAAAATTGGTAGTTGTTTTGTACCCCATTGACTTTATTTTAGGGACAACATCCTCTTGAATCCTTCTTCACGGTATCTTCTTTGAAATTCCATAGAAACGAAGTCATACAGGTTTTAACGTGAGGGTGAGTAATTTATTACATAATTTTCATTTTTGGGTGAACTGTCCCTATATTCTCAGTAAACAAGGCTAAATACAGAGTTCTGGCATGAAACTCTAGATGGTGCAGTCCGATAGGTCTAACTCAATCTGACCTAATGACATCATTATCACATGGCACAGCTGATTGGTTCTCTCCTATATCGTTAGCCAATGAGCTCGCTGCTCAACATTTAAATACTTGGCTAGTGCTTGCTGTAACTTCAGAAACCCTCCACTTCCCCAGTTCCACCTGTATAGATCTGCTACGATGTGATTCATGTATGCTATATGGGGTTATTTCATGTATGTATTTGGCGCAGCAAATTTTCTTACATGCTCACTCGGGGTGTAACGGTTCTCGGTAAAAAATCGAACCGTACGGTTCTCCACACATGGTTCGGCATGCACTAGGACGGCGGTTCAACTTAAATCTGACAATGCATCTGTAATATGGTTTGTTAGATTTCAGCTAATGCATGTTTCTGTTGATGGATACAAATTCTGGCTTCCCAGTACATTACAACAAGAGCGATGAGGAAAAAAAAAAACAATACGTGGACAAAACCAGTCACTCTTTAATCAATGCGAGTGCCTTATGCTGGAATAACCGTCATTTATGCCGTCATCACGTGTTGATAACACAGATGAGACCTGAACAGCACACGTTGCTATCTGTTTAAACTAAACTCATTTAAGCCTTGCCAGTTTAAATATTAAAGAGCCAGAAGACGCGAACTCACGTGCGCAGTGAGAAGATCTGTGTGTGCAAATATTAAGCTCTCTTTGAAGTGAGTCTCTATTGTGCTTGAATGGACAAATTCACACTAAAATTACATCAACATGCCCATCTTGGTGAGTATCCTAGCAGACACAGTCGGCTGAACGGACAGTATCAGTGCACTGGGGATCGTGCGTTTCCTTAAAGGGGTCATATGATCCTGCTAAAAAGAACATTATTTTGTGTTTTGGTGTAATGAAATGTTTTTATGCTGTTTAAGGTTAAAAAAACACATTATTTTCCACAT
This sequence comes from Sinocyclocheilus anophthalmus, assembly GCA_018155175.1. Taxonomy (NCBI): domain Eukaryota; kingdom Metazoa; phylum Chordata; class Actinopteri; order Cypriniformes; family Cyprinidae; genus Sinocyclocheilus; species Sinocyclocheilus anophthalmus. Next base: position 294,239 of record JADLZN010001916.1, read on the forward strand.
ACTGTACATTATTGTTTCTCCTCTATGCCCCGCCTTTTTGAAACGCGTCGATTTTTACAAAGCTCATCGGTCTGAAAAAGCGAGGTGTGCTGTGTTTGGCCAGCTATCCAGTGCTTTGTGATTGCCCGAATACCTCAAGCGAGTGACGGAAATATTACGCCCCTCACCATACAGTGATGCCCTGTCCAGCCTGAGCGACGACACAAAATCATTAAAACCCATTATAAACGAGGCATTTTTTGTATCCAGTGGGGACATAATTACTAATTTTATAATGACTTATACTGTCTTTTTTTACGCGTTGCGTTGCATCGTGCCGCGTAAACATAAAACCCTGTCTGCATTTGTGATCAGAGAAATGACAAACAACAAGTGCTACTCTACACTGCTCAAAACTCGCGTTTGAATCATCAGTGGCAAATGATAAAAGCAAACGTACTTACGTGAGTCAGAACTGCCGCATTTTAGTCTAACGTTACTCTCCCAGGATCAGAACGTCCTCCATAAAATGTGAGCTGAGGCAGCGGGGTCGAGAACAGCGGTCCCGGCAAAGGAGCGGTGAAAACAGTGAAAGCCAATCCGGCGATCCACAGCACTAAGTTGCTGTATTTCCTCAGCGACCAGCACAGATCAGCTCATGGCATGACGAAGTGGATTGCGGCCTCTTTTGGGAGGCCAAACAAATTAGTTTCTCTTTCACAACGAAACACACAGTGTCTTCACGACATGGCTGCAGTGTCAACAATACAACAGTGAGAATAAAAGTTACCCTTCTTTCTTTTTCGTGAACATTTGGGCGGCGTTATGCAAATCTTCCACATAGTGAGGTAGATATTTGGGGGCGTGTTCGAACAAGCCGTTTTAGGTAGATGTGGCTGACTCTTAACTTTTATAAAAATATCTCTTTGGATTTGAGACTTTAGTCTTTGCAAATTTACAGATCTGCTTTATGCACCAAGAGCTTGTAACACTCCAAAGAGAAAGGAAAAAATGAAATCGCATCATATGACCCCTTTAAGAACAGCTCTTTCTTAAAGATTAAATCACTCACCGCTCTTGATTGAATAACTTTTGTACTTTAAGAAAATAATAATTATAACAGTCAAATAGCAATTGTCTTTACTTTGATACTTTATTCAATTTCTGACGCGCTAAAACGCTTTGTGTACCTACCTGCTGAAAACCTGAAAAGCACTGTTTATTTTATTTGTATCTTTGCTCTATTGCATTTATTTGTGCTGTTGCTTGTAGTTACATTATTTGTTCTTATTTTCTTTATTTTTATTTGACAATATTGTTTTTTCCCTAAACATAGCACCGACACCGTGACCCTAAAACCGTGATATAAACCGAACCGTGAGTAAGTTGAACTGATGCACCCCTAATGCTCACAGCAGCATGTTGTGGATGTATTGGCAGTAGCAAGTCTCGGTACTTGCTCTGCAGCAGCAACAGAAGACTGCTAAGATCTATTCCGCCAAGACCAAATACTTTAACATTGTCATGTACATTACCATGCCAATCCCTCCGAGAGTTGTCATGACAGAAATATCTTTAATATTCCTTGAGTTTCAAGTATATATAGTTTTAAAGACTGAGGGAGTAAGACTGAATAAGAAAATAATTTTTTACTGCACCAGATGAGGTTCTTTACGGCTGGACCATTTCACAGCAGTGGCTCTCTACTATGTATCTCTAATGTTATGCAATAAACATAAAGAGATAAATGGCAAACTCAAAATGGCAGAACTAATTGTACAGCATTTACTAGATGAAAGGAGTGCTATTATTACATGCTGCTGTGAAAGAGTACCGATCAAGGTGTGTAAGAAACAGATTTGTTTTAAGAGCAGAGGCTTAAGGTTGAGTGTAACTATATCTCAAAGACTAAAAGTGACTGGAGATTACCTGAGTGACCCAGGCCAAAGGGACACATGCCCAATTAGATTTAATCTCATTAATGTAGTGCTGTTTGTGTGCCTGAGCATGTGAGCCAGAGAGGGGACAGTGTTTTAAAAAAAAAAAACTATATGTTTAAATTGTCTAGTAATAATTAAAACCTAAACATATCATATCAGTGTTCCAACCCTAAGGCATTAAAACACAGCTGGGTCGCAGACTGAATTGGGTTTCTCCATGGAAAGTTTAATTCTTTTCATGATCTGACTGTAATTGCGTTTTCAAATATCACTGACCTTGTCATTGTCCTGCTGTCAAGCTCTACAGTGTGAAGCTCTGTTAAATGAAACTGAAAGGCATATGGAGAAGCCGGTGCCTTACAGCAAACACATAAAAAGCAGAAAGAGCTCTTAATTATTTTTCAGTTCCTTGGTTGGAATCAATGCTCTAGGCCACAGACACAGGAGGAGGAATAAATGACTTTCCCCTTGAGGATAAAACGACTTGTGAAAAGGTAGGAAAATAGTCGCAGCATATGGTGAAATAAATGCACGCCCTAAAGTTTGACTTCACACTCAAACATACTCTCACATTACAGACTCTAGCCTCTCTGTTTTTACTGAAGTCAGAGCTCATAATGTGTCATAGCAAGCCATGGCCTAGTGGTGAGGCCACAGGCTTCGGCACATTGAGCCATGGCATGCAATGTGATGTGAGTTTCATTCCACTTTCAAATCCGGTTCCCACAGGGCCTTTAAGTGATATGAAATGGCCCCTAAAATATTAAATGAGAGGAAAAGGGATAAAAAAAATTATATTTCGATACTTTTGCATTATCTCAAGAAACTATGCATTTGCTCACAAAACATTTGCATTCTTTTGAGAAACTTCTGTGTTCCCCCAAGAAACTTTGCATTATCTCGCAAAACTATTACTATAGCCTTCTGTTAGTCAATGCAGGTTGAACCCATTTCAAAATTAGTGAAATCTTTTGGTCTCTGATCATGTGGATTCATATTAAAATAAATGGATTTTGTCCATGAAAATTCAATGCACAAAGGTAAAAGTGACCGTCCCTTTACACACACATTTTATAATTTTACCAAATCACACTTATTTTCATATGAAATGTTATAAAATTATATTTATCACAATATTAGAGGTTTTGATGTACAACAAATTATATTCAATTAAACTTATAATAATATGCAATTATGTATTATACACATTTAAATGCATAACATTATTTTAATATATGAATAATTTATATTGATTTGTTATTTGCTACCTATGTGTCTGTGTTTGATGACATTGCAGGCCATTCAAAAAGAACAAATGTCATCAAGTGAGCTTCTACAGATATCCTCTTCTTATTCTTCCTCTTTTTTTTTTGTACCTGCTTTGTGTAAGACAATCACAGTCAATCAACCCAAAGTTCCCTTTCAGAGAGAAACTAACTGCAGGCTTCACTCCCTGATGGTTTGGTTTGTCCGTGGCTGAAATGAAAAGCTAGTGACCAGTGCCAAGTGGGGTTTCATCCAAAGACTGGCAGCTTGGCTGGGCAGAGACTGACGGAGCCATAGTGATAAATTCCTCACAGCACGAATGCGTCTGCCACTAGACATGTTGTTCCACTCGACATCTTCACTTCATTGTTATCATGACCACTACTGACAAACAGTGAAGCACAGAAACATTTGTTTTGTAAGAGTTGAGGCAAAATTGATTCTCTGTGTATGTAACAGTACTTCCACGTTGGCACTGCTACTGAAAAGTTTTGTGAAAAGATAAGAAACGATCTATAGATTGATCGATCGATCATCTGTTGTTTATCTGTTAGTTTATCTCTATTTCTATTTCATATATAATGGTATACATAATAATTCCCCTAATTATATAATTATAATAATATTACACAATGGTGTTAATCAATTTATCATCTAATATTTATACCTGCATGGATAACCACATATAAATTGAACCACAGTAGCTTCAGATTTTCTAAAGTGATGTTTTCCTTAAAACTCTCATGAACAGCTCACATTGGGAAACGGAGTAGTTTTGACAGCATGACTTTCAAGGAAAGCTTGTCTGATCTAGCCCCACTTTAAAGGTTGTGAGCTGCCCCCTGCTGCGGTGTCGCCCCACACCTGGGCAAACCGGCAGGGGGTCACTTTTGTGTTTGTCTTTACCTGGTGGTTGTGGGGTTGATGGCTGTGTTATGACTACACGACCTGAGAAAGCGTTCCTGGCTGTGGCTCTTGACATCCACTAGACCCAACACTGGTAAGCACTTCAGACACTGACGAGTTCTGCCCTCATTTTCACTATTTCAACTCTTCGAGAGGGGTGAAAGTACATAGGAAAATTCTCAGACATATATTCCACAAGACTTATAACAGTACTTGAGTTGTCAATCGATTAAAATGAATATGGGATCAACTATGATAAGCTAATAAATAATCAAATGAATTGGACAGCAATGTTTGCAATGATTAAATGCCATTTTAACTATTTAAAAATTTTATTACTATTTGTATATTACATTATACTAACTGAAATCATCAAATCGATAGACATAGAGCTATTCAAGTATTCTAGGTCAGAATCGGGGAATAAAGTGCAAAGTAGTTGTTGCTGAAAAAATGAGCAGCGGACCGTATGGTGTGAAATGTTGTATTGGAATTTATTGCTGGTGGTTCTTTTGAAACCACAAACCGGTAAAGGGTTAGTAAAGGGTCTTAGTGAATACCATGTGATTCAGCGCAGACCCGCACATTTTGAGAATGATAAAACGAAGGGTTTTGTTTACATGTATATTGTTATTTACACCAATTAATTTTCTGTGGGATGAATGAATCAATCTAAACCAGACCAAATATCTCTCTGCAGTTTCGCATATTTTTTAGAGAAATTCTACAGATGTGGGTCAATGTGTTAAATGGAAGATGAGTAACTACCTATTATCGGTTAGCTGAAAGCTTTTGATAAAACAAACAGCATAAGTTTGTTAAAAGACGAATGTTCAGTTCTGTGGAAATCTGCAGAGAGTTTTGGTTGAGCACAGAATTTCATGGGGACCTGCTAATGACCTTAAAAAGCACAGCACAGAGGTATACACATCCCACCATTCAGTACTGCTGCAGTAGTTACACCACTTGAGAATTACGACCATCAGGAAAGAAAGAAATCTAAGAGCTAAGGGTATATGCCAGAAAGAAACAACACATAAGGAAGGTGAAAATTAAGCTTGGGAGGGATTGAGGTTGTCTGAGTTCTGGCATTACACACTTTAAAGAGTAAAAAACAAAGGCAAACTTTCGACAATGCCAAATTGTTGCAGAGTGGACACATATCGCATATGGCAACAGAGTAACTCTTTCAGGAACATTTTGTTTACCCTCCTGGTTCTTTGTTTGTTTTCTGACCCCGTTCCACATCTTATTGTCACCACATTTTCATCTTAGACCCTTTCTGTAATTCTCACGTCTACTGAATGTGAGTGAATCTCCCTCTGTTCTTTGAACTTGTTCTTTCTTGCACTTTTTCTATGTTTTCCCACTTTATAGACTTTATTTGCAGTGAAACTGGTCACCGCGACAACCGCGCTGGCCGAACAGAGCTGGTTCGGCGTGGGCGCATCAGTAATAGCCTCTCTCCTGCAATTACAAAGCCACGTACATTTGGTAGCCTGGATCATTGTTCACTCTTCAATGAGTCCAGCCTGTGAGGACAGAACCATCTCTGAATGGTTGGAAAATGGCTGTCCTCCAGTGCTCTTCCTCTTAAGCATGTACATTTTACACTGGACACAAAATTAAAGGAAAAGTTCACCCAAAAATTAAAATTTGCCAAAAATGTACTCACTCTCAGGCCATCCAAGATTTATTTATTATAAACAGATTTTCACTTCACAAGATGTTAACTGATGGAGTGGAGTCATGCGGATTATTGTGATGTTTTTATCAGCTGTTTGAAGTCTCATTCTGACGGCACCCATTCACTGCAGAGGATCCATTGGCGAGCAAATGATGTAATGCTAAATTTCTCCAAATCTGTTCAGATGAACTCATCTATATTGTGGATGACCTGAGGGTGAGGTTTAGCAAATTTTAATTTTCCTTTAACGGCCCGATATGACAAGAAAACGTAACTATTTAACTATTTCGTATTAATTTGTTTGTTGTGTTCATAAGGAAACTTGTGATTTTTAGAAAAAAGTAAGCATAAGGGTCCACCCCTAAACCAAACTGTCAGTAAGCCATAAGCAGATTGTACAAAAACATATGAAGATTGTACTATTTCATCTGAGTTAGCCAATTTTCCAGAAGCGTTAATTAGTTACAGATTGCTATGAGAGTGTGTCCGCTTCATGTGAGAATGTAATCATGGAATTAGTGATCTATATGTTTGTTCAAGCAATGGAAGATCCAAAGAGTTTTGAGGTAAACATGAAGTAAAAGATGTTAGAAAATATAAAAGTAAAATGGTTTTCTTTAGATGAATTCTCTTAATGATATCAAAATGAGAATGGCTGACCAAGACAGAACTATTATTTTTTGACACGCTCATGTCCATGCTCCGGGGCGAGTTACATGCAAAAAATTATTAAAATCATTAACCATGTGAGCAATAATAATTTAACAAGTGCTTCAAATTACATACAGGCCTGTTTCAACTTACCTGTTTCAGTGCGCTTGTATAGCTCAGGGGCATTTGGGGAAATGGGGTGGATATTCACCGTCCTGTGATGAACTCATTCTCTGCTGAATGTACTTACAGGAAAGTGACAAATTCTTGAAGGACAAAGACAGATTGCTCAACTCAATCACATCGCTGTGCAGAATGCTTCTTGAAGGTGCCACACAAGAAACAAGCCATTAGTGTTTGGTCATTCTTGAACGAGTCGTTCATTTTGAACGAATCTTTAATGTGACTCGGGAAGAAAGGAAAGAACGAGTGATTCGTTCAGCCGCACATGCGTAACATACTATAGGTTCTGTACTGGAATTAGTCAAGTAGTTCATCTGTTTCGAGTCTTTGGGTTTTCCGAGTCATTCATTCATCGTGACAGCCCCATAAGTTTAACCAATACAGTCTGAGCCGGAAAGAGAATTGATTAGTTAATCTCTCGAGTCTTCGGGTTTTTCGTGTCGTTCGTACATCACGTGATAGACCCATAAGCTTAACCTATTCAGTCTGAGCGGGAAAGAGACTTAATAATAAAAACCAAAACTATATTACCTTTGTTACAACATTCAGTGTTATGGAAAAGATCCATCATGACAGAAATTCACACATTTGTAAACTGTAAGAAGTAAAAAGCTACAATTTGAGACCAGAAACGCATCACGTAAGAGTAAATAATAATTATAATAATGATAATAATAATAATAATAATCATAATAATAATAACTATGAAAGGAAGCTGGTAAATTAATTAATTTCTCTCTCCAATGCTGTCACGTCACGTGACAAAAAAACGAACGATTCGAAAGACTCGAGAGATTAACTAATCAATTCTCTTTCCGGTTCAGACTGCATTGGTTAAAGCTTATGGTGCTGTCATGTGATGAACGAACGACTTAAACCCGAAGACTCGAGAGATGAACTAATCAATTCTCTTTCGGCTCAGACTGCATAGGTTAAAGCTTATGGGGCTGTCACGTGATGAACGAACGACTCAAACCCGAAAGACTTGTCAGATAAGAGGTGAGGTGAGCTAATCATAGACTGAAGACCCAGGTAAAAAATGAATTAATCTTTTCTGTTTCTTATAACATTATAATTTTGTATTGTTTGTAGTGTGATCAACGTTTGCGTAAGTAGTAGACATATTAGGGAAGTAACACGTAACATTTTAATTATATTTTGCTAAAATGAACGAAAAAGATTTGTTCATTTTGCTGAACTAGACTCAAAGGTCCGAGTCGGTAAAATGATCCGAACTTCCCATCACTACAAGCCATATGAATTTAAAAGTACAATCGAACCTGCTGTTTTTAAGCTGATTAAATATTGGAGAATATAAATGATCAATAAGAAAATAAACTGTAAGAAAATCTGTTGATTGACCAATAGGGGCTGCATATATGCCAAATGGTTTGGGACTGTATCATCAAAATGCAGATGCTTTTCCCTCAGGCCAACCTGATCGTGTCTCTCTAGCGGAATGTTCTGGCCTGAATCCCCATGCTACTCCTGTCCTCAATTGAACCCAGTTACCAAATCGGCTATACGCTTACTCACATGAACACGCTTCTGAGAAACTTGTCCTGGCAGGCTCTCCTGATGTCTCTCTCAAGCGTGGCCAGCATCAGAGTCTCTTTAATCTCAGCCCATTGATCAACCAGCACTTTAGTGCTGATAAAAGAGCCATTTCTCAAGTTCCTGCTTATCCCCTCCCCTCCTCGTACCTTCCTGCCGAAGTGGTTTTGTTCAAGGTAGTTGATCTAAATCACACTGAATGTATCAAAGTGCTCCATGTGAGAGCAAGTGCCAAGGGGGACTAGTGGAGTTGACAGGCCTCAACCATTACAGCCATAGGTTGAAAAAGATATTGTTCAAGATCTCAGAGAGAGGAGCTTAGAAAATTGCATATGCCTCCACTGGGTTGATTCATTGAAGTTGTTGCTGTCAGCTATGGCTGCATTCTGGAAAGTGATATTGTCAAGTCTGAAGGGTTGCCAGATGGGTTTCAATTCCCCGTAGTGGTTCAACCCATCCTTTTTTCTTAAACTCACAACTGTTTAATTTAAATGAAACAATTCACTGTGAAAAAACACACCAAAGTAATGATAAATATTGATTATAAAATGCTGAAGAAACTAGATAGGGGGATAAATAAGTCTTTTTTAGTGGCCTGATGCAAAAAGAAGAAAATACTTAGTCCTGAAATACTATCATAAGCTAGGACAGTGTTCCCCAACCAGAGAGAATTCACAACACTGCACATTTTGCATGTTTTCTTTTGTCAGACACGGCCATTTTGGGTCTTGCTGTCTGTAGCGATGAGCTGATGACCTGAATCAGGTGTGTTTGATTAGGGAAACATGCAAAATGTGCAGTGCTGGGGGTTTATGGGTAGGGGTATGGAGTCCCTAAAGCAGGGGTGTCCAAACCTGTTTCTGGAGGGCCGGTGTCCTGCAGAGTTTAGCTACAACCCTAATTAAACACACCTGAAAAAGCTAATCAAGCTCTTACTAGGCATACTAGAAACTTCCAGTCAGGTGTGTTGAGGCAAGTTGGAGCTAAACTCTGCAGGACACCCTGCAGGAGTTGGACCCCCCTGCCCTAAAGGCATGGCTATGAAAAAAAAAATATATAAATTAAAATATAAATATCATTTAAAAAAAAAAAAATAATAAAAAAATAATTATGATATATATATATATAATATTATTTCAAATAAGTATAATATTTTGCATTCTTGCACACACCTTTTTTGACTTGGAACTATTATGGGAGAATAAATATGAGAGGGGAGAAAAATTATATATTTTAATATTTTTAAACTAGTGAAACTAGTTAACAGAACTGAAACCAGTTAATGAAACCAGAACCATTCATTTTCTCATGAAAATTTATTCCCATATTTAAAATATTTTCATGTCGCATTTTTCTATAAGTATTAATATTAATGTTCAATATTTATAAAGCAATAAATAATGGTTAAGGTTATGGGAAAGAATAAAAATAAAATAAGTAAGAAAAAGTATTTTTTCCCCCAAGTTTTCATTAAAAAAGTAATATTCAGGAAAATATTCAATCTCAAAAAAGGATGCATTGAGACCTAGAATGCTGATACTGGATGAGTATTTGCTCACCTTTTCCTGATGAACGTAATTATTGGAACGCAAAAAGCTCATCGAAGATCAGCACAATTTTTTTATACTTAATGAAAGAACGGCAAAATACAAGAACGGTGACAGCTACATCCATCTGAAACAATAGAAATCTTTGTGTAGTATGAAATGTGCTGTCCCTGAAAATGACACATTGGAAACAACTTTGGGGTGCATTTTAATTGCTCGTCTGCGTAGTAATGATTTTGAATAATGAGTCAACAGTTATGAATAATGTGATTTGCCAAAGGACATCAATGCAAAGTCAGTTACCAGACCCGAAAAAAAAAGAGAGAGAAAAAAATCAGTTGTCAGATTTATTTGTGTTTTGTTTTGTTTCTTGGCAGAAGAACAAGCGCTTTGCTGTAAGCTCGTCAGACAATGAAGCGTTGGCATTTTATGCGTTGACAGTTACAATAGTATCTTGGAGCAGATGCTGTGAAATCGAGGCCTGTTCTCATGAGCTCTGCAAGTTATGTGAAATCTGATGTCATAACCTAAAGCAGGAGTGTCAGAGACATTTTAGGTTGATTTTTTTAATCCTAGTATTTCCATTGTAAATGTCTTACTGTAACCACAATTTTGCCTTTTAAGAGCGTCAAATCAAAAATATTTTGTTTGCCAATCAACATTATGCCATGTTAAGCCAGAGCTTAACATCTCTTGAACCTGGAAGTCTCCTTTAACGATTCAGTTCTTCCCTGTAACCACATATAATTCCTTCGAGAGAGATAAAGTCCTCAAATCTGCACAGCTCTTTATCCTGAGGGAACCGACAGTGTGGACGACACACTGACAGCTCCTTATGTCATGGGTAAACACTTATTCCGTGGCAGGCTTTTTGATGCCTGTCTCTTTTTACAAGAGCCCCTGATATCAGATTCTCACTGCGCCTGAGATCAAACACCACAGACCAGGAGACGAGATGGCGTCTGCACATTATTTGTAGATAAAATCCTGATCAGAGATGCAAATGAAACCTGAGCTTGGGGCCTGCGTTCCTAACTGCTGAAGCTGTCTGCAGTAAATGCGGTGATATATGGGACATGGATTATGTGGATGACTCTAGGGTATTTTGAGATGTACAAAAACCCATCAGATCAACCAGAATCTTTTAATATCAGATATCACTTGCATTTTCTAACTGCACTGAACATGCATTGTATGATGCAGATGAGAAGCACTATTTTTTTTTTAAATTCACATCATAATATTTATATACAGCATATCAGGGTTATGTGTTGCTCAGTAGGTTAAACAGGGAAGGAGGTTTTAGATTTTTCTTTAAGTCAAATAAAAGCTTCTTCAAAAGTACTAAAGGATAAATAATTTTATTAAATTTTTAAAAAAGAGGTAAATAAACAAAAACGTAATACTGAGTAACTTATGTTTTAGACACTACATTGACAGTTAAGGCCCGGTTACACCAAGAACAATAACTGTAAAGATATCAGTTAGACACGGACGGTAAAATTATGTTTATTATAAGCACAAGCTGCTTTTTTGTCATCTGTCGCTTTAAATGCTCAAGCTCTTTAAAGTGGGCTGGATTAAATTGGCTGTCCATGTTTCATTCATCAGCTGTAAAAATTTGTGAAAAGTGATTCCAATGATTTCTGTATCATCATTATAGCTGTGGTGTGAACTTCTCTATTCTCATAGAATGAATATTCAAACTTTATAGTTGGTTATCATTATAGTTATGGTCCTTGGTGTGAACAGGCCTTTACTTTGCTTCACCAATGAAAAAAGCCCCAGCAGAATTGACCGTTGGGTCTCCAAGCAACACACACTAGCTGAATGAATCAGAGGGATTGAACAAATCGATTAAATTAATGAGTAAATGACTCATTCATACAGACTTGTTTCATTCCTGGATGAATAAGAGGTTTTGAATGAACTGATTAAATGAATGAGTAAATCTGTTTGAAGGATGAAAACACAGAAAAGCATAGTTATTTAGAACGATCAGATCGTTGTTTGACCAATCAGATTTGAGGACCGGAACTAACTGTATAATATGACTTAAAAGTAACACATTTCTGGTTTGGTTGATTAAGGGGTTTGAGACATATACTGATGGGGCTGTGGGGGCAGCATGAGATAAAAAAGACTGGGAAACACTGAAAATATATATGTAATCGTCATAACAGTAAACAGTTAATTGTTTTAAAACAGTGTGATATTGGTTTACTTTCTCTTTGAATCTCTCCATCGACACGCAGGAGATGGATTTCCTCACACCTTTAAACTTCTCATTCCAGTCACCTCATTTTCATTTCGCTCTGCTCGCACACACACCCTGAAGCTGGCAAAACCCCTTTTGAAAATGTGCTTATTCAAATCTCACTGAAATTATTCAAAGCAGAGAACTGTTGTTGCTTGGCGAGAGCTCCAGTGTGACAGCTGCTGCCGATCTTTGAGGCGGTGTGCGTGGGCCCCTCTGACGGACGGACCTCTTTGTGGCTTGTCCCTGGGAAACCCTTTCAGTCTGCAAGGTCGAGAGCCACTCTCCCACACTGCGCCGCTTGCGCCGGCCAAACCTACAGTAGAAACCGGTCACCAAAAGTGTGCAAGGCAGCTGTAGAGAGCTCGAACAATATTTTTCGCGTTCACATAGCTGCCTCTCACTGTGCCTTTGTCTGAAGCCATTGTGCTGCCATTGAAAATATGTAAAGCTAACTGTATTGACAGCATATAAATAAAAGCCTTTTATTTTGAAGGTGCTGTGGTTGGGCGATGCATTATGTGTGTGCCACCTTGTAAATAGTGGCTCATGTTTTGTTGTTGTTGCTCAGCTGTCACCCCCCCCCCCCCCCGATGTGTCAGGACAGTGTCATGAAATTAAAAATGACAAGTGTGGCACCTGCGCAAGGCCTTCTCAGAGAAACCACACAAAACACAACTTATATATCTAACAAATGTCTCTTACTGTTCCCTTTATAACCGTCTCTATTAAATGAATAGTCCAGTGCATGTTGCTCATAAAATTTGGAAAAAAGCTCTTTCAGCATGAGGTCAAGGAGGATGAGGAAAAAGGAAAGTGTGGGAGTATATATATTGGAAATAAACACAGAAAATTATCCAACTTCCACTCAGAAAAAGTGAAACAGTGAAAAAGCCCAGCAGCTGATTGTTGTTTATTATATGATGTACAGTGATGGAGGGTTAAACAGGAAATAACCAATATGACTGAGCTTAGTTTGAAAGCCTCAGGGGTTTTTAAAGGGATAGTTCACCTAAAAATGACATTCTTGTCATCATTTACTCACCTCCATGTCATTCCAAACCCTTTGACTTTCTTTCATGGAATGAGTCATAGGTACTATTTTTATGGATATTTATGTCATTTTGGAGCTTTAATGTCAGACTCTGTTCAGTGTTTCGTGTGTTTTGCTCCCCCACGTGCTCCAGGTTATGTCCATGCCCATATTTGGTCCTTCCTGTTTCCTGTTTCTATTATGTTTATTGATCCCAGGTGTTTCTCGTCTTCTCCTCGGCATGTCTTGTGTATTTAAGGTGTTTCCTGTTTTGAGTTCTCTGTCCGGTTTTGAACGTCGATCCCCGTGTCTTATGTGTGATTCCTGTGATGGCAATAAAGACTGTTAATCCTGATTCTCCTGCGGTCTCCTCACTCCTTGTTCCTCAGTCCTCACCGTAGTCACACCGTGACACTTACAGCCTGAGTTCCCATTTTCTTTGTATGGGAAAGAATGTCTGGTATATTCTAAGATTTTTACCTGTCGTGCTTCATTGGAACAAATAACGTCATACAGGTTTGGAGCGACATGAAAGTGAGTGAAAATTATGATTTAATTTTCATGATTTAAATTCCCTTTTTCAGTATTATAATCAAATTATTCTGCCTTCCCATGATGTCCTGCGCACTGGAGCCGTATTCAGCAGAACTCTGAAGTGTTTGTGCAAGTGATCTGTTCATTCTTAATGAATTTACCCCTCAGCTGTTGAAATCGATGTTACCCATGATAGTTCACATTTGACTGCTAGAGTTTTCATGAAATCATTACGTGCCAATAGACTCTCTTAATTTCTTGATTTAAAGTGAATTAAATATACATTTGAAGAACATTTTATTGATCTTATTTTAACAAACAAGTCAACATCAAAATTTGTCAAATTTCAATTTGTAAAAAAGAAAAATAACTTTTTTGGATATGATAATCACCCATGTATCTAATTATAAAAATATCCAATTATATAACAAATTAATATCCAATTTACAGCAAATCGATCTTAATATCAATGTACATTAATATTTATATTCACTTCATATGCAATTGAAATGTTCAACTGTTCAGATTTGTAACTTTACATTAATACTTAGTTTTCTGGTAGGTCTCCAAGCATGCATGTTTGAATATGCATAAAATCGTGATATATCACCTTAGTCAAGCTCGCATCAGCTGACGACACCCATCTAAGCATTCATACATAAGTTCCCTCAGTATTATCAGCAGTTTTCGCATTGTTCAATAGCTACTAATTATCCTTTGAATCAGACTAATTCTAAAATGTGTCATACATGATTGAACTTTATTACACCTTATATTCAGGTAGATGGGGATCAGCTGAGTCAGTTGATGCGAGCTTGACTAACGTGGCCTGCCAGAACTAACACTATGCTTGATTTAAATTAAAAAAGAAAGAAAAAAAAACGAAACACAAAAAAAAAAAAAAAAAAAGTAAAAAACAAAAACAGAGCTGCTCACCGTTGTATACCTCTAGTACTCCAGATAAAACAACAGAGAACAAAACAGTGGATTAGAGCCCTGCACGGGCCTCAAATATAGGCCCTAGTCAGTATTTTTTCCCCTTCTCCCAAAAAAGCTTATACAACTATTTCAGCTATTAAAATAGTTCAGTTTTGATTGTAATGGAAAAGTGATTATATTTCATTTCGTTTTTGTATAAAGTTAATTTGGAAAAACATTTGGAGCATTTTTTTTATTTAGTATAAATGTACTTGTTTTTTTTTTATTTATTTATTTTTTTTTACAGAGAATGACATATCATGCCGCCTTTTTACAATATGTAATATAGTTGATGTGCCCCAGAATGTTCCTTAAGTTTCAGCTCAAATACTCCCAGATCTTTATTATAATAATTTGAATGCCTATTAAGTGAGCAGAAACAAGTCTGTTTTTCGTGCCTGGCCTTTAAATGCAAATTCAACTGCTGCTTCCCCGCCCATTGTCCTGCCTAAACATCTGTTTTGGTTCTGATTATCATGTTTATCACGCTCAAATCATGTGTTTTAAACCATATGAGATTAAACTTCTGATATACGGTTTTCTGAGAGCACACATCCGAAGCACACGTACAGAAAGCGGTTGTCACAGCATGTGAGTACTAAACTAGTTCTCAATCACACACAAGTTTACGTTAAAAACACACGAGTTTCAAAAAACAGTCGGTTATGTCTGTGAAGCGTCAACATCTTTGAAATAAATAGTATGTTTATTTTAGATCTGTGTGGCAGCAGCAATATACAGTAATCAATAAATCCACTGCTCTCTTGTCACCTCTGAGGCTGGGACTCTAAATAGTGTTCTGCTGCCTTCAGACGCAGCGTCGTTTTCTCAGAGCTTGGACAAGGCTTGAGTGGAAGCTGAAGTGCTCTCTGCAGGACATGGAGGCGCCAGCGATCACTTGCTTTTTTCTTTTTTTTTAATAACAGTGGAATCTTAAAAAATATGCCGTCATTTTTGCCTACAGGTAAAGTTATACTTCACTCTAAACGTAAAGGCTCCTTTTATTTGTTGTCACTCACATATCAACCAAACGTTTGTGCTTGTATAAAATAAAACAAACACTTTCTCCGTCTCGTCTTGAGCAGGAGCCGCTTCACAAAATGATGCACCTAACCTCATCGAATTGCCTCACCGGCATGATAAATATATCTAGAAAGCTTAATTAGGCGCCTACTTTAAATTAATATTCAAATCGAAATAGCAACCTTTCATTATGTATCCCTAACAGATGCTTTCCTCTCTAAATTCACATCTAAATGAGGAGATGGCGAGTCATTTTTTCATCACCATAATTGATGGATGTCTAAAATATAAAAATAAGGAAAAGCCTAAAACAGGCCTGTTATCATGAGATATATATATATATATATATATGATTATATAATTATATATATTATGTATGTATACTGTATAATATAATATAATTCTGTACAATTAAAAAATAAAACACAAATTAAAATGGCATATATGTAAAACTTTGTCCAATAATTGTATAGCTGCTGTTTCTGATTTTTATATTGCTCTGTTCTGAATACCTTAAAATTTAAAGGATTTGCTGCAAGGCAATTTTGTCTGATATGTGAATTATTTATTAGCCTATTTTTTTTAATACATGCAGCAAATGCTTTAAAACAGCTTTAAAATTACTTTATTGCATTCCAGACGCTTTTAAAGTTCTTTTCACTGTAAATTTTATGGGTAGCTTGAATGTAAACTTTGTCATGAATTCGTTGTATTCTCATTTGTAAAATAGCCTACAAATTAATTGTTGTAGTCTAACCCGATCTCATGAAAGTGCGTATAGCACAATTTTCTGCTTCTATTTGGCTTAATATTTATATGCAGAAATTGACTTTGGCATGCAAAAGACTGATAAATTCATAAGTAATGGCATGGCTGGTTCAGTCGACAGAAATACGGGACACACAGGCCTATAATAATTGCTGAAATGTTTGCGGGGCAAATCTCAGGTTAGTCTGAGCGCTCATGGTACTCACAGTGCAGCCGTACACCTGCAGGCACCACTGCGTGTATGTCCTGCTGATTTGATGCTGTCTGTCTGTCAGATGTGCGCGTGTGGTGTGGCAGCCATGCTCATGCTGTTCTTATCGTTATGTTCTTAACACTGCTTATAATAACATACAGGCTTATGCTCTGATTAAACGGTGATGTGTATTCAAGCAGGTGTAACTATTTGTTGTGTTGGCCTATTTTGATAACAGATGCATTTTAGGCTAGGCCCACCCAATTTTCTCTGGGCCCACCCACATTGTAATTCCTGGCTACGCTAGTGAGTCACAGTGGTGTGGGTCGGGGGTAACCCTCCCTCTGGAATAGCTCATTATTGGCTGGTTGTAATTAAGGAGCAATTTATACAAAGATTACTTTAATTAGCCAATTAGCTGATCATTTGCAACATGAGAGTGCTGAAGCAAGTGCCATTTGCAGAGCTTTGGTCTCATCAGACGAGCTTACTCTTACCAGCTTTCTGCTGAGATCCCTCTGATCGAGTGAACGGCTGTGCAATTGATGAAAGCAGTGCGGTGACATTGTCACGATCACGACAAATGGCTCGAGGACACATCCAAGGCCATTAGCTGAAGGGTCATTGAGTTCAGGTTTGCTTTTAATGTGGTTCCAATTAACAGTGTATATACCTGTTTGTCTTCACTTATGCATGTGACATATAGTTGCATGCATTAGTCTATATAAATGTGTATGGCAGGGGTCAGAACTTTTTGACATGAAATGCCATTTATATGTACAGTATGTATGTGCGTATGGCTATACTGTGTAGACGAATGTTCCAGCATTATAGTGTTTATTTTTTTACTAATTACTATATTATTTGAAACAGTGTTATTTTAGTATCATTGAGATACTGTTAGAGTTTATATTACTATTTGAATTCATCTTTATTTCTAATTTCTATTTAATTTAATTTCTATTTCTATTTCTAATCTTTATTTAATTTTTAATTTAAGTGAGTAATTTTGTAGTGTTTTTGTCATTTTAGTAGTTTTTTTTTTTACATGCCTAGAATTGTAGAGCAGGATTATTTTTAATTTCAGTTTTAGTTATTTATTACACCAAGTTAAACTAAATTAAAATGAGAAATGTTGCCTTGGCAACTACATGAAATAAAAAAAAATCAGTTAAGGTTTTTTATATTTTAAATTGATTTTGTTTAATTGTATTTTACTATAATAACCCTGATTTTTATAATGGTCGTTGTGTTTGATTATACAGAGTGCATTTTGCATTTTGTAGTTTTGAGAGTCGCTGTCAGTGTATGGAAAGCATTCTGGTTTGAGTCTTGAATGCTAAGAACCTATCAGGAGGAAACCTCTCAAACATTAATAGTGGTGACTATTTAAATCATGTAGGCCTAGTGTTCTGTAAACAGAACAGCATGTCCAATGTGCAAGACTCACAGAAAATGCAGCATTGGCTAAATTGGCCACTTAGACACTTAAAAACATAATTCATACTTTAAAACATACTTAGTGAAGGGTTGTTCATGTTCATCCAAAGGTGTTTTCCTGAAATCAAATCTCAGTGATTATAATGATTGCTATACACACCACATAAGCTCTTTTTATACAAGTTGTTATGCTTGTTAAATGAACCCATATGCAGAATGGGATGAGTAGATCATTTTACTGACTATATCTTTCAGTTTTGTTCAGCACAATATGAATAAATCGTTATTGGAGTTATTGTGTTCATTTGTTAAAATGTTATATTTTCAATATCTAAATTCCCAGAACACGTGCAACCTTTTATCAGAATTAGGAAATCATTATAATACAGCCAAAGATAAATTGTGAGAAAGATGAATTAAAGAGTTGTTCATTTGTTACATGACAGGCATTCATGAATGACCCATTTCTACTTCTGGTATGAAAAAATGCAGTTGGTTTCTGGTTTACAGTGTGCCGCTAGTTGCCTATTTCCTGAAATGCCATTTAAAATGAATGTCTGCAAGCATTCACCACTGGCTGTATATGCCGTCTTTCAAGTTCAGTGGAAAATTGTTTTCAAAGCTTTAATCTTAAAAAAATGGCTGGCAAACATATGCCAAGACCATTTTACTATTTCCTCACACAGAGGTCTGTAGCAAATATTTCATCATATATCCGCTTGAACTGCAATCCACAGAGGATTCAAGACTAGTAAAGGGCATCAGTGCCAGTGCTCTAAACTACAACTACACTCTTCAAACACTGCAGTGTGTGGGAGAGAAGAGAGAGACCTGATGAACTCATGCACAACAGATCTAATATTAGGTTCTGAACCAGTTCACAGATATATACAGTTGTGCTCAAAATTATTCATACTCTTGGTAAATATGACCAAAGAAGGCTGTGAAAATTAATCTGTATCAATCCTTTAGATATTTTATTTTAAAAATTCACATAAATCTAACCTTTCATTGGAGAATAAGAATTAAAAATGGGAGATAAATCTCATTATGAAATAAATGTTTTTCTCTAATACTCATTGGTCACAATTAATCAAACCCTTTTATCCAACACTTTTTGCAACCTCCTTTTGCCAAGAGAACAGCTCTGAGTCTTCACCTATAATGCCTGAAGAGAGAGAACATCTGACAGGAGATCAGAGACCATTCCTTCATCCAGAATCACTCCAGATCCTTCAGATTCCCAGCTGCATGTTGATGCTTCTCCTCTTCAGTTCACCACACTCATTTTCTATAGGGTTCAGCTCAGGGAACTGGGGCTGGCCAGATTTGATTTGTTTTGATTTTGATGATTATTTGTGGAGCATTGTCCTGTTGGAAGATTCAACCATGGCCCATTATAAGATTTCTAGCATGGACAGTCCGTTTTTAATTTTTTATCCATTGGTATTTTATAGAATCCATTATGCCATCCATCTGAACAAGATATCCAGGATCTCCGGCAGAAAAATAGGCCCACAACATTAAGTGACGTGACGTGACATGTGGCCAAGTATGGTGCCCAGGGAGCAGTTGGGGGTTCGGTGCCTTGCTCAAGGGTACCTCAGTCGTGGTATTGAAGGTGGGAGAGAGCGCTGTACATTCACCCCCACCTACAATCCCTGCCGGTACAAGACTCGAACCCACAATCTTTGGGTTACGAGTCCGACTCACTAACCATTAGGCCACGACTTCCCTGTGTTCCAGCAGTATAATTTTTATCCCTGTATGCACCAAACCTGTCTTGAGTGTTTGCTGCTAAAAAGCTAATTTTTTTTAGTTTCATCTGACCATTGAACCCAGTCCCGTTTGAAGTTCCAGTCATGTCTAGCCAAGTAACTTGCTTGAGTTTGTTTTGGGATGAACGCGTTTTTTTTTTTTTTTTTTTTTTTTGAACCCTCCACAACATTGTTTTTTTTGTTTTTTTTTTAGGCTTTCTGACCCCAAGACTCAACTATTTTCTGTAGTTGTCCAGCTGTGATCCTTGGAGTCTTTGGCCAATCAAACTCTCCTCACCGTGCATTAGGACGATATAGACGCACGTCCTCTTACTTTATTAGAGAAAAATATTTATTTCATAATTTGATTTTTCCCCACTTTTTTTTTACTTTAATTAAGGTTAGATTTTTGTGAATATTTTGAATGAAAGATCAAAAGAATAAACAATGCAGATTTATTTTCACAACCTTCTTTGATCATATTTACCAAGTGTATGAATAATTTTGAGCACAACTGTACCAACACATAGACATTAGACATATGTATTTTTGTATATATTAGTTCAATTTACTTTGGTTTATGCATTACAACGGTTTCATTCTATTCTGTGTAATTTTAAACATTTAGATACGGCACCAGCACTCACCACACACACACACACACACACACAAATCCTGTTCATTAGTAAACGATGAATAAATTATATTTCTAATCTCATTATAATATTTATAATACGCTCACATGCATGAAATATTATAAGTGAAATATCATCACTGCGTGAAACACACTGTTAATGAGAAGGCCATCAATGCTGCTGCAGGCTAGTAGCAAAAATACATAGCATTTATTATTAAAGAACTGAATCCACTACACTTAGAAAAGAAACTATGTATTTATCGGCAAATTTAAATAAACCCATAGCAAGCAGGACATGATTTGTGCAACGCTATCAGCGGGTCATGATGCACTAAATACAATATTTTTGCTACTAGCCAACCTGATCTCATGAAAGTGCGTATAAATAGTACGCCAAATAAAAACTTGTGGTACTGATACGCGATGGGTAGGTTTAGGGTTGTGGGGTAGATGCGCATCATATGTACGCGAAAACTGCGTATCATATGTACGCCAACAAATTTGGTATCATATGCACGCGAAAACTGCGTATTAAATGCACACCAAACACATGCGTATCATATGCACGCCAAAGTCCATTTTTGTGTATCAATATCACGAGTTTTCCTTTTTATTTGGCGTACTATTTATACGCATTTTCATGAGACTGGGCTTTACTAGCCTGCAGCATGCAGTTTAGTGGGTTGTGCATATGAATTGCACTCAGTGCAGTGCAATTCTGTTGAGCAACACATTTTAAACACACTTTACTAGTGTTTGTCTTCTAATTTAATACATAATTAAAACAGGCTTCAAGACTATAAATGGTTAATGCATAATAAAACTACTTATGGCTGTCTTTTTTTTTTATTGCTCATGTGCATGTAGTTTGCTGATCTCTAGTCTACAGCAAACTAGAGTAACATTTTCACAGTAAAGTAAGCGGGATACTGTTTATTCATCAGCCCCTTGGTTTCCTTGGTTCTGTCTCTCCATGGGGATGGAATCCGATGCTAGCGATACACTCAGCTGCAACCTGGCAAGGCCTTGCGTGGGCATTCTTACAAAAGACCATGCTGCTCCCCTAATAATATTTCATTTGAAAACAGGGCTCAAGAGCTACTAAACAGGTCAAAGCATGCACGCTGTGGCTGTTCGAGACAGCAGGGGTAGAAATAGGTAAGCTGTGTGACATCTTTACAGCTGTAAGATTGATGTTGTTTCCCTCCTACACGGCTGCACTTTCCCCGTGTAACCGATTAAGCTTGAATTGCAAAGACTAGGTGCAATAAGGGTATCTAAGGACAACCTTGGCAGTAACAAATCTAGTCAGCTGACCAAGCTGAAAAAAAAAAACTCTCCAAACAAAAAGTAAATAATCAGGAGTATGTAGCACAGTATGCCAAGTTTGCCAGGGGATGAAGGGCATGCGATCCTGCCCTTATAAAGAAGACCTAAAGAAATCCATGGAGGCAGTAAAAAGACTAACAGTTTTTGGTAGAAATGAAATCCAGTTCTACCTGCCTTAACTTGTAACCAACAGCTGCAGAAACCTCCATTCAGCATCAGGCCATCTGTTAAGAGCATGTAGCTAGAGATCAGTGTGCCAACAATCAATTATTAATGCAATCATTTACATCACCACTGATGAACACAACAGATGACTGCGAGCGGTAATTAAGATTACAATTCAAAAACGCGTCCTCCTATGATAATCATCATTAACACCCTCACAGAATCACCAGAACGATTGTAAATCCTCAAAATGTGACATTCATATTTAAACAAATATCCAGTTCTGCTGTGTTTTGAGATACTTGGGGGGCAAATTCACTTAATGGTCACGCTACTTGAGCGAAAAAGCCTGCAGTTTGCGTAAAACCATACGCAATCTTCCATCTTAAACTAAATATACTGAAATTGTGCCGTTTTGTGATTTATTTATATTAAGCCGATGTTTTATGCAAACACGCCTCCTTTATATGTAAATTAGGCTCATTATAGATTGCACTGCAGAGCAGTCTGCAAGATCGGGATGTGTTCAGGACAGATTTTGTTTTGAATGGTCTGTTTGGCTTCTACAGCTATATGTTCTCCAGTAGCGAGTGTGTAAAGTACAGTATGTGCACTGATCATGCCTATGCTTTGGCATGAAAGCAATATTTTTTCAACGCTAGCATGTGCATGCTAACGGAACAGATCTGCTCTCTTTTAATGCCAGGCGGTGTTGTGAGGAACGTCCCGCTGGGTTGCGTGTCCATGCTGGCTCTGCAAGCCACTTCAGCTATGCAGCCTGGGCGAGATGGTCCAGCCACACACAGGTGGGCAGGGGCAGTGTGCCCCATGTGCCAGGCGGTAGTGGTGTCTTCAGAGCAGCGCCTTGGCACAGGATGCACTTCCACCACAATGATGGGAAGAGATGATTAGCAGCTACTAAACGCACAGACCAGTTCATTCCTCCAGCTGCTCACCCAAGAACAGTGGGAAAAAATTTCCCTCACCACGCTCTTCCACCTCCCTCTCACATCGGTCGTGGAGTCTTCCGAAGTGATCTTTCTCTTTCTCCTATGCCGGAGAAGACAAGGTGCCAAACTGACCAAGACACAGTTGGTCTTTGGTTCCCAAGGCTATGCTGGACTGTGTATTAGACGGTTTACAAACACCAAACACTACCACAACAACAAAATCAACTTAAAAACCTCCCCTCACAAAACTACCCCTTAAACACTTAACCTTAACTTAATAGACACACTTAAACTACATAATACCTAATATTTTACACCAACGAAAAAGCAACACAAACCTAAATCGTGTAACACCAATAAGAAGCACTAAACAAATACACAAACAACATTTTAAACCAAACTAACTGTTTTTTTTTTTTTTTATTTTTTTTGTTTTTTTTTTTTTCCTTGTTTTCTTCACACTCACCTAGTTTTTATTCAGCCCAATTTCACTCTCAAGTCTCACACAACTTTTTTTTTGCCCTCTCCTCACCCCTTTGCCTATCCCCCCCATAAAAACTAATTCCTCACCATGTCCTCCTCTATACCTAAAAATTGCCTGCCACCTTACTATTGCAATCCCTAGCTACCTTTTGTTTGTGTGGAGAAAATGTTGAGAAATGGATTGGGAATCAAGGAGTTCTTATTCAGAACTGATTTATTTGTTTAACTCTTCTGCTGTGCTGAAAATCCTTTACTTAATTTGGTGTTCTCGGTCAAAAATGACCGGCTTTTTTTCCTTGTAAATCTCTTGCTATGCTATATTTTCACCAAATCATGGTTTCAATTATTTTGTCAACTTGTTTCATTTCAATTGGCACATGTTTTGGAACTGATTGGTTATAGGGCTTTTTAACCTGAGCTTATGCACAGCAGTTTTTGAGTGAAATAAGAAGCATTATTTGCAGATAATTTTGGCAAAACTCACTGAAAAACTGAGGTGCATAAGCTCAGATCAATGAGGACTACAATCAATCAGTTCCTGAAAGAAATACAAACCAGTGCTAACTGAAAGAAAACAAGTTGATAAAAAGATTGTAATCCTCTACAGGTCAAAATGACCGGAACACAATATGATGGTTTCTATATATATGTAGACTTGTGAGACTGAAATCAGTGCAATTGGAACCAGATTCCTCACATTTCTTATGATTCTCATCCTTAAGGAACTACCTTTACTGCTGATGAAGCCTCATCCCTCAGGTTACTGGGACAGGAACATGTCTGTAAAACTTTGAAATATTGTTGTACCCATCCTTGTATATGTAATCTATAAAAATAAACTACAGGAAACGGCTGATTTTCATTAATGGTCTGACTGGCCATTTAGTATAATAGAGATTTAGTCTCCCATTAGTAAGGTTTATTTTTTCCACAAGTTTACAATCACTCTTAAGCACTTGAACATTTGATCGATTCCACGCGGTGATGCAGTGTTAGTGCTGTGAATGAAATCAATAGCGAGCTCTCTTCATTTGCCAAGGGAAAAAGGAAGCTTACAAACGTTATGTTTAGCTTTTACAAGGTACGAAAATGTTACAAAAATAACTGACATCTAGGAGTGAGATGTTCATGTTTGAAGCGATTGCAAACTGTGATCAAATTAATTTCATGGTTTGCTAATGAACTAAATAATTCCCAATTAAATGCATATATCTGCTGTTAAAAGCCCCCAAATCAAAATAATATAATGTATTTTCATATAGTTCACATACTGAACCTTTCAGACATTGGTATATGGCAATTGAAATCAGTATTAATTATAGAACTTTTATAATTTGAATAGCACTTTCTATAAATATCACTATAAATGTGTCATTACAAATGAATTTGATGTTCATTTTATTTCCATAATATTGAACACAAGTCTGCTGCTGTTCTACAGTCCATGCGTTCACCTTCTAGTTTATATTTAAAATTTTGGTGTATGAACATGTGTAGACAGTCTTTGGTCAGTGTTTCATGTCTCATAATTCTTTTCAGTGTTTCCCAAAACTGAATCCAGTTGTCGAATTAAAAACCTGTGTTCTGTTTTGCCCATTCCAGCTATTCTTTAAAAGAGGAGCACTTAAAATCCGTCACTAAGGAATTCATGTACAGGTCAGGGGGCATGAATATTTGCCTTATTATAAAAAATATTTTTTTACCAATTTATTTTTTGTGTAATTAATTGTATTAAATTGACAGCCCTCATCATAACCATAACCATAACCATTGTCTGAAGTCATTATAGGCTAATTCTAATACTAAAATGACAGCACCATTCATTCCCTTTCTTTAAAAGCATGCTCCATTGTCGCTGTTCACTGAAATCTTAGCTTTATACAATTGCCAAAGAATGAAAGCTTAACAAATCATAATCTTCACCACAATTAGGACATATAAATGCTGGTCTCAGATCAGCGCTGAAGGCTTTTAAGTTATGTGGCTATTTTCCAGATCCTCCCCTCCCTTCCTTTGCATCGCACAGTATACAATGCAGCACTCAAACAACCTGAGCTCCAGCCAACACAGAATCAGTTCTTTACTGATTGTGGAAATACTTACCGGTGGGATATCTGATATAAATGTATGTTACTCCACTGCACAATAGTATCTCATTTGATTGTGTTTGCATTAGTTGGCATGATCACTGTACTGCTGGTCGGCCTTTGTTCATGTCAGATGTAATCTACCAACCTTATCATGGGATACATAGGTGGAGGGTGAATCAGCTGCAGGGTAAGGCTAAAAGTAGCTTATTATTCTATTAAATTCGCACATCCAAAACCCGTCTTTTTAGGCAAGTAGCAAATGTGTGATGTCATAAAATATTTTTAATACAACTATTTAACGGGGATCACATTTTAATAAAACATTGTAAGTTACTAATTATAACACTATTGCTTCCACGATTATAAATTATACAGAAAGCGAGCAAATAACATTATCAAAGAACATTACACTTCAGTCTAACACAATCGACACTTTTCATTTAATTGCCATTTTATTTGAGACACCTGTAACAGATTTAGTTTAATTGTACAAAGGCAATTTTGTCCAATTTTTGTTATTTCTGACCAGTGGCCAGGGGAAGGCTATAGCCTTGCCCAGACTTCCACACACTCCACCTATGATGGGATACAGTGTTTTAGAGGTCATCTCTTACCTATTGTCAATAATAAAATTTACATCAATTGTCAATAAACATCAGAATGTGTAAGGATGGTGGATGACTAGGCTACTAAAAAATGAGCTAACTAATTCTTTAGCTGAAAGCGATTCTTTAGAAAAAACAGTACAAGATACATGGCTAAAACAGGTTGTTACATTTAAAGGGGTCATATGATGTGATTTAAATTTTTCCTTTCTCTTTGGAGTGTTACAAGCTCTTGGTGCATAAAGAAGATCTGTAAAGTTGCAAAGACTAAAGTCTCAAATCCAAAGAGATATTCTTTATAAAAGTTAAGAGTCAGCCACACCTACCTAAAACGGCTCGTTCTAACACGCCCCCACATATCTACCTCACTATGTGGGAAGATTTGCATAACGCCGCCCAAGTGTTCACGGAAAGAAAGAAGGCATAACTTTTATTCTCGCTGCAGTATTGTTGCCATGCCATGTCGTGAAGGTGTTGTGTGTTTCGTTGTGAAAGCGAAACTACTTTGTTTGGCCTTCCAAAAGAGGACGATATCACTTGGTCATGCCTGGAGCTGATCCGTGCTGGTTGCTGAGGAAATACTTCAACTTCGCGCTGTCGATCACCGGATCGGCTTTCACCGTGGACGTGAATCCCTCCCGGGGTTCGATCACATGTGGGGTTGCTGGACAGGGCATCACAATATGGCAAGGGACGTAACATTTCCGTCACATGCCTGAGGAATTCGGCCAGTCACAACGCACTGGATAGCTGGCCAATCAGAGCACACCTCGCTTTTTCAGACCGATGAGCTTTGTAAAAATCAACGCATTTCAGAAAGGCGGGGCATAGAGGAGAAACAATAATGTACAGTATGTGGAAAATAATGTGTTTTTTTAACTTTAAACCGCATAAACATTTCATTACACCAAATACACAAAATAATTTCTGGCAGCATCATATGACCCCTTTAAAAAAACTTACTTTTTTGTAGTGTTGTACACAAATTATTTGTGTAATGGTTGTGATTTTACACTTTTTTTGATACTCTTCATCTCTAGACTACTAAATGTTTACATGCACTCATTTTCGTCAGTCAAAATTAATCCATTCCAATTTCGGATTCTAAAAATAAACGGTTTATATGAACCCTTTATTAGAAATCTGAATCACAGATTCATTTTCATGTGCATTATATGTATTCTGAACAAAATTTCAGCACACACGCAGTGCCCAGTTGCCATGTTCAGAGTCAGACTACTTCAGGTTTACACCACCACTTTCAATCTGATCAAAATTTCATTCGGATTGAGCTCAGTCCGATTATGAACAAAACATGTCTGAATGATTCAGACTGAATCCCTAATCGATTCACACTGCTTTCCACTTGACCAATTCAAAAGGAACCGACAGTAAAAGAATGATTCGTTTGGAAAACAGCAATAGCCAACAGAAAATAGTGGAGACACTAAACAATACCTAATAAATCTTCTAGCCTACTGGTTCATGTGATTTTGCAGGTCAGCTCACCAAACTTGAACTCGCTGCGAAATGTGAAACTTATTCGCATAAGCTTCAGTGTCCAGTATTTGTATGCATATGAATGCATCATGTAGGGCCAGTGTAGTGTGACCTACATGCCTATGATAGTAATTAATTAATCATGCCATAGTCATTAGAGATCTGTTTTCTAATTTTGATGACAGTGTTTTACAAGGTTGATACTTCGGTAGTTAAATACCTCATGCTGAACAGGTTTTCATTATGACAAGGGAATGGATGCAATACAACTTCACATTTTGCCACAGGCTTATTCCACTTGGGTGTTCTCAGAAATGTCTTTTCTGCCATCAGACAGAACAACACGTCCTCCTCCTGCCGTTGATGCCAATCTAGCCTATAGAACTAGCATATCTAATGAAGACGACTCACGCCCCTATCAGTTTGTTTTCTATCCTTCAGTGGGTAGATGCGCTGTTATCCCGTTACTTCAACGCATTGCTTTTCTGTAACCATATACAGTGAATCAGATTCTGTGGCTACAGGTTCACTTTTTTTCTGATATCGATTAGCCAGCAGGCTTTCAGTCTGGTTTGCATCTGTTGTAAAACCATAGGCCGCGCAGAGCAAAAATAGATGCACAAGCTCTTGTTTTCCTCATGGACGCATGAGCGTGTGTGTGTGTGTGTGTGTGTGTGTGTGTGTGTATGGATTACCGTGCTCGCTGAGTTCCGCTCTGACTCTCGCCGAAGGAATCTGCTGCTCGGGCAGTTTGCGCTCCCGTGAGTGAACCGGAGTGAACTGATTGAATGATTAGTGACAGTCGACTCATGCTGGAAGAATTATTCTCTGGAAGAACAGCTAGAGCTGGAGCTCAGGGAGATTAGTGCGCACATTTACTGTGAATGCACTATGTTGTGGATGTGTGTTTTAGCCCTCACACTGAATAGTACAGCGTTGTCATTGATACTGACATTTGGATTCAGTGGTGCTTGGTCTGTGAATGCACCATTGTATCAAAAAAATGTCACATCTGTAAATAAAATGCCACTTCTGAACATTTAAAGGAATATTCCAGGTTCAGTACGATTAAGCTTAACCAATGTGTGCCATAATGTTGATTAAAAAAGGCAAAAACAAGGTTCAATGAGGGACTTACATGGTTAAATAAATATTATATATATATCATTTTTAAAAATAAAACAGATTATTGGAGTATGTTTTTTCTGCTTCAAAATGTCATTTAATTTAATGTGAAATTGAAATTCATTGGGACACTTAGTTGTTTGTGAAATTTCCTACTGAGTGAAAATTGTTTCTACACACTTTTTTTTCAGCGTACAATAGTGAATGAAGTGAATTTTTGGAGGGGAGGGATTCAATTAAAGATAAGAATGTCATAAATGCACTTACATTAATTTAAACATATTAATATTAAAACGTATATTATTGTATTATTTTAGCAGAAAACTGTTTAAATTAACATTTTCATAGTTGTTTTAGGGTACTGACAACAATGTTACAACAACAATGTTGTAAAATTGGATATACAGTAATTTTACACACATGATTTTTTTTCATAGTAAGCTTTACACACATCGTGTTTACATCTTTATTTTACATGTTTGCCCTGGTCACCATTGTAAGTGCCTCACTGTAACCCAGATTTTTGACAAGTGGAAATTAGATTTTTGGGGTAATCAACATTATGCCACATCGATAGAGTTTAATTTATAGGAATGCAGAATATTTCTTTAACCTGACACTTTGGTGTCCATACATATAAATACACTAATTACATACCATAGCAAAATGTGACAATACAAAAAAACATACAAAAATGTGTCAGCAAGTCCAGTACACTTTTGTTCATTAAAAATGTTCCTTTGAGTCCTATTGTGGTGTGTTTGTTTATGTTACATCGACAGCGAGCAGGGGGTCACAAAAAGCATAATCTCTTCCTGACAAATGTTAGTAAACCCAAATTGTGATCTTCTTAATGCATTGCATACACACTTGAGATGGTTCATGCATGTCTGCATGAAGACCTTTCTGTACTGTTTCTATATTGTTTCTGTAATAGTCCTCTTACTAATGTTAAGAAACGGGATTTCTGCTGGGTGGAAATTGCATAATCTCTATGAAAAGAGCGCGTGGGCTGCAGGAAGCACAGCATGGATAATAGATGACTCTCTTAGCAGCAGAATTTAGATGCGATGTGTTAGGTCGTGCCGACCCTCCCCACTTCAACAGAAAGCTGCGGTCAGCGTCTCTGATCCATGATGATAGGAACATTAAAACCTAAATAAACAGTCACAGACCTACTTGTGCACCTTACATTTTATTGTACCATTAAATGAGCATATTTCCAGCATTCTGGATAGTGTATAGATCCTACTGCTCTCATACATGTTCAGTATTCTTACGGGATTACTGAATTACTAAATTCCTATTTGAAGTGTGTAAAAACATGGCTGAATCAAAACCGGAAAAATTTGCATTTTTTGAACATTTGAAGTGTCAAGATCATGCAACGTGTAATATATTTACAGGCCTCAGAGTGAAGTGAATCCTGTGACAACGTCTGCTAGATTAATGATTTATGTCTGCTGCTTTAAACAGTCTTGACTTCGATAAGGAGCAATTTAGTTTTAACTATGACTACAATTTTGCACCAGATACTATTGGCCACCTGAATGATGCACAATGCGGTTGATCCAAACCTAAAGAGGCACGCAAAAATAAATAATTCATCAATCTACTGACAACATCACGCACGGATGAGTAAGACACATTCTGCATGCTCCAAGGATATGAATATCAATTCCTTAAATGAGACAAAGTAAAAATAGAAATGCCACCACATCTCTGAAGCTCAGCAGTATGTCATTTTCTTTGTATTTTGCTGCATGTTAGCTGTAAAGTATTTTTTCAAATGAATTTATGAGGATTTAATTGAGATTATTTCTGATTTTCTGATTGTGAAGCATTTGGTTTTCCTCTAAATCCTGGAGCTTCTTTTAAATAGCACAGGCCACAAAGATGGCGCTGACTTTTGGCATGTGACCAACCAGCGTTTGTTTTAGGGTGCTGTTCCTTGGTTGTTGTATCGGTCTAATTTTAAATGAATTTCCAAACGTAGGTTCGGGAGGAGCCTAATCATTCAGTCCTGTCAATCATCTTTATGATATAAGCCGTCCCAGTGGAAATTCTTCTGGCATCCCTCCACCCCCTTCTCCTCCTCTATTTCTTTCATTCCTCCTTCCATCTTACTATCATGGGGGGGGGGGGGGGGTTCTTACTCAGAGCTCGAGCTGAGCCTCAGGTTCGAGCCTCCTTCAAGTACAGCAAGCCAAGTTTGTTCACCATAATGAATGGGCAGGCAAACTCGTAAAGTGCTATAATCACTGTTGTTGTTGCATTTTCTTATAGTTAATGTTCAGTTTAATACATATTATGCTATGTTTTATGGTTTTAATTGTCTGAAAATGTACTTTATATTTTTATTTCTTTATTTTTTTAAATTTTTAATTTATTGCCATATTGACATTAGCACCACTCTCATTGTCTGCCATTAACTATAATATTAGTACCTTGCAATTTATCACTTCATTTTGGATTTGTGGATCATGTACATTTGGTTTTGTGGTGGGGCTGGTAAAAATATTGGCAGGATGAAGTAAATATAAACCAGGCCAGCAGAAAAGTCTGTTCTCTTGTCTGATCTATTTTATAATAAACTTTAGAAGATTACAGGAAAAACAAAGATCCATTTATCACGCGAGTACAGCACATAATGCAGTGTCTGCCATCAAAACCAAACATACCAACCTCAACGTCATGCTCTCTGACACACTGACATTTACAAATTAATTGAATAAATGCACACATCAGAGGACCTCTGTGGCCCAATAACATCACCCTGTTTAAAGGTTAACAGGTGACCTTAAGCTCCAGTATTATTTGTTGTGGGTTATGTCGCTCAGGTTAAATTTGTGCATGGAAACTTGTGACAGACTGCACATTCAACAGCCATTGGTGATGTTAAAGAGCTAGTTCACTCGAAATACAATTCTGTCATCATTTACTCACCCTCATGTTGTTACAGACCTGTATTACTTACTTCTTAGAAAAAAATGAAAAAATATTTTGTGTGTACATACAATACAAATTTTCTTCAGAATATCTTATTCTGTGTTCCACTGAAGAAAGTCAGTCATACCATTTTGGACCCATTTGAGGGTGATTAAATGATCACAGAATTGTATTAATGGTAATCTATCCTTTTGACAGGAAGGCATGAGTGGAAGAAAAGCACAGGGAGAACAATACTTTATTCATTTTGTTTTAAAGACAAGTTATGAATAAAACAAGTTGATCAGAATTTATTTATCAAAGGCCCTGTTGTGTGTTTAAATTTTGACCTTTAACCTTTTTTTTTTTTTTTTTTACACATCATTTTAATTGCAACCATCACTGTTGAATGGACCATCTTGCGTTATAGCGCCATGCTGTTTTGGCTAGTTTAAGCTTATAGCTGGTGAAGCCATATAGCACAGTCCTTCTGCTGATTGACTAATAATGTCTTCAAGGTTAAGATTAAGTCGTAAGACGTAAGCAGCAGGTGGTGTGAGGGGGTTGCAGATCAACCATCAAGCTCATCCTGATGTGAGTCTCACACGTCACTCTGTTAATGGCTGTTGATTATACACTTCACAACTCTATTAAGCTTTGTGAGCCATGGTGACCTACATGTCACATTAGAGTGATTACAAAAGCAAGGGTGACACAGAGAACGATGCTATTTTCCACCCACCCTTCATGCTGTTTCTGGAAACAGTGTTGAAGCTGTTGATCACAGCTATTTTTGTTATTACTTCAGACCTCATGCTAAAATGAGAAAGTATTGTTTTTTATGGTAAACATAAAACAATAGATGACTAGAAGCTATATATTACTGTTAAAAATTTGGTTGGTAAGGTTGATATTGATATATATTATGGTTTTGATTAAAAAGTACAGTAAAGGCCATTACTCCAGTCTTCAGTGTCACATAATCCTTTAGAAATCATTCTAATATACTGATATTATGATCAAGAAAAAATTCTTATTATTAGCAATGTTGAAAACTGTTGTTCTGCTTAATTTTTTTTGTTGAAACGGTGTAATAGTTTTTTTCTCCAGGGTTCTATGATGAATAGAAAGTTTAAAAGAATTGGATTTATTTGCAATATAAATATTTTGTAACATTACTACTATAACGTTACCACTGCCACTTTTGATCAGTTTAATGCATCCTTGGAATAAACCATTGCTGATTAAAATACTACAATCTTTTATTAAGTCTTAAAAAATTCAAACTTTTGATAATGGTAGTAAATGATGCTTTTAGCTAAATATAGCAACAGCATTTTGAATGCAAATCAATATTTCATTCACATCTGTTTATTTGTGTGGTAAGTAGCCATGTAATAAATGGGATAATGTGCAGTCAGCTGGTCATTATCTCAAAATAAACCCATTTAGAATGATACAAAACCCCTTCAATTAACACTGGGGTCCTGATCACCCTATCAAAGGTTTATTTTGTGATAATGACCAGCTGACTGCACAGTATCGCTTCGCATGAGCAAAGTTGTGAGAATTCATTGTACTTGTATTTCTCATTGAATTCCAGGTTTGGTCACACGACTGGTATTAACAAATGCACAGTATTTGGTCTTTAGTGGGTCACTGACACAGATTGTGAGACTGTACTGTGCCGCTGGCTCACCCAAGTCCTGCTGCATGTAGTTCAGATTGTATTAAATATGGTTCATGTCACGTGACTAGAAACCCCAGCCCCATTCCCCATTAGCCTGGGAGGACTAAGCCATTGTGTAGTAGTTAAACAGTCACATTTCATTCAGAAGCTTACAGCTATCCGTGAGAAGGCAGCTGTTTCACTAACTGAAGAAGCGAGGAAAGCAAACACTTTTGAAGAGCTCAACATGAAACTGGTGGTTGATTGACCGATGCAGACACATGACGGTGTGTTGGACTGATGCAGAAAACAAGGCTTCACTGATTGCACACTGTATGTTTACTGAGCCCCCTCCTCTCTCTCCTCTCTCTCACACCACCACCACACCACACCACACCCACACACACACACACACACACACACACACACACACCACACCACACCCTCCCTCCCTCTGTCGCTCTCTTACACATACGCCGTCATTCACGCTAATTATCCTACACACCCATGCACATACTAACCCTACAACTGGTATGTCCATACACACAAGCACCTAAACCATCAAGATATCCCATCTTTAGAAAGATGAAAATATGTCATGCAACTTCATACATTGCAAAAAATGTATTTCTTACTTAGTATTTTTGCCTTGTTTCAAATATTGCAACATTCTTAAATCAAGACACATTTACTTGAGACCGATGCTAAACAAACAATCATTCAATCATATTCTTTCCATCATGGGAAATACGCTATCAACTGCCCCACAGGTTTGGAGTATGGCTGTCGGGATTCGTCGATTTTCTTCTTCTTCTTCTTCCGTTTTTTGGCGTGTTACATCTTGTGTGCATATCGCCACCTACTTTTGCAGTCATGGTTTATTTATAATCAATTTCTTCTTTGTTTTTGCTTTTCCTGTTCTTACACACGTATATACACAAATATTCCTACTTAATTATTTGATGCTCCATCCCATTCCTTCTCCCCAGGCTCCACCTGGCGCTGCGTGTTCTGCTCCTCCAGACTAAATCCGTGGTCTCCTAAAGATCCAGAATATAATAGAGCATCTGCATTCTATATTTAAATCCTTTCACTTGACCCAGTAGTATATATGTATTTTTTATTAATATCCTGTATCCTTCTCTGTCTCTGTTAAACTCATATCCTAATAAGTATTCCAAATCCTTATTTACCTTACCTTTCTTGTTTAAATATGATATTAATTCCTTTCTTTCTTCATCATACCTTGTACAATTATATATTACATGCTCCACTGTTTCTTTCTCCCCACAATTCCCACACAGCCCAGTCTCATGTATTCCAGTTATGAACAGTGAAGCGTTCAATCCCGAGTGTCCAAGTCTCATCCTGGTTATAATAACCTCTTCTTTTCTATTTCTACCACTTACACTTCTTTTAGTATTAACCATTTTTTTTAATATTATATAAATGCCTTCCCTTATTATCTGTATTCCATATGTCCTGCCATTCTTTAATAATATTTTCCTTAATGATAGTTTTAATTTCACATTTACTTAAAGGAACATTAAAATCTATTACTTCTCTTCCTAAAGCATTTTTTGCTAATTCATCAGCAGATTCATTACCAGTTATTCCCACATGTGCTGGCACCCAGCAGAATCCAACTACCACACCTTTTCTTTGTATACGCCATAATAATGTAAATATTTCACACAACAAATCTTCTCTAGAAGATTGCGGAGTAATCAATGATGTTAAAACAGAAGCCGAGTCAGAGCATACCAATACTCTGTCTGGTCTTACTTCCTCTACCCATGTTGGTCCTATTATGATAGCAACCATTTCAACAGTATATATTGACAATTTAGATGTTAATCTTTTAGTTATGGATATTTTAAAATCTGGAATATATATTCCTACTCCTGTAAGCCCTGTTTTGGGGTCTTTAGATCCATCAGTATAAATGTGCATACTTGCATAAAATATTTCCTGAATATACTTATTTACATTATATTTAATACTACCCATTTCCTCCCATTCTCTTTTCTTATCCAATATCTCTAGATCAATTTTAACATCAGGAATTATCCATGTTGGCACCTCTCCCCATACAGGTGACACACTACATTCTATATTTGTTATCTGATATTTCTCTGCTAACTGATTTATATTCCATCCATATCCTCTCCCTTTGTTATTTGAGTATCCCAGCAATTATTTAAAATATCTTTAGCTATATGTTTTCCAGAATAACTCTTTAAAGACAACCAATATACCAAAGACAATTGAACTCTCCTCAAGCTCAATGGCATTTCATTTGCCTCTACTAATAACGCATTGATTGGTGTTGTTTTAGTTGCTCCTAAGCATATTCTAAGAGCTCTATACTGTATCCTATCTAGACTCCTTAATAATGTTTCTGATGCTGAACAATAAATCATGCATCCGTAATCTATTATAGATCTTATCAAAGCTTGATATATTGTTAACATTGATTCTTTTTCAGCACCCAATTCTTTTCCAGCTATTGCCCTCATCACATTTAAAATCCTCCTGCATTTTTTTATCTATTTCCTCAACATGCTTTTTCCAGGTATATCTCGCATCTAACCAAATTCCTAGATACTTAAAAACCTTTACTTGTTCTAATGGTTTTCCATACAATAGTAGTTCAATATCTTTAGAAACATCTTTTTTCCTACTGAACAACATATACCATGTTTTATTTGTTGACATTTTAAAACTCCATTGTTCCACCTCTTTAATAGCTGTTTGCGTACTTGAAATCACTTGGGGTACATTTCGCCCTCTCTTCCAAATAGCACCATCAGCCGCATATAACGCACATCCCTCACCATATCCTAAATTGTCAAAAATATCATTAATCATAATGTTAAAAAGAATTGGACTTATTACACTCCCTTGTGGAATACCATTTTCTGCCTTAAAAACTGATGACTGGCACGCTCCTACTTGTACTAAAAATGTTCGTTCAAATAAAAACTGAGATAACCAATTATACATTTTACCATCTATTCCTATCATTGCTGCTTTAATTAACAACCCTTCTCTCCATATTGTGTCGTATGCTTTTTCTATATCAAAATATACTACTACCATAACTTCTTTCATTTTTATTGCCTTCTCTATTTCGTTACTGACTTTTATTAATGCATCCATAGTTGATCTTTTACCTCTAAATCCACACTGATATTTACATAATTTACCTTTCTTTTCTAACTCATAAGATAATCTGTGAACTATGATCTTTTCCATTAATTTACATAAGTTTGAAGTTAAAGCAATTGGTCGATAACTTCCTGGGTTTGTTGGATTTTTACCTGGTTTTACAATAGGAATTACTACAGCTCGCTTCCATATCTTTGGAAGTATTCCTTCTACCCATATTTTATTATATAACTTAAGTATCATTAATAATACACTATCTGACAGATGCTTTATCATTATATAACTTACCATGTCACACCCAGGAGCAGTATTGGCACATTTTTGTAGTGCTGCTTTCAGTTCTGTGATAGTAAACTCTGAATCCATACAACTATTATTACTATTTCTCTTCTTCATTATATCTGGATTTTTGTCTAAAATATTTCTTCTTCTTAATTCATATTCTTCTCCCAATTCTATTCTATGCGCTTTTTCTAAAACCTTACCCAATATGTTTGCTTTATTTATATCTGTTACTGCCACTGTATCCTCTTCAGTTAAAATTGGCATTTGAGTTGACTTTTTCCCTTTCCCACTCATATTTCTTAACATGTTCCATATTTTATCCATAGGCGTATCTTTTCCAATGGTAGAACAAAATTCTCTCCAACCTTCTCTCTTGGCATTCTTAATTATTCTTCTTGTGTTAGCTCTTGCTTTCTTGTATTTCACCAAATTACTTATATTTATATTTTTCCTAAGTTGTTTAAATGCCTTATTTCTTTCTTTTATTGCTTTACTGCACTCTTCTTTCCACCATGGAATATTTTTATTTTTCTGTCCTGCATTTCTTTGTGGTATATATTTTGTTGCAGCTTCCATTATTAAATTCGTAATAGAGCTGCAAAATGTTTCTACTGAATCTTCTACTACTATATCCTTATATGTTTCACAATACTTGCTAAATTAATTCCAATCTGCTTTCTCATACATCCATTTTCTTTGCAGAAAACACCCTGTATTACTACTATTTACATTTATTTTACATACAATTGTAAAATGATCACTTCCAACTGTATTCTCACTGCTTACTTTCCATTCACATATTTCAGCCATTCCATATATTAATGTTAAATCTATACTTGATACCGTATTCTCTGTTATATTAAACCTAGTACCTTCTCCTGTGTTTAAGCATACTAATGACCTATTATCCATAAATTGTTCTAGTATTTCCCCATTGTGATCAATGTTTTCACTCCCCCATAACCAATTGTGTGCGTTAAAATCACCACACCATAATTCCTTGTTTCTTTTTTCAATATTTTCAAACAAGTTTATTGAAATCTTCTTACATGGGTTATAAAAATTATATACCACAATTGATTCTTCTCTAAAATGTACTTAAACCACAACACATTCAATATCCTTAACTCATTTTAGTTCTTTCTTTTATAAATGTTACAACCCCTCCCCCTTGTTTCCCCACTCTATCCTTCCGAATAGACTTATATTCTGGTAATACAAACTGCAAATTTGGCTTGAGCTATGACTCTTGTACACAAATAACATTTGGCATATATTCTAAATCTAATACAAATTTTTTGAATTCTTGACCATTTGCTACGAGGCTCCTTGCATTCCATTGTATTACGCTTATCACCATTAAGCTACTCAGAAACCTGGGAAGCTTCTACTGTTGCTGATCGAGTAAGAATCTCATGAATCATGTTTACTGAGATCCCAGAGATCCCTAGAAACTCTGTTGCAGCTTCTAGAATTGTTTTTATCTTGGCTGATCTACTTGGCAGCATAGCAGTTACATTAATTACCTTTACAATAAAGGCTAGAAAGTTCTCTTTTGTCATTATTAGTGCATTTTCTTTTATAGCACACTGATGTTTACATTCAGGCTCCTTTGTTTTCCCTTTTTCAATGTTCCTTGAATCTTGTGTGATTTTGTCCCTTAACTCTTCCCTCCTGTCCTCCTTACTTCCACAGACCTTCACTGCTTCAGCATAAGTGACTTTATTCTCCACCTTATATTTTTGAACTTCTCTTGCTTTAATTTGTACCTCACATCCCCCATATGCTGCACTATGAGGACCACCGCAGTTACAGCATTTTAGTCCATTCACCTCTGTACATTTGTCATATTCGTGTTCTCCTCCACATTTTGCACATCTTACTTTCCCCCTACACACTGCAGCCACATGTCCAATTCGTTTGACATTTAAAACATCTTTAATGGCATTGGGACTACACTCTGACTGGATATTCGTCGTTTTATTCGCTATTCCGATTTTAAATCCTCTACTTCATTTTGCTCGCGTCGACTAACAGGCAAAATACCGGAAGTGGCGCATTTCACGGACGATAATCCATAAAACACATTATTAGACTGTTTTTCAATGCTGCATGATATATTAAACCCATTTAGAAATCATAATTAAGCATGGTTGTGAATTCACAAATGCTACGATTTAAATAATTATATGCGATGCAGTTCTATTACAGTATATGCGCTTTAATTATTTACTTGCGTGTAGGTTAAGTACGTGCGTTACACAGTGGCTCCGTTCACAGTAGTTCCACAGGAACTGTTATCATTTACATGTGTGGAGCGTCTCAAACTCCATCTTTGCATGTTGTTGTGAGTTTGGGTTTATTATAACTTTCATCTGGGAACGCAACGTGCACCACTTCATCAGAATTGATTTGTAAGGTAAATCATTTATAAATCTACGCAAACACAGGAGAATACATCGCGTTTTCAAAATAAAAGCTCAAACCCTCACTCCAAGTTTACACGTTTTGACGTCCACATTCTTTTAATTACAATGGCTGTAGCATTTCTGTCCTAAAGAAATGGCCACATATTAAAGATTAAGTGGACATTTGAATGAAATGGATTAGATCGCACAGCAATGTGTAAAAACAATCATCAGGCCGTTGGCGCCCTCTGCAGGCCTTTGTTGTAATGGGTAATGTACATTAGCTCTATTGTTTATAATACATTATGTATTTTAACAGTTTTGCTCAATAAAACCATATGATTTCTTGCTTTTGATGCTTTATTTGAACTAATTATCATTGCCTCATTGATTTTATATATGTATTTTAAGTCATTTTAAAGGCTGTTGTTCGCTTGGGTCTATTTTTATTACCACAAAAAAAAATTATTATAATTATAGGGCCCTATGAAATCCGTTTTATTTCCAAATTCATTTTCTTTCCATTTTAATTTGAATGGTTGAATTAAATTTTATTAATCAAAAAAGCCTGTCTATTTTTTTTGGTTTCTGGCTGCTGTTTTTTCGCAGAATCTGCACAGTTTAATTTTTCTCCTAAATAAATTCTGGTAAATAACATTTCTGGTAAATGCTCCTTTAAAATATTTTTTTTGATTATAATTGTATTATTAGTAGACTAGAACACATGGATATGTTGTCATTCTTACACTATAATACTGAACTTTGATTGGATGGACACTTGCTTCTTGCACTCTGTTGCACTTTACTTTTGCTTTAAAAAAAGGATTTCATAGAAATTTGGATTTCATTTGGTTTGAATTTTTAGTGGGAAATTAATCATTAAGATTAATCGATTAATCGATAAATTAGTCGATAGATTAATCAAAATAAAAATAGTCGTTAGTGGCAGCCCTAGTTTGGAGCACGTGGAAGGTGAGTAAATGATAACAGAATTTTCATTTTTTTGCCTGAACTATCCCTTTAAGAGTCACAAAGGACATGCGCGGACAGAAAACTGTCTGTCCTGCATGTTAAGCAAGTTGCACTCAGATGTCAGCCCATATAGCTGGATCCCCCACAGCTGAAACAACAAACCCTGCTGCAGAGGGACGGGTGCTCTTATCCCATCCTCACCTTCCTCTTTGGTTCGCGGCTTAGAGGGAACGTGGCTGGCAGAACACATGTCTCCCAAAATCTTAACACACATTCTGCAATATAAATAGCCCCAAAACACCAACACATGCCCTGGGGCACACTGACACCTTTAGTGTCTTAATCAATGGATAATAATTCCTCTATTTTTAAAGCCGTTCGGTTATGCCCTATTTTGCTAAATGTAATAAAGTCTCAGGTGTCCCCAGAATAAGTTTGTGAAGTGTCAGCTCAAAATACTCCAGATATAATTTATTATAGCTGTAAATGCCTCTTTTTGGGTGGAAACAAAAACAGGCTGTTTTCTAGAAGAGGTTTATGCCTTTACATCTCATGCCTCAGATGCTACGGCAACAAAATATCCATTTGTGCTTGATTATCGCGCTCACACTCACATGACGTTGCAGTTCTTCATCATCATGAAGAGTTTATTCTTTGCATGTATTTTAAAAGCCTTGTCAGGTTCTTCTGATATACTGTACGATTTTCTAAAGGCTCACACTTGAAGTGTGTACACAGAAGGAAACTTTGCAGATCTTTTTATGCACAAACAGCAACATTATGCACTAAAGTAAACATAAAAAAGCACATTAGGAACCCTTTAAAATGTCTACTGTGCACAGAAGCATCTGGGTATTTTGTTACAGTATAGGCAGGATGTTGGTGGTTGGCAGGTTTTGTTTTCCTGCGATTAAACCCTAAAATATTCCCTTAAGGGTCTCACGCTACACATTTGTTTTGTTTTGTCTTGTGTGAAACTTTTGAATAAAAACGTTCTGATGAACAGCTGTCATATTGAAAAAAGTAGCCTGTCTATATATCAACTGACTCTCTCATTATACAGCATACCTGAGACCACTATGCTAAAAATGCTTCTAATTTGAATTTTTCTAATTGAATACAATGTTTGCTTATTACAAATTTGAATATTAGCATACCAATTTGATTAAACAAATTATATATCAGAATTGTTTCTCAGTTGCTTGATGGCAGCACGAAAGCTGCATGAAATCTACAAGTTTGTCTCAAACCTGATGATCATGTTCTCCAGCATGATTTGAGATTATCCACATCAAATCTTCAGCTGTAAAGGAAAAAGAACATCTGCACATCTGTACAAAGTAGTTCACATGATGAGTGTCACAAATTTGATTATTTGATTAGTGACCTAAAAATAGTAAAGAATCTGCAATATTTCTTGTTGATTTTACATCATAACTTGTTCAATTTTTTTTCATGCCAAATGTCTCTGTTCATTTCCAGATTTAAAGGGGTCATAAGATGCCCATTTTCCACAAGTTGATATGATTCTTATGGGGTCTTAATGAAAAGTCTGTAACATAGTTTGGTTAAAATTTCTCAGTGGTAGTGTAAAAAAACTGTGGTAGTGTAACTTTTTTACCCTGTCAAAAACAGCTCTTTTTAGATAAAGCCGTTTTTGTAGCATTTTCCTTTAAATGTTAATGAGCTCTGCTGACCCCGCCCCTCTCTTCTGAGCCGCTTTCAGAGAGACTGTTTACTTGAGCCACCATTCATCGTGAAACTTGCTAATTAGCACATTATTAGGAAAGGTGATTTGCAAAGATTCATTACAAAACATTATACTCACTTCTTCTGTAGATGAGGCTGGATCATGAATGATTCGCGCGAACATAGACACATTTATGTAGATCAGGCGCATTCCCTTCAGAAACAAATGTAATCCACTGCATCTTCAGCGGCTCAGATGTCAGGAGTAAATGACGACTGCTATGTTCATTATTACATCCAACAACAGAACACCTCAATCGCTTAGGAGTCATTCTTGTCTACATCTGCTCCAGTGGTGAAACAATGGCGGACTGATGACAGCTCACTCAGGGCGGGTCTAAGGTAAGACACCAGTCCAGTCTGTGCTGAAACGCTACTGTCAATCAAACTATCGTGGGAGGGGCCTGTCTGTGTGACGTCACACAGACGGGCATCGGAGATCGGCTAGATTTGAGAAAGGGGAAAACATTTTAGTAGATTAAAAAAAAAGCACTGGGTGGATTTTTATCATTATAGGGTACACACACTGCCAACACACATTTCAGTTCAAACTACTTTGTAAAAGTGCATGTAGCATCCTATGACCCCTTTAAACGAAACGTTCTCTTTTGTTTTTGTGTATTTTATTTATTTTTATGTATTTATGTTTTAAACCTTTTTTTTAACATTTTAAATTAGACTTCTGGAACCCACAGTATATATACATAGGCAACTGTAAACTGTAAAGCCCTTCAGACTCTGAAAAACAGGAGTCATAGCTTTGATCCTGTGGAGCAGCCGTCATGTGCGGTTACATGAAGTAAAAAGGCACATAAAAGAAAGGTTTAAAATGGCACATGGCTTTAGAGCTTTTCACCCCCCTCCACACACAGTTCGGACTCAAAGAGGACATCAGTATTTATAGATGCAGGCAGCTCAATAAACCTCAATTTAACAACAGAGCATTCTTAAACAAAATTTGATGATTAGATTAAGTATTTCATTGTATCAGTCACAATATGGCCTCTTCATAAATTCAGATATCAAAAGGTTTCTTAATAATAATAAAAGCAGAATGTCAACAAAGAGTATTGTACCAGTATACTTTCTCAGATCCACATTTATACCTTTATACAAAGTTCTACAAGATTTGTTCTCTCCTAATGGCATGATTTTCCACCAATATCCCTGGGCCTCATCTTTTATATAATCTGGTCAAAGCCTTACACGCAGTTGCATCATGTATTACATCATCAGGCATCAATAGGGGGTCTTGCGTTCAGCATTATGTTGCATTAGATGGAGCCATAAGTGCTGGCAAGAAAATCTCATTAAGGTGGTGGTGGAAACTACCTCATTACACAAATCTGACATCACTTTTGCGGTTTCTCTACAAACAGGTTTTGGTTATAGATGGCTCTAGCGTAGCTTTACCCAAAAAAACCCTCATTAAGATCTTCATTCTGAAGTGCTGTGCTCCAATGGAGGAGAAGATCTCTTCTTAAGAGTGAATTTATGAGAGATTAATTAATTAATGTTATCATACTGTACATATTCTGCTTCTGGATTATATCTGGTTAAATTAGCATTTGTGTATGTTTTACAGTGCTTGTTTTAATATGAACAGACAGTCAGAGGATCATGGGCTCCCCCTGCTGAGTCTTAGTTCATCTTCATCATCTATCTAAACATCTCAGAAGGAGCCACAGTTGACTTTGACTCAACACAAAAAGAGCTGTCAGGCAGAATGAGTCTGAGTTACCATTTCATTTTTGTTGTATGGGAATTTATTTTTATTTTTTAAAAGATGCTATGCAAGTGAATGTGACCTTGGCTGTGATTACTTTCGTCCTAAAATCCCCTTTTGATAATTTTGATA
The DNA here is from genome assembly GCA_018155175.1 of Sinocyclocheilus anophthalmus. Classification (NCBI taxonomy): domain Eukaryota; kingdom Metazoa; phylum Chordata; class Actinopteri; order Cypriniformes; family Cyprinidae; genus Sinocyclocheilus; species Sinocyclocheilus anophthalmus. Next base: position 337,859 of record JADLZN010001916.1, read on the forward strand.
ATTTTTGAGGCTTTATTTACTGTAAACCTGGTTTAAATGTGATTATAAATGTACTATATACACTAATTAAAAGATTGTTAAAAGAGGTAGAAAAACACCATGAAATAGGCCATCAAGTTCACTTTTATTATAAGTTGTTTAATATTCAGCATTTGAACATGTATGTAACTAACTACTGTACTGTTCAAAAAGATCTTAAAAAATATCAATAAAGTGTTCATGTAGCACGAACTGAAATATCCTCTATTTATAGGCTTTTGCTGCCACCTTGCGGCTAAATTGTCTTCTGTGTCTCAGAATAGTCCGTCCCAAAATTAACATTTTAACATTTTGACATCATTTATAAGGAGACACACCAAAATCATGGATTTGAAACAATTCATTGTATCTTTTTCAAAATGTTAAGACTGAAAATAAAGAACAGTTAATAACATTCTTTTAAAGTATGAATACAGCTAAGCTTTGAAATGAAGATCAATGTTTTCTTTTTTTATTTTGAAAAAGGGTACCTGCATTACAATTTTTATGAAGTTGAAACCTCTTTTTACCATTGTTTTTCAACAGAAATTTATTTATTTATTTATTCATTCTTTCTTACAGTCCTATAGTTCCCATTAATTTAATAACTTAATGTTTATTTAATCAATTAGTTGACACACATTTGTTTTAAAGGGGTCAAGTTTTTTTCAAGTTTCCCTTTCTCTTTGGAGTGTTACAAGCTGATTGTACATAGATAAGATCCCTGAAGTTGCAAAGACTAAAGTCTCAAAACCAAAAGATATTCTTTATCAAAGTTAAGAGTCAGCCACGCCTACCTAAAACGGCTTGTCCTAACACGCCCCCACATATCTACCTCACTATGTGGAATATTTGCAAATGCTGCCCCAATGTGCACGCAAAGAAAGAAGGCGTGGTTTCAGTAACCGCAGTTAGTGTTGAAGCAGCCATGTCAGGGAGACACTGTGTGTTTCTAGGCGAAAGCAAAAGCACTTTATTTGGCCTTCCGAAAGGTAGATGTATTTAGGAATCTTTAAGATTACTTACATCAGAACAGCAATGCATTTTATGGACGTCCGTTTCGTGAACCTAGGAGAGGAGTATTCTGACTTTGCTATGACCATCTGGCACTTCTGAATCAGCTACTGTTTTGTTATTAGTTTAAGTATTTGCTATTGACTGTTCAAATGCGGAGTTTTGCGCATCGTGTGTGTGTGTGCACGAAAGAGCGAGAGCGAGAGCGAGAGAGCGAGAGAGAGAGAGAGGGGGTCACAGTCTACAGTGGAGTCGCTGTCTTAACCGTGGCTGTGTACTGGAAACACCTACCAGCTTCAAATCACTGTGGATCTGTCACGCGACTCTGTCCCCTTCGGGGAGCTGGACTGATGGTCTTTTAGATTTAAAACAAATTTTGAAAGATGAAGCTTGCGATTATGGTAAGGGGCGTTACATTTTCAACGAGTGCTTGTGGTGTTCGGCCAATCACAATGCACTGGGTCATCAGAGCAGACTGCGCTTGTCAGAAGTAGGGACTTTGTAGAAAACGAAGCGTTGAGAGAGGCGGGGCATAGAGGACCTAATAATGTACAGTATTTGAAAAATAAGGTTTTTTTTGTCAACATATTCTGTTACACCAAATACACAAAATAATGATCTTTAAAAAAGCATCATATGACCCCTTTAAATAGGTTGATATGGTTCAGGCAAGGGGGGCTAATTAATTTTATGTTTTCATGTTTAGGCCTATTATCTGTGGTCATGAAACTTGTTACTCTAATTAGTTTTTACATTAAAATGAAAATGAAAATGGGTATGTACTAAACCTTATTTATTTCGTATATCTGTTTTATTTACTTTTATTTCTGCTGCAACTATTTCCATTCAGGGGAAAGTGATTCAACTGTTGTGTCTCTTGAACACTAGAGGGCTGCATGTTGACATTAACTCTATTTCACTGGCTCATTTGACATGCTTTAACACATGGTTTTCAAAGCAAACAAAAACACTTTTCAAAATGTTGACTTATTGCTTACTGACAGATTGAGCATACAATAACCTGTTATGATAATCCCAACCATTTAAAAGCACATCACTAATTTCAGTTTGACCTTGTGTAATTGAATGTTTTTTTTTTCTGAACAGTTTTTTCCCACACTAGTTTTCTTGTGTAGTTTGTTCTTTTCTTTTCTCATAGCAAAAAGAAAAGAAAAGTAAATGATGGTCGTTATCAAGTCGATGGCTAAATACATGTGACTTCCTGTCATTTGGCCCAGTCTGAGCATTTTACGGTATGTTAACAGCTGCAGGGTCTTTGACGGGCCAAACTGGTCCACAAGTGAAACATTAAGTAAGCTTTTGGACATGTTTTTCAGTGCTATGTGTGTGTGTGTTTGATGATTTAATAATCCGCAAGGGTCAATCAAAAGTTATCAAATTCACACGGTGCACAATGTCTTCTTAATATAAATGTTTAGTTAAGCATGTTTTAAACTCCTTACTACCAGCTGCTTCAAGTATTACTCGAAACCATATGAACACATATGTCACCTGCTAATATGAAACGGGGTAGCTATGTTGTCATTAACTAGACTTTCCAAATGGAGGGTCATAGCTGTGGAAATAACTCAAATATTTATATAAAGGAAGGTGACATTATATATTTTACGGGTTCATATGTAAAAAAAATTTTTTATCAAGGTTTCTTTTCTTTTCTTTTATTTATGCAGTGACCACTCTGGCATTAATTATTGTTCCTCAAACAAATCTTCCACAGCATATATAGCATTTATAACAAAGCAGCCTGTATACTAATATCGCAGCACAAGTTGATGATGTTCTCAGCAAAAAATATATAATCATTAAAGAGGTTTCCATTTCTGTCTGGCTGACTTGCACTTGTGAACTTGTTTCAGTTTTGGCCACTGCCTGTAATGTGATCTGGTAATACTTCAGGTTTAAACAATCTCTAATTGCCGACTAACAGTCCTGATCCCATTATACTCTTAGAAAAGCACAGGTGTGCTTCAGTAGAGATGGCTTCAGGGCTCAGCAGGTCACTAAATTACCATTCAGAGTGGCTTTTAATGGAAGCAGATGTTAGAGGTAAAGAGTGACAGCAATTTCTGTAGGAAACCATGCACTTGACAAAATCACCTCAGATACTATATAGCAAATACCAGCCTTTACTTAAACCCTGCACCAATGGTGCATTTTTTAAAGTTAAAAAGCTCATATTAGTGTTTTTTTCTATTTTAAAATGTTTCAGATGCTTACAAATATCAACAAGACTTTTAAAAATAAAAATGCTATAAATAAATATAATGAAAACCATCTATGAAACTGCTGACATTTACTTTATAATAACAAACGGTGCAATGTGCATATAGATGTGATTTTCTTAAGAACAATCAAGCAGATATTTTCCTCCTCCTCTTGTACTGGTGAAGCTTTGCTTGCAAAGCTTTTCAAATCTTGGCTTGGGCACATCTTCTAAGCCTGGCATTATTCATCATAGACAGATGCCACAGTACCACTGTATGCCATGGTATCCCCCACCTCACTGGCACTCCACTGATAACACACACACAAGACCACTATGGACCTTGGATTGCTTGCTTGTTGGTATTTCTTTTTTTTACTTTCAAAGGCCGAAAACCTTCTAATCCAGTTCTTACAGTTCCCAAGCCACAAGCCAACAGCTTTATTCCAATATCCACTTCATAAATCACGCTGATGGTCTGCACAATCACACAAAGAAATAAAAATGCAGTTGTAATATCCATTAATTATTTGTAAATAAATTCTCATCTTCAATAAATAAAATATACACATAATTACAGGGAATAAAATAAAAAATATAATAAATCAGACATTTATTGTGATACTAAAATACAACTCCCTACACAGTTGTCATCTTTGAAATATTAAGTGCACAATAATCATAAATAGCTCTAACGTGTCAGAACTCAAATGAAAATTCCAGAATCCACATGGTTTGTGTGATTTAACCGAACAGCCAACAACACTCAACATGCTTTGTTACGGTATCAATGAGAGCCTGGCTGGATTTCATGAGAGTAAGACTTTTAGGACCACTCCAAGTCCAACTGTTGACACAATCCTACTTTCAAAAAAGAAAGGAGGTGAAAAAAAAGGTTGACATCGAACAATGCAATTGTTTATGTAAAAACTAAACAATAGTTTAAAACCCTAAAATGAAGGACTGTTGCCAAACCAAACTAGCTACACCTCCTTAGCCTACTACAATAGTCCCAATCTGAAACACAAAGCCTTTTGGGATCTGCAATGTAAACAATCACCAGACATCCTGCACTGTTACAAAAAGGTAGAAAGCGGTATACAACTGTGTTACTGATGAGAAATGATTAGATGTAATCATAATGTACACAACAAATGTAGACAATTATTGCATGACTCGGACAGTCTTGCACCTCAAGATATGTCTAAACTTATAATTCGCGGAGATTATATATATATATTATATATATATATTATATATATATATAATCTCTCAATTTTCCTTTAAAATTATATTTCATTCAAATTTTTACTTCAATCATGACCTCACAGGTAATAATGCTCTTTAGGCAAATCATCAAAAACAACTAAACTTTTGCCAAATGAAAAAACAGGTAAATAATGACAACAATTAATTACAGAATGACACAAACACAAATTGCCGTTATGTTTTATTTAGTTTTTTGTAAATGCAAAGGTGATATTGACAATTGTAACTATGGCCACCGCAATCATCTTTACCTTGATTTCAGTCTTCATCCATCAAAACTTTACTAACGAGACTGGTTATCCAGTCGAGAAACCGTAGTTTGCATCAAACAGCAGTTGGATGTTTTGACATTTCGTTCAGTCTGTGTTTCATACAGCGCTATGCGTGAGGGAAACAATCACAGAATATGACAGAGCTCGTGTTTTAAAGCGAAACACACTAGACTGAATAATTAAATGAAAACGCAACGTGAGTCTCTGTTCTAGGCCCTGTCCACATGAACGCGGTTATTTTTAAAACCGCAGTCTTTTCTATGCGGTTTGGCTGTTCGTCCACACACAAACACAGCACCAGGTCACTGAAACCGAACATTTTTGAAAACGCCTGCCAGGGTAAAGATTTTCAAAAACTCTGGTTGCAGTGTTATCGTGAAGACAGCGAAAACTGCGTTTTTGGCTTGTGACGTCAGAGCCTGCGCTGTTATCTCCGCCTACTGGAAACTTTTTCAGGCTTCTGATTGGCCAACATAGCTTTACGGTTGAGATTATATCGCCACCTGTTGGCTTGGCATGCTCTTGACAGTGCTTAATAGCATGCGTTTGCATTTTCATGTGGACAGATATTTCTTTAAAAACGGAAGAAGGAAAACTCAGTTTATAAAAATACCCGTGTATGTGTGGACATGTCCTTAGACGTAAGTGTAAATTTTGCCACTACAGTATTTCAAACATTACAGCCAGGGCCGGATTTATGCATACTAGGCATTCTAGGCACCTGCTCGCATGTCCCGGGGGGCCAGTTACTATAAGGAGAAATATTTATTTATTAATTTATTCTACGGTCTACCACCTCAGTCCAGGACATGCGCACACACAGTCCAGGGCACGCACGGATCAAACGCGCACAGAAACTTGTCAGCGTTGACCCGCAACTTTGTCAAAGTAGATCTGCAACTGAAAAGCTAATTAAGGTAATTCAAACACTCTTAATCTCTTCCTTTTTCTAATAACTAGTTTACATATTAAAGGCTCAAGTCTTCGTTAGTCTAAAATGAAATTAGGCTATGATTTGGTATTCTGCGATAGAGAACACTGTAACGATTTCCGTGGATTATAATTTTTGTTTGTTTTTGGGTGGTAATATTATATATTAATAGGGAAAGGGGGCCCAAAAAATTATTTTGCCTATGTCACAATAAGAGGTAAATCTGGCCCTGATTACAGCACAGTATTTAGTGTACATTCCTTTTTTCTTTCTCCATATTTTTATTTGATTGAAAAAAATGACCTAAAATGTTAATTGTAGGTACTTAAACAACAACAACTTTTCAATTGACTTTCAGTTGAACTATGATGTAACTTCTCAAGTCAGGCAATGTACTAAAAGTTGAACTATGATGTAACTTCTCAAGTCAGGCAATGTACTAAAATACATAAACAGTTTAGTACTCTCTCTCAATAAAAGGAAATGGAAGCCAATTATTACGCCCAGTCCTGTGTATCTGAAAAAGAAAAATCCAGTACAAGTTCATTCATTTTGTGAGGAAGAGGTGTGCACTGGATGTGATACTTGTCTCAGTACATCTATAGTTCTGCAGTGCTTGCTGCCCAGATTTCATGACTTGTTTATCCACCTTTGGAAGGGAAAAGCTGGACTGGAATCAGAGCACACTGGTTTCCTTTATAAATGTCACAAAAGAGATTTAGATGCCAAATAAATTGAGGTCTGGCTGATAGTTGGAGCCTGAATGATATATTGTCTTTGTGATGTATGATGACTTGTGACTGGTTTGGATTTGTTTCATTCAGTAAGTGAAATGTGTCAGAGCTCCTAAGGGTTCCCCTTCTTCTTTTCCAGAAGGTGAGGAGAGGATGACAAACACATAGGCCCATATGATATTGAATAAATTAATCAATTTTGCTCAAAAGTAGTGTACCAAGTAAAGTATGAATCATACAATCAAACAGAACATGTTTTTGTATTCCTCTGCGGTGCTTGTCCATTGTTTCTGTATGTAGACACACACCAGTTGGAGGTCTTTAAACATTGTGCTCATGTCTTTTGCATGACCTTCTAATTTTTTTCCCATTCCACTGTTCACATCTAGTCGTTTTCATGAGTGCCACATAAAAAAAACAAAAACTTTCTTAATTAACAATGTGGCTTTGCCTTTGGATACTATTGTGTGACATCTTAAAGTGCTTCTTTTCATCTGGGCAGAAGAAAGAAAACAGCACAGACTTTAAAGGAATAGTTCACCCAAAAATTTAAATTTGCTGTAAAAATTGCTCTCCCTCAGGCCATCCAAGATGTAGATGAGTTTATTTCTTTATCAGAACAGTTACGTAGAAATTTAACATTACATAATTTGCTCACCAATGCATCCTCTGCAGTGAATGGGTGCCGCCAGAATGAGAGTCCAAACAGCTGATCACAATAATCATAAAACCTCACAATAATCTACAGGTAATCCACATGACTCCAGTCCAACAATGAATGTCTTGTAAAGTGAAAATCTGTGGGTTTGTAATAAACAAATTCATATTCAGACTCTCTGTAGCAAAGTTCGTAGTTCGGGAAGAAGGAGGCGGGAACCGGCGGAAACTTAAACAAACGTTAATAATATAATCACAAAATAGCGCGACAGCCCCTCGCGGACGACTGTCGCGCACAAACAAAACCAAAACACAAAGTAAACTCCAGGCCTGGTCCTCTCTCGCCTTTCACTGTTGTCGCTCCTACTTTTATCCTTCCGGAGCTCCTCGCTCCGTTCCCACGGCTCTCTGCCCCGCCCCTCTTGTCACATACCCCCATCGCCCCTCGCAGGCCGGGGGGTACTCACGAGACTGCACTCTACCTACCCCCCCCCCCCTCCCCCCTCTGGGTGAGCCGATCACGGCGGCCGCGGCGGACCTGGGTAAGGACAGACAGACAAGGTGAGAGAAAAGGAGACGGAAGGATGAGGAGAGACAGACGAGAGAGGGGAGAGAGGAAAAAAAATAATTCTGGTTCTGGTTCCCAGACACACTGCCGCTCGGCTCTCCACCAGCTGGGTAAGCTCTTCCGCTATGCCTGGCGGCGGCACTGGATAGCCCTCTGTGGACGGCCCGACACTCCTCCGCCGCCTGGTGGATGGCGACGGCTCCTCCGGGTTTGGGCAGCTGGCAGGAGTCCCCCCGTTCCCTGCTCCTCCCCATCATGGCGGATGCAGCAGGCTCCGGCCTCAGGCAAACGGCGGCGACTCCTCTGCTCCCTTATGGATGGCAGCAGTCCCTCCACATCCCAGGTGGCCGGCAGTGAGTTCGTCCACCCCCCTGGCAACTCACTCCAGCCCACCGCCTCGAGCGTCCATGGCGGCAGACTGCTCCGCCATGCTCGATGGCACCGCGGACTCACCACAGCGGCGAGGGATCTCTGGCAGCGTGTCCCTCCTTCCTCCCGGGTTTCGGCACCAATGTAGCAAACGTTTGTAGTCACGGGAAGAAGGAGGAGGGAACCGGCGAACATTCAAACAAAACCTTAATAAGAAAATAAACACAAAATAGCGCGACAGCCCATCGCGGACGACTGTCGCGCACAAACAAAACCAAAACACAAAATAAACTCCAGGCCTGGTCCTCTTCCATCTTTCACTGTTGTCACTCCTACTTTTATCCTTCCGGAGCTCCTCCGTGAGACTCGAGACCGGTGAGTGGCGCAGGTGTCGCGCATTAGCAATTACTCCACCGGCCTCGCTCCGTTCCCACGGCTCTCGGCCCCGCCCCTCTCGTCACACTCTCATTCTGACGACACCCATTCACTACAGAGTATGCATTGGTGAGCAAGTGATATAAGGCTGAGTTTCTCCAAAACTGTTTCGATGAAGAAACAAACTCATCTACATGTTGAATGGCCTGAGGGTGAGTAAAATGTCCAGTACAAGTTCTTTTTTGGGTGAACTATTTCTTTAATGTCAATCAAGCAATTTGACCATAATTTACTGACTTTAATGTGTAAAAGCAGCTATTGTCCATTCAGTGAAACAAAAGAAAAATGCAAGTATACTTTTCATTACAAGCATCCAGACAGAGTCATTTATCTGATTTCTTATTTGGAGTCAATAAAGGTTTATGGGAACTAGTGTGGGCCAGTTTAACATTAATAGCTGATGACAGGGTGATGTCCTGAAATCATACTAACATTTCCCACCGGTACGGTCAAGGATTGAGACTATAGTGGACCTAATTTAGACCCTAAAATATGGCTTCCACCCAGAGTGTCCGAAACACCTAATATCTTCCACTGTCTTCTCTTGGGAAGCACGGCGCAGGGCGTTTCATGTGACCTCAGCGGTAAAACGACATGATGTCACTTGGTTGGATTTAGGACACAATACACTTCACTGTTTAGATGTTGCCTTTCCCATGAGCATCCTTATTAAACAGAGTATTAATCGGCTGAAGAACAGACTGACGTTGAACAGCCATAATCAAATCCGCTGCTAAAGGCAGTACAAGGCACTGCACATTTGTACTGCAATGTGGCTGATTGATTAAAAATGTCTTTTTGTTCTCTGCTGGAATTGCTAACTATAGATTCATTAAACATGCCATGAGTGATTGTTAAACTGATTTCCTGATTCTCTATTTATAGCGGCAGCGCCACATAAACTCGTTTTTCCCACAAGTTCTCTCTCACAGGCACACGGACGCACTGTAAAGGTCTCCGAACACCCCCTACACAGATCTCTGCGGATGAAAACTCAGACGCTCACAACACTAATCACTAAGTGACCATTCCCAGCAGCCGAAGGAGGGGGTCAAGCACAGGCCAAATGGGCATGGGAAAAATGCAACAATTATATCATTTCCTGCTCTGCCTTCACTATGAAAAAATGGAGAGCGTTTACTGCTGGGTGGAGCCATTGAGTTGAGTGAGACTGCTGTGTGTGAGGTTGAATCTGTCATTTTGTGCTCTTCCCCTGAACAGCAGAAGGAACATTCTGCTGAAGGGGTCTCAACCCAGCCGCTAATATTTATTTTCTTATATTCATTTTTTTATTATATTATTTTAGATTTTTTAATTTGTTATTTAAAGATACTTTTATTATTTTCAATATATTATTATTATGTCATATAGCATGAATTTAACCCTATAAAGCACAGTAATTTAGTATCATTCATTTTCTCTCCAGATCTTTGTATATAAAGATTACACAAGTAGTCAATTCTGAACCCGTGAATAGTAAAATAAGAAAAAAGTCGTTTTAAAATAAAAACACTAGATATTAGTATGCTTATAACTTTGCACAGCCTGAGTGACACATTCAAACATATTTGACACTTTGACGCTGAATTGCTACGAGTTAAAAATAAATAAGATATTAATTATTATCCATTATTTGGTTTTCATGTGTAAATCAAAAAAAAAATAGATATAATAACTATATAATGATATTTTATTCATGTATCATAATACATATAATATGCCCTAACAAGTTGTTCAGTCTACCAATCAGTTTTTTAGATACCGTATTTTACATCAAATACCTATATATTGCTATTTTAAAACATTAGGGATACAGCGTACAATATATTTTGTACTATTTCTCTATATTCGATATATATATATAGTAAATTGTAAGTGTGTTTTTAAAATTAGTTGGTTTTATTTGGTTAAGCAGCATATAATTTTCTGAATGTATGAATGATCTACAATGTTATTAAAACCTTTAAATCACACTAACGAATGACACAAAATATTGATAATAATATATAACAATTATGTCTTTGTTAGCAAATAACATGTTCCATTTCCAGGTCTGTATTATCTGGAATATGTTTTGTTCCAGCACACCTGCCTATGATTTTCCAGACTTTGATTAGCTGCTTCAGGTGTGTTTTATTAGAGTTGGAAATAAACTCTGCAGGAAGGTAGATCTCAGTAGCAACCCTGGTTAAAAAAATTAAAGGCCTTAATGGAAAAGGCCTGTGGAATATTTGGATAATGAACTCTTGAAAAGGGTGTAATTGGTGTTAGGTGTTCCAGTCAGTTCAGGTGTGGCACCCCACCATAAACATAAATGCACAATATTAATGGCCTACTTTTTAAAAGAAATATAGACCTATGAAAATTTTTTCAAAAAGGCTGAGAAGACGATTATACAAGTAAAAGACAGGCCTCTCAATGTCAAAACTAACGGAACAATTATTGTCAATTTCTAGAGGCATGAATTCACACTCATCTGTCTTGATGGGAAAAGCCACTAGTACATTTTCAGCTCTCAACCAAAACGTAAGCCAAAAGGTGTTGCCATAAAAGCTTGAGGTAATGGCAGACTGGCCTGACTTTTACATTAGTGTCTTTTTTTTAACCTCCCATAATTCACCCCCTTGACTTGTATATCCAGTATTTCCATGTCACATGTTTGTTACCTATGAGTCAGAGTGTGGAGGGCAGAGTCGGTGAGCTATTTGAATAAGTGTTTGGATACCACTATGAAAGCATTTATTTAATTTGGCTCGAACTAAGGTAAAATTATACACCGCCTTATGAGGTAAGAATGGTTGTGACAAGGTACTGATGTCAGACGCATTGTGCTCGCAAACTCTATTATTATGTCTGTTGCTATGAAACAAAGAAGAATCTAATGGGAAAAAAAATGAACCAAAAATGAAAAAAAAATGTATACTGTGAAAACTGTTTTTTTACTTTTAAAAAGACAAGTGTGAACATGGTGATTGCATATAAATAATGCATCAAGGGATTTGATATGTTTCTTTTTTCATAATAAATAATGGCCACTGTGCGGGCTCATTACTACTCCAGGCTTTCTTTTGTCCCTCATATATGCTTATAAAACTGTGTCCAATGGGCAGAAAAGTTTCTGTTTCAGAACCGTGTAGTGCTCCGACAACCAGGCAGCACACTATCCTCAAACGGCTCTTCTCTTTCTCTTCTGTGGGCTAGTTTGAGAGAGGACAAGTGGGTTTTACTTATCCCCTTCCTCCCTTGGCCTTCTTATTCTTTTCAATGTCACACAAAAGCTGTGAAAATCAAGGCTCAATTTCCCTCTCTTTCTCAATGAGTTCGGTCTGAATTTATTACGATGCCAGAGAGACTTACTCTTTGATGTCATTAAATCCATGAGGGAGTTCATTTTCTCTCAAAGCACTTTATCAAAGCACTTCAGATGCGTCCTCAAGCTTTCTCGCATAGAAACGCTCTACCAGAGGGCCGTTCACCACAGACACAGTGTGTCCTTCCTACGAGCCCTTTAAGAATGAGCTGCAGTAGCTCTGTTACTTTCTAACCTAGAGAATCAGGAAGGTTCGAAGGTCAGATCTCATTCTATCAATCTCTCTATCTCCCCCGCACCCCTTTTCTAAAAGTTACAAAAATCCCTTTGCTGTTTAAGGCTTTTTGGTTGAATTTAATGTAATTCCAGTGGAAACATTTGCTCTATTTTTGGATTAAAAATAATAATAATAAATACATTCTAAATAATAAAACTATAAGAATTGTTTTTCTTATAGAATTGTGCTACTTGAAGAATTTTAACATTATGCTAAAATATTACAAATAAAATATCAAATCTTTTCTGGCATTTAAATTGTGATTTGCCTTATGATTTCAAGTCGTGTTTGGCAAACAATAATATCATCTATATAACAATATAAAGTAAAATATGTAATTGCATATACTACACATGAATTTAAGTTTGCACAACAACAGGGAAAAGGGTCACAAAGGTTCAATAAAAATTGAGGAAAGTTTTGCACCCAATTAAATTAAGTATACATTTCATTTAACATTTTGAGTGAACACCATGTTCTCTTCATGTTTGAGGTCAAGTTAAAAACAATTTTTTTTCTGCAAACGCCACTTCCACATGTAGAAATAAAGCCCAAGCTAGGGTCATCTTACAGTTTGTTATTTAAATATAACAGTATCTTTAATAACTTTAAAAACTTGCGCTGGTATCTACATGTCATTTGCAATAATTTTACCTCTGAAGGCAGAAAAAGATTAACTACAACTTATTGTGAATATTCATTTATCTGCTTAATTTATTCAGATTTATTCTGCAGTGTCCCTACGAGCAGCACACAATGAGAGGCAGATTTGAATCACTATCTTGTCACAATGTCATTTCATATTTGAAAAGAGGAAGAGATGGTCATTTAACTCACAAATAAAGTGGCAACTAATTAAATCAGACAAGGACAATGAGTTGTGATACTTAAACTCGGATAAAACAGAGAGACTATGAATATCTCAAAAAGGTCTGTGATAAGACTGAATGGTCAATTCAGCACTACAAAATGAGGTCTCCTTAGGTTATCTTGGATAAATTACTTTACTCTGCTGAAACAAACAATACAGAACTGCCAAATCGTTCATATGTGCCATTGTCTGCAGTGGAGCGCAACCTTTTTTTAGGCTGTGGTGTGTGACTTGAAACAGGGTAGCGGCCTTTTTTTTTTTGAGCACTTCAATATAATAGATGAGTGAAATCTGCAAAGTTTGTGTTGTAAGGCCAAGGCACTGAGAGACTTTTCTTTATGTGTGTATTTAAATTCCTACTTAAAACAAATTTGTGTCCTCCCATGTGGCATGGCTTCTAAGACCCAGCAAATAATTTTTGCATCATCTGTAGTCTAAAAAAGGCTCCTTGAGGCCGCGATGAATCTCTGCATGGAACAAAAACAGAGTGGCTTGCATCCAAACACTAACGCAAGACAGTTATGCAGTATTCCCCTTTTCTTTTTCACACACTACACTAAATAGTACTCTACAAATAAAGAGTCAGCTTAACATCAACACTCCCATTGAAATCAAATAAGTTATTGTTCTGCATGGGGTACCGACTTATTTTTCCAGTGAGCAACAAACCAGAAATGCTAAAAAAAATGTTTGAATACAAAAGTAAAGCTATGATGAAAAGTATTGCAATTAATAAGGCCTTCACATAGCCCACAGCAATAGAATGTCATCACTGTTGTTGACACAGCTTCATTTTCTCATGAGACCTCCGTTCGGTTGGTTTAAATGCAGAAAGCCAGCTGTTGACTAATGGTGATTCAAGCAATGTATATTCTCATCTCACTAATAACCGCGCTGGAGAGCCAGTGAAACTTGGCTAATTTAAGCTGCCTTTGAGCGATATCTGTCTCATACATTTTCACAAAACACACCTTCCAGTCACCACTAAATAATTGAAATAGGACTGAGAATAACATAGATGCAAAAAATGACAGATTTCTATTGCCACCTCTTATAAAAATTTTATCAAATATCTGTTTGTGTGATTTCTGAGAACTTTGCTTTGGCATACTTCCCTTCACTTTTTGTACAGCTCAATGGGGTTTCACTACAGGCTATAATGACCCATGGGGATACTCTGCCACATTAAAATCATATTGGTATGGTGATCACAAATCTGCCAAAATCTCCATGATGTCCCTCAAGTTTTTATTTGAGCCCCTTCTTCTCCTTTCTCTGCTGGAAACCCCGTGATCAGAGGAAACCCAGACACATTGATCCAAACTGAAAACAAAATGTTTATTGTAAGGCGCTGTATTGAAAATAGGGTTTACATGGTGGAGTGTTGTCTATAAAAGTCATAAAAACAAAAGAGGGATGTGGCTCCCAGAGCGCTTGGACATTAGCGCAGGAAATGGAACAAGGTCAGAAAATTAAAAGTGCAATTTTCCGGTTCTCATTTTCTTAATTCATTGCAGCTTAAGCTGTTCTCTGCTAAGGCTGGTCGGAAGGAAGGAAGGGGTTTTGGCTTCGACCAGTGGTCTCTTAGCAATAGCACAAATCCATTTGAACCAACGTGCTGATGTCCTTGTGGCATCCTCTCTCTCTCTCTCTCTTTTTTTGAAGAATGGAGGCTTCAAGTTGTAGATGAACAAACAATGAACCATGTTAGTTTAGAGCTGCTACTGCTGAGAAACTGACAATAAACAGCAAGTCTGCAGTTACAATGAAATACAAAGGATGAATGTGACATTGAGGTTCTTATTTACTTATAGGGTTCTGAACTTCACTGAATTGACTGTTGACCTATGCCGTACGTGTGTATATACGCTGTGAATCAATTATATATAAAAAACAATCACACAGATTTGTGTAATTTATTCACAGATAACATTAAAATCATGAATATATTTACACATTAAATGTGCAAATATAAGATCAAAATAATACAATATTTTAAAATATTTGTTTGACAATTAAAACTAATTTTAAGACTTTTTTTCAATGATCAGTTTTTGTTTATCATTAACAATTACAGAACATGATCAGTTCTGCAAATGCTGAAAAAGGCAGCCAATATTAATCACAAAATTGACATTTTATTTCTCAATTCTTCTATACCATATGCAACCAATGTAATTTAAAGACTGCAATAAAATAAATTTACTGTAAATCTATATTTATTTATTTATGTTTTAACGCCATGTCAGTAACAATGGCTATATTCATGGCAACATTAACAGTATATTTTCAATACCCTTCTTTATATTGCATAACTAAAGACAATGTTCAGTTATATAATAATTAGAAAAAAGAAAAATGCATTTTCTGATCTTTTAAATATTTAGAAAAAAAACAAAAACCGATGAATCAGAG
The DNA here is from genome assembly GCA_018155175.1 of Sinocyclocheilus anophthalmus. Lineage (NCBI taxonomy): Eukaryota > Metazoa > Chordata > Actinopteri > Cypriniformes > Cyprinidae > Sinocyclocheilus > Sinocyclocheilus anophthalmus. Next base: position 353,223 of record JADLZN010001916.1, read on the forward strand.
AAAGATGCAGAAAGAGCTACTGTATCATTTCTATGAAAAGTGTACAGTTCTGTGAAACATTCCTGCATTTGGATATAGCCTCCAACCATTGCTTCTTTCACATCAAATGAAGTGTACATTGTTTTCAATTAAACACACCTTTTAAGTATTTGCTAACATAATCAAATGAGTATTATTTTAGGAGAACAGTATCATTCACTGAAAGTGAGTAGTTTGCCACCCTCTAAGAATTTAGACCATGTTTTCCCAGGAAAGCTATAAAAATGAATAACGAAAGTGTCAAACATCAATGCTACCTCAGTCAGAGCATGAAATCTGAAATAATTTTGTTTATGGAATCTTATCTTACTTTGCATAATGACAAAACATTCCTGATTGTGTAACTCTGGCAAATCAGTATTGTTAAAGAATAGGCCTTTTCTTTGAATTGTTCACTTATTTAAAGGGGTCATATGATGCTTTTTTAAAGATCATTATTTTGCGTATTTGGTGTAACAGAATATGTTGATATGCTTTAATGTTTAAAAAACACATTATTTTTTCAAATACTGTACATTATTGTAGGTCCCTCTATGCCCCGCCTCTCTCAAACGCTTCGGTTCTTCGACAAGTCCTCCTTCCCCACAAGCGCAGTCTGCTCTGATTGGCCAGCTTGACCCAGTGCATTGTGATTGGCCGAACACCGCAAGCACTCGTCAGAAATGTAACGCCCCTTACCATAATCGCGAGCTTCATCTTTCAAAATAAATGTAAAGACAGAGCCCGAAAGGGGAACAGAGTCGTGTGACAGACACAGTGATGAAGCTGGTATGTGTTTGCAGCTGAGTTTGTTAAGACAGCTGACTCCACTGTGATTTGACTCTCTCTTTCTCTCTCTCTCGCGCCGCGCGTGCACACACACACACACACACACACACACACACACACACACACACACACACACATTCGCAAAACTCCGCAGTCTTGAACAGTCAATAGCAAATACTTAAACTAATAACAAAACAGTAGCTGGTTCAGAAGCGCCAGATTGTCATAGCAAAGTCAGAATTACCTCCTCTCCTAGGTTCACGAAACGGCCGTCCATAAAATGCATTGCTGTTCTGTTGTAAGTAATCTTAAAGATTCCTAAATGCATCTACTTTCGGAAGGCCAAATAAAGTGCTTTTTGCTTTTGGCACTGAAACAACACAGCGTCTCCCTGACATGCTGCTGTTCCTGAAACCACGCCTTCTTTCTTTGCGTGCACCTTTGGGCAGCATTATGCTAATATTTCCAAATAGTGAGGTAGATATGTGGGGGTGTGTTAGAACGAGTCGTTTTAGGAGGTGTGGCTGACTCTTAACTTTTATAAAGAATATCTCTTTGGTTTTGAGACTTTAGTCCTTTGCAACTTCAGGGATCTTATCTAATCACGAACAGCTTGTAACACTCCAAAAAAGAATGGAAAATTGGAAATTGCATCATATGACCCCTTTAGACCTATGTAGCTTTCATAATCATATTAGTTGCAGCCTGGTTGATAAAAAACTGGCCTAAACTACAATAATATCTTCCAAAGACATCACATAACCATCTCGCATCTGGATGCACATCTGTAACAATAAATGCTACAGAACTTTTTAAATAATTATAATTTTATTACAGATTATGCATTGTTAAACTAATTTCTAGTTAAATTGTAGTTCAAACAGATAAAAGCATCTTTGCTTGACAAGATAGGAAATATAATTTAAAGCATAGATTTTAACAATGTCCTTTTCTCAAATATATTATTGTTGTTTTGGTGACTTTTTCAGGGGCCCGTTCTTCGTACCTCGCTTAATACATCCGAGATGATTTGAAAGATTCCAGACCTTCTAATCGTGATAACTGATCTCTGGCTAATTTGGTTCTTCAAACAAATTTGCGGATTTGATTTAAAATATCTGGATTAAGTTGTCTACGATTACTGCGCGCTTTCGTGTTCCCCGAAAAGGGTAGATCGATATTCGAAACCACAATCAGAAATGCAGCGATTGGCTGGCGGCAAGACAGCAGTGTAATGACGACATATAATTAAAGACACCTGATGAAAAACTTGACAAATTTCTGGACCTTTATAAATAAACAGCCAAGTGAACAAAACTACATAAATGTTATAATAGATAAATGAAATGTGCACTGTTTTTATTTAATTTAAATTTTACATGATTCCCAATTATTTATATTCACAATTTCTAGTATTTGTACAAGCTTTACATTTTTATTTCAATGTTGTAAGTAGCAATTCATGGAATTTTATCTTTTGAAGCAGCATCTTTGTTATATTAATTTTCAAGATCACGTTATCTGCATCTCCTGCACTCCATCAAGCCACTCCCATAATATCTGTCACCCCTCAAATTAATGCACGACTCCGATGAACTGTATAGCATGTTTGTAAGACACTAATACAATTGTAAAGTAATTATTTTATCACAAATAAATCTTTCAATTAGTAAAACTGGCTGTGTCTAGATTATACAACATTACAATGTTATTTTCAAATACATTTTTTAATTATTATTATTTTAAATTATTGTCCCTGAATTAGTAGGGTACTCTTGTAATAAAGTACAAGTGCTGGGACAGATTTTAAATATCAATGATGCAATCTAATCATGTTTACATGAAATAAGCCTGCTCCCTGAGCAGGTTTAAGCTTATGGACCTGTTGCTATGACAGCAAGTCCAGGATGAGCTTCGAAGAACCAAATGATCCAAGATCATGCTAAATCGTCAACAATCAAATCCAGCTAACTGAGTTAGCAGCATACGAAGAACGGGCCCCAGGTTATCTTTTCGCCAGGTGGTGGCAAGTGGTTCACTGAATCATTCATTCAAAACCCTGATCTATTCAGGAACGAAACAATTGGCTGTCTTTGAGTGAGTCATTGACTCGTTCATTAAACAGATTCATTCAAAAACCCTGCTTCACTCAGGAACGAAACAAGTGGCTTTATAAATGAGTCACTGAATTATTCATTCAACCAATTAATTCATAGACGCCGATTCTTTCAGGGAACAAGTGGCTGTTCTTAAAAGCGAGTCATTGAATCATCCAACAGATTGGTTAAAAAACACGGAATCATACCTCTTGTGTGTTGCTCGGTGTTCTGCTGGGTTTTGTTTGAAACTATTTATTTTTATTGGCAGAGCTACACTAAGGAAGTAACTGGCAATAATTAACACGTAAGCTACTCAATATTAACTTAATTTATTGAACTGTTTTGTAAAAACAATATCAAACAATTGTGGGCTGTTGTATAAAAGCAATATTTTCATAAAACATCCCCCACCCGTTTCATCTGTCTAGTGCTTGTGTATACATGTTGTAGTTTCCTCCTGTATAGTCAACTAAATTAAGAAATGGCTCTTATCAGCAACTATCAAGATTTCCACTCTGAAAAGACCCCCCAACTTCACTAACATGTTGCATATGGCACACATGTTTGCTATTACAGCCATTTTCCTTAGCCACACACTTCTGTGCTCTTGCAAATGAGAGGTTCACAGCCCCGCTTCGCCACCGCTTGCCTCCGATTCGTAGACTCCCGTTGGCAAAAAGCTGGATGGGATGCAGTGCTCCAGTCTGCGAATCCTGATTTTATTTCCTCCCCATCTGATATACATTGGAGGTAATGGAACTTGCATAGATCAAGCAATGATATTTTCCAGTAGAAATCAGCGACAGAGCTTTGAGGTTGATTGTGTCGTCTTTGGTTGCATGCTAATGATAGCCTACTTTTGCACATCTTTGTCAAAGTTTTTCTTTTCTATTCTACTTCTAATTTTATTAAAATATGTACACAATTTGCAACTCCATATTACTTGCATTAATGATGAACATTTTGTTTTGTTCAGGTGATTTCAATGCAAGAAATAAAATAAGCAGAACATCAAAATATCCAAGACAAAATGTAACGCCACAATTGTTGAAACTTTCCAGTTGCTTACAGCTTGGAGATGAGATGGGCCCTCTTGGCACCCTCCCTCTGGCAGTGTCTTTGCACACAAGTATCCGAGCTATCCTGTGCCAGCTCTTAAACACAATCCTCCAATGCTACTCTGGGTTTGGCACAGGCCTGGAATTGGGGACCAGAGCTAAATAACTCCAGACTCTCTAAGCATTTGAAGGGCAACATTTCTGATGTACGGAGCAGGAATCGGGGGCCTGTGTTTTCCAACCAGACTGATAAGGCTATTAAAGACGTTTTTTTGAGGCGCTGTGTCTGTGGTGAAACAGAACGTGGCCAGCTAGCGGGAGAAAAAGCAATCCTTTTGTTATTGAGAGGACAGAAGGATTTCTTGAGGCCTTTGGCTCTTTTGTAATCACATCCAGACTCTGTTTGATTATGATATGTGAGCTATCGCACCATTGGAATCCCTAAAGTGGCTTATGGTCTTATAGGTGACATTTGCGGTTGTGTTGGCCTGTGTGTTTTCAATACACTGCCTGCTCACCAACGGTTATTTAATGCAGCAATATGTTACCTACATAAGAGCGGTTTTTTAGAGTAGCATTTGGCCCCAGCAACCATAAAAGTCCCAAAAAATTTTTTTACCTATAGTAATTGCACAGCTAGACAACTTGGTGGTTTGGGGTAAATTCTTTTATGCAGCTCACCGTACATTTTGTGTGAGTGTATATAATTGTATAATGCATATCATTTCTATGAAATGCTACAAGACATCATTCCTGAACAAAAAACCAAGCAATCCCGTAGGGCTATTCTAAACCTACTATCATAACTGTTTATGACTTTATTTAGAGGCAAGTATGAGTTTATGGATGTTGTTTTTGAAAGGATTCTACAGTGGCAGAAATCCCCTTTTGAACAGGCTTTCAATTCAGTGGACCCTGTGCATGTGATCTGGACCCTGCCACACAATACTGTCCCTTAGGGCATGTAAATAGCCGTCATTCAGTCATGTTCAAAATGACAGACAACGCAGTGAAGCACTGGGGTGAAAAGTCATGACTCTGTCAACCCTGTCCCAGCAAGACACCGTGTTAGTCACATGACCTCAGAAGGCTCACTTATGTTTAAGTGGCTTGCAGTGTTGTTGTATTAATCATTAAAACAGGATGCATTTACAAGTTTTTCATGTCCGTAATCTTTCATGAATCTACTGAAGGGATGTATTGTACTTGAACACACTCTCAAATGTATGATAGATGTTTTAGTTTTAGTTTAGTTGTAAGTGCTCATAGAATTATGAGCCTGTATGTTATTGTGTTAAGTCCTAGATTTATTTTGGGATAAATGTTCTCTGTTACATGAAATTGTATGACACGGCAATCAGTGCTGTCAATGTCTTATTCATTTATTATTGAACTTATTTAATTAATTATATAAAAAAAATTCTTGTGAAAAATTAATGCATTTAATAATTACATAAATTCCATTATAAGGGATTTTCTTACTACTGAAGAAATTCAAGCTTGAAGTACATCTGTAATGTAAGTCCATACTTTGCACAGCTCCAGCTATCGACATTCATGTACCTCAAACATGTATATCATGAATGTTGTGTAGGTTGCTTTGTATATATATATATATATATATTAACAAAGTAAAATCGGCCCAATGTATTTAAAATATATCAGACCGCCGGGAGAGGAGGCAGAGGCGCTTACCCCTTCTTCAATTAATTACATGCAATTAATGCAATAATTTTTTAATTAATAATTTTTTATTGACAACACTAGTAGCAATATATGCTCGTGCATAATCAAGTCAAGTCAAGTCAAGTCTGCATAATCTATAAAAGGAATCATCTGAAGCAAGTAATGTTTGTCTTTTAATTTTTTGAAATTATGTGCTTAGTGCCCTGTTATAATAATAAAAATGATAACCTTTAACATTTTTCCTTTATTAATAATTAAATTGTATGACATTTCTTCTCGGGTATCTCTGATATGCAATGTGACAAGAAGCGAGGACAGTTTCGTGAGCTCGGAGAGCACGTTTGGTGGCGAGCGTCTTTTAGCACCCTGCCCAGATGGTGCATGTCGATCGGATGTGGGGGAGCCACCAATAAATATATTTCCACATTTAAACTACGGAAGAGGAAAGGAGTGTCGATCAAAGAGCCAGATCTCTGAGACAGGTACCAATTACTCTTCGGATCAGACATTTACCATGAAGATATTCTTGCCTTTGTGTGCCTTTCATATTGCAGACAGTTTAAGGAAAGGCTGTCTTTGATCAGACTGATAAGCCATGTTGTATGCCAACACATGCATGCACATTCTAACACGCTGCAGCGCACACACACTAACGCATGCTAAAATGCACTCAATGCCACATGTGCAGCCAATTAGCAGCTGAGTGTTTATGGGGGATCCAGATGAGTTTCAAACAGGGCACACTGCTGGGCAGGCTTTGATGGCTTACAGCTTTAACCTGCTCTCATCACACTGTTAGAGTAGAAATGGATGGAAATGTTGTTGAAACGTTTGCTTTGGTTTAAGGGTCTTTAGAGACGGCGTGGGCTGAGCAGGCTGGAACCGCTGCCGCATGCCAACTCTTGGAGTCACGCATTTTCGACATGTAGCTCGATGTGGAATATTTCAGGATAAAAAGTTACTTTTTGTTTACCATTGAAGAATTTTTCGAACATTTCATCCTGGATCACTGTTCTTACAAAAACCCACCTGTCTAGCTATAGTAGAACAAGCTTAGTAGAGCCATAAAGTCAGTAGTCCATATCCGCTGCAATCCTTTTTTTTTTTTTTTTTGACAGAGCTTAACACATTGTTCGCATCTCCATTTTGCCTCTTAACCTCCCCCTCCCCATAATGTAGTTGACGATTGCTCCTACAGGACACAGGGATTACAATCCAGCACGGTGGGAGTTAGATTAAAGGACAATATCATAATGCAGACAAACATGTTAAAGTTTAAGAGTGTAAGAGTTTCTCAATTTGTGCCACACCTATTCTGGCCCCTTTTATCAGATGAAGTCTGAAATTATTATTATTTTCATTATTTTACATGTTGGCTGACACATAGCATCAAGGCATTTTCTTGTCCCAGGTTAAGGTCTTGCACATCTGTCCTATACTGTACCACATTGCAGTTGTTGTTCTCCAGAGGGATTACATGCTGATTTGAGAGCTCATTTCTTGGAGTGGACATGCTAATCTGATGGAGGATGATGGGTTATGGGGCCATGGAGTGCACAGGTGGGTCAGATGTTCAGTTTTGCATCCTGGTATGACCTGGAAACTTTTCCAAGAGGAGAGTCTGAGTCAAAGAGTCGAGCAAAGCTAGATCCAATATATGTTTTCCATGTCAAATTGTTCACTGATGACAGGCGAGTAAATCATGCACGAGTAAATCGTGCAGAGTCAAGACAGTCAGCATATTCCAACCAGTTTCACCTCAACAGAAGAATAGAACAGCACATTAATATGATATGCACATATTTTATGTATTGTGTGTGTTTGATGCCCAGGAGATCTCATTTGGTGGCTTCTCCACTGATCCCGACTGCTCTGTTGGTTATCAGAGACCGGTTCGCATTCTTCAGATCATTCCTTCCAAAATGGACTTTGAAGTCAGTGTTCCATAAGGAGACATTGGTCTCAGGGCGGCTGAGCTCTGGGATGTGCTGGACCTGAATGGAATAAGAGTCAGCACTGGTAATAAGAAGACTTAAAATAAAAAAATAAAAAAATAATTTTTATCAAACAAATGAAAAATTAGAAAAGGATAAAGGATTATTCTGGGTTCAGTACAAGTTAAGCTCCATTTTGGCATAATGTTGATTATCACAAAAATGTGGTAGACACTTACAAGAGAAGTGAATAGGGATGAGTTTTAGAGTTTAAAAGCAGAAATGTGAAGCTTATTTTATAAAAGCACTTAGATTAATTTTTCTCTTAAAACATATGTATTGTTTGAGCTATGTATTTCTTTAAATTATTTTTACAGCATTATAGGGTTTATAATTAAATCAAAATGTACACAAAATAATTTAATCACTTAAACTCACATTAACATGCATCTGTGTGTAAAGTTGCGGGGGGTGCTTGGCTATTCAACAACTGGAGTTTGTAAAGTAACAGATATTATGGCAATAAGCCAGAATTTAATTTGCTTTTCGAAGCAAAGAAAAAAGAGAGCAGCCTGGGAGTCAATGTATTGGGTGTGGTGGATTAGTGCGGGAACAGAGTTATGGAGGGCGGTTTAGACTTGACTATAGCTGAACCTGTGGGAATATTCCTTGGACAGCTCTTTAACATACCCCTTTCCGACATGTTCACTCACTATATGTTTAAAATGTCGAATGGAAGACTTTATCTGGCGTCATAACAGGGAGTACTCAGGGGTCCCAGGGAGTAAAGTTGGAGGACTCCGTATGTGCATCTGCGGGGGCAGGGACCGACAATAAAAAAGATAAACACGCGACACGAAAAAGAAAAAAGAAAAAGCAGGTTTGCGGGGCGGTGGTGTGGAGAGGATGTGTTCCCACACGGGGCAAGGGTAAAGCGATAGGTTATGTGTTGCTTCTCTTTAGGAAATCAGAGGAGGCGCGGACTCGGCTGATGACGTGAGGTCACTGGTGAGTATAAAAACCGGTGGACAAGGGGGGTGCGTGCTTGGGGAGTGGGACCCGTGGGGGGTGTGGGGGCACTTCCCGGTGGGGGGCGGTGGGTTGTGGTGGGTTGTGGCTACAGTTGGCAGGTTATAAAGGCACAACAATGTAAAGGGTGTGGTGGCTACAAACAAATACACCATGGATAAAAACAAGAAAAGAGAGAGGACTTTCGGCATAAACGCAAGCAGGAAAAAAGAAAAAGAGTCGTCGTGACTTGGGGGGGCATCATCGGGCTCAGGAGCTGGGTGGTGGTGAATGCTGGGGGCAGTCTAGAGTTGAGAAATTCCAAACGGAGGTGCGGGGGGGCAGCCCGAAAATGTCCGTGATGCGGTAAGGGGGAAATAGAGAAGAATGCATTTTATCACTATTGGTCACTTCTCTCTTGTTTGTCAAAGCCTTTTATGTGGAAACACGTCAAGAGGGTTTCAAAGTGACTCACTCTTTCTCATGTTGCAAATATAAAACCAATGTAATCCATCTCTTATCAAAGCGATTTCACCCGTATCACTACAATGAATTAATTTATTCTCCCCAATCATATTTGATATGCACTCATAAAAAGGAAACGCCATCCCACCCACTTCTGCGACCATCTGATGGTGTGCTGTATCAGCCTGTAGATGGTGCTGTGTTCCACCGATCTCCTTCTCATCCCTCTATCATCTCTCTACAATGAGTCCATTGTTTTCATATCCTGTCTTACCTCCTTTGCCCAAGATCCCCCACTGTTCACTTATTTGACTGCCCCCCCCCTTCTCGCTCTCTCCCACTCCGTTTGACTATATTACTAGATTTGTCCCCCTTCACAATCCAAGATACATTTTGTCAGTCTTTTTAAACCCACCCAGCCAGGGCAGGCCCTGATTATGCCATCCGCTTGCTATCGTGGGCATTTTGAGGAGGAGGAGGAAGATGGCGTAAAACTCAAGTGCAGAGGAGGTGGGAAGGGAGGAGGGAAAAGGCACATATACACAAACACACAATTCCCAAAGCACTCTTGGGGATTGGTGAGGGCCAACAAATCTCTCTTCCCTGGAACACCTAATCCTTGGGTCGGGGCCAAGGACCACAATCTCTGTGCACAACTGACACCGGCCACCAGAGACACTTTAGGGGTTTTTAGGCGTGTCCTGTTCTCTCTCAGCTCACCGCAGCCAGAGCATGAAGCATGGGAGAAAGACTCGACAGCCCAAAGAAAATAAATGATGTGGGGAAATACAATTCTGAAGCTTTTCATAGGTGCTCACAGCCATTTTTCAATGAGAAAATCACAGCGTATGTTTTCGTGTCGTTGTGCGTGTGTGTGTGTATTTGAAAGGGAAAAACTTGACAGAGAATGTGAAACGACAGTATGTATCAAGCCTTAGGGAACGTCAAGACCTTGGGTCTGATTTAGTAGACTTGATTTTTCATGTATTTAAATAGTCTTCTGGCAATTCCGGAGGAATGGGGGAATCCTTAGTTGTAGGATGCTGAAATGGGGGAGACTGTGTTATAATTGCGGTTAAAGTGTGTGGCAATGCGCAGGCACAATGGTAGTCTGCATTAAATACGCAAAGTACTTGATTTGATCACATTTTTAAATATTTAACATATACTCTTGCATTTGTTTTTTTATGATGCAACATTTCCGCTGCTATGAAAATTTATCCTCTACAAATCATGGCTGTAACCAAAATGGTAAATGAACGGCATTGAGCAAAAAAAAAAATAGTAACAAATCACTCATGCATGCTTCTCATTGGCTTTCATTCTTTCAACTCGCGTCTGAGCAAATAACAAATATAGTGAGTGACATGTTGCAGGTACCTTGCTGTCTGAGCATTTATACTCTAATGATGCAAGTTTGTGGAACTGGTTGGCATACGGCATGTAAATCTTCGACAGCTGTTGCATCCCGAAAGGCGTTGTGTGTTTACATAAGGGTAAATGCCACACTTCCCCTGGTTTTAAAAATGTAAACGTCGGACATGGCCAATTAGAAGCAGGAAAAGCTGGAAATGTCAGGTGTGTACCTTTGACCTCACAGCAGCTATTATGTTCTAAGCACCGTTTTAAGTGTGATGTGACATGTGAGTAAATTATATATATATATTTTTATGTTAAAATACTTTCTAATGTGCATTGACCCTCTACAGCAACATTGACTCAACCACTGGTGTGAGTTATGGGGCGGGACTATCTGTTTGTCCAATCAAAGATGGGTAGGCGGAGTTAGACAAAATAAAAACAAAATACATTCTTGCATTTACATATTTTGATGGCAAAAATAAAAATACAGACTGGCTAAAAAAAGGATATATTATGATGAAAGAAAAAGACAAATGTAAAATATTGTTACTTTTGTTTTGATTTGTTTAGAAAAATGCCTACACTATATTAAGGTTAAATATGAAATACATTGTTAACCCTTGCTTAAACCTGACGTGGTTTGGTGCCTATTTTATTTTTTATTTATTTTTTATTTTTTTGCCTTGTGAGAACTGTTGTGGACATCTGAGAATTCTGTTGTCTCTATACCACAATGACCAAAAATAATTAAGGACATCTGTTGAAATGGTCAAATATGGAAAAATGTGTATTTTCCCTCCAAAACTTAAGTAGATCATTAACTTTGAGATTAAAATTGGACACACGGGCTGAAAGACAAGTTTGAAATACTAAAAGCAGCGTTTGAACATTTGACATATTAGCCTACAGAGAAAACAAGACTGAAAATTTATGTTAAAACGACCAAGCTTTTTTTTTTTTTTTAAGTGTTACTGTTTGTTATTCATGGTCATTTTTCACTTGGTTTGGTGAGGTGCATCAAACTAATAACTTGACAAAAAAGCTGGACAATGCTGTTTTTTTAGCTGATGTAACAATGACATGCTGACCTCTCATACGCTGCTGACTCTTGGGTTGTGGTTTGAGATGCCGTGCGTCATCTTGACACTCAAGAATGCACATTTGAGGGTGCTCCTGTAGTTCACACTGTAACCCTGTTCAACAACACATCACACCATATTAATCGAAACCTGACAAATGGCCAGAACAAAGTTCATCTACATGGTAAACTTCAAAATGAATAAAACTGTGTGAGAAAAACAGTGCTTGTGGCTATTGGCAATCAAATAGATGGGCAATTAGCTTTGACATGTTTTCCTCATGATTTGATTGATATTTACATTATCATATTCTAATTGTCTGTTCATGCATACTTATTTACGTTACGAAATGAGAGGGCCTTATTGTGTTCATCTTAAAAATAATTTGCATAGATTACAATGTCACTAAGCAAATTATGTGCAGTCAGCTGAACATATGACTTGCTCTGACAGTGTCGGCGTTGTCAGAATGTGTACAGACAATCTGTGATATTAGTAAAGAACAGTCGTCATTTGATTTCTGGATTTCCTGGTTTGTTTATCTTGCTTTCCACAGTAAAACCGGACTGTGTTACATGCAAGGTGATTGAGCCTGTTTGTTCGTGGATCGCAACACCAATTATTGATTGAATGCTAGATGTTATCAGGTATCAGATACATGTATGTTCAATCCACGATCCCAAACAGGTAATTCTATCATACAAGTGTCTTTTTCAGTTTTATTTTTATTTATTTGTAATTTTTTTGCACACTTTATATATTCTATCAGGTAGAGTGCATTTAATTTGACAATACAATCTTGTACTAAAAGGTCATGAAACTGCCAGGTGTTTTTAGAATCCGATTTTGATATAAAAAAGGGGATTTGATAATAAATTGCTAAAGAAAAAGCTGATTTTGATTGGTTCATTTATGTTGATTTATGTAACTCTGCTTGATTTAAATTGGGAAAAAATATGATGGAAACACAGTTGATACACAAACTGTGGCACAACATCAAGTCTTTTTAAATATTTCAATTTAAAAAAGGGTAAAAAGGCATCATCATGATGAAGGAAAAAAACACCACTGTTGAAAGCTGACTGTTGCATTTAAAAATAAAATTGAAAAATAATTCGTGAAAAAATAACACGGGAGGGACACAAACGGCACCGGTTTTGTAGATCCGTTCAGTGTGATATGGGGATAGCAGTTCTTAGAGTTTGTTGGAATAATATCCCATTGATGACCTTTTCATTCAAGGCCACAGGAAAAGTTCTTTTTAGTTCATGATGATGCACAAGGGCCATTTCCTCAAACAGATGCTGGGGTCACGAGGGCTCGAGTTGTAGGCCATGAATGTTTTGATATGGAAAAGGCTTAAGGAGAATGAACCACTGTCACTTCCTCTTCGGGTAATTAAAGCATCTTAACTGTTAAGGGAAGATGTAAGTAAGGTGAGAGGTAAAATGTTGAGGAATTTTAAATCTTTTGTTTTCACATAATATAATTCCATCCCACCTAAAAACCCCAACTCACCAGGCCAGCAAACCTGTGATTCACCAGCTATCACTTGCCAGCAGACCCTAAACTCTCACACATAAGCAGAAACATACAGTCACACGCAGGGAGCTGTGGGGATACATGTCAGGTACCGTTAGATCAGGACGCTCCCAGCAGGGCTGTCGTCTGGGTAAGGTAATCTGCCACGGACCTGATTGCTCACTTCAGCTGCTCAGCGCTGACCAAACACTTCCTATTGCAGCAACAAATACCTCCACCCCTGGGGAGACACAGTCGTCTGGGACAGAATTGACTCCCATCATCCTCATAGGCACATTTAATTGCCTTTTGCCATATTTAGCTTCCTGCAAAGTTTTAAGTACACATGAACTAATTGTAGAGTCTAAGGAAATTAGAGAAATATTTGCACATTCCTAAGACTTTTCCTTACTTTGAGATTCTGTAAAATATAGCTTCACGCTTTATACAGCTTAAACATATACACTGTCATTCATATATTTTTTTTTGGAAAGACATTAATGCTCTTAGTCGCAAGGACATTAAATAAGTATTTTTTAAATCGGTTTCAAATAAATGCTGTTCCTTTGAACTTTCTAATCATCAAAGATTCCTGAAAAAAACAAAAACAAACGTATCACAGTTTCCTCAAAAATATTAAGCAGCAAAAAGTGTTTTTCACATTAATAAGAATAAGTATGTTTCTTTAGCACCAAATCAGGACATTAAAATGATTTCTTACGGATCATGTGACACTAAAGGCTTGAGTAATATATATAAAATATATTAAAATCGAACAAATTCTTTTAAATTGTAAAAAAATATACAATTACAGTTTTACGTATTTTTGATCAACTTACATACACTGTTTTTTATCCAGTCTGTGATCCGGGAGCACAAAAGCAGTCTTAATCGCTGGGGTATATTTGTAGCAATAGCCACAAAAAAAACATTGTATGGGTCAAAATGATCAATTTTTCTTTTATGCCAAAAATCATTAGGATATTAAGTAAAGATGATGTTTCATGAAGATATTTTGTAAATTTCCTACTGTAAATATATCAAAACTTAATTTTTGATTAGTAATATGCTTTGGTAAGAACTTCATTTGGACAACTTTAAAGGCTGTTTTCTCAGTATTTTGATTTTTTTTGCACCCTCAGATTCCAGATTTTCAAATAATTGTATCTCGGCCAAATATTGTCCTATCCTAACAAACTATACATCAATGGAAAGCTTATTTATTAAAATTGACCCTTATGACTGGTTTTGTGGTCCAGGGTCACATATATAAATTATTTTTGTATTTAGGTTATAAACGGCAACAATTCAGTTTATGTGTGTATGCAATAAAAAAACATTGCAGATGGAATACAAGTGGAAGTTGAACGAGACAAACTAAAATATTTTAGTAATGTTGTTTTTTACAATTCAATTAATTGCTCAACATATCATATATCACTGAATCTATTTATAGCCATATTAATCACATAATGAGTGTCAAGCCAGCTCCGTTAGATGTGATTCATTCTTAACACCTCTGAGAGTGATGCTGATTCAGCAGGAGTTTTGTATGTCTTTGATGCATCTCTCGGTGGTCCGACGCTCTCTGTGGTCCACCTTCTCTTATAAAAACAACATCAATGAGGACTGTCATGCCTTCCTCCCCTCTCTCCCTTATGAAATTTCAAAGAAGTTATTAAAAATTGATAAACCTCCTTAACGCAGTAAGAATATCTGCTTTATTAACAAGCGCAGCAATATTAATCAATTAATTTACATTCTTGAATATGTTTTGTTTATATGTTGCCTGAGACCTCTATGTGATGAGAATTGGACACAGTCCACACTATTTCATCAAAGCTGTTTATATGAGAGCGAGGTGCCGTTTTTCATGCGGTAATTCTAGAGGACAGATGCCATAGTGTGTGTGCTAAAAGAGGGATAATTCTGAATTTTAAACAGAGGCCAGTGTATGCTTCAGGCTGCATTTGAATTTATGCAGATTGCTGTCAAAGCAATAGTACTCATATTTGAATGTGTTTTTCAAGGGGCCTATTCACGTCATATGTGTACATGTCTTATTAGGTAGCAGTGCAACCTGAAAGGTTAGCGTGTAGCGTTAGAAATGAATTACACAAGGCTACCGGGCTTGTATCTTTTAACATGGTGTGAAGGCATCAAGTAGAATCTGGTGAGTCAGTGACCCATAAGAACTCTGATGTTATGGGGGAGGTTGGATTTATGATAATGCTTTACAGATCCATTAGCACTGGGGGAGATATCACTACTAATGACAGGAAGAACTAAAATATATCTGTGGACTTAAAACTTGTAACACAGCGTTACTCGACCCTGCTATAATACTTCAAGCACAATTCCCACCCACATGTTCCCTGGCAGTCTATAATTTTCACGTGTTTACAAATTATTCAACAAAATGTGCATCTGAAACAAATGAGATTGGCTGTTTACAATTTAATTTTGCTTCTTTAGATAATTAAAAAAAAAAAATCGGTATATTTTAAAACTACTATTTAACCAAGTAAAATGATTACCTTGTATGCTAAAATGCCATTTGAAAATATTTATAAAATCAAATTTTCTTCCACTTCTGATGTAAACAAGTTTGCCTCAGACAGACAACTTATATCTGGCGCCATTTATGTGTGCATGATTTCCCACTAGCATAAATTATCATATATTATGAAACATCAAAAAACCTGCCAATCGCCTCTAATCGGTACTACCAAGTTGACGGCACTAATGTAAACAAAAGAATGTATCAAACTTTAACTTTCTTTTTTAAGGTCCTAGGACACAGTTCTCAGGATGCAGCATGTCTGGTGTAATCCAGAGAAAAAAAAACAACATGCACATTTGATGACTTTTAAGGCAACTTGTGACTATACAAACACAAATCAAGGGAGAACATTTGCTTCTCGTTCACGTGAGGCCTGTGTCTCTCAGTCCCTAATCAGACAAGTTTCGACAAACGCAGTTCCTTTGTTGATAATGTCGGGTAATTAATGTAAATGACTGCTAGTGGAGTCTCTGCCTCGCAGATCTTACAGGACTGGCCCCTGGTGCGATTGTAATCATTCCTAATAGTGAAATGAAGGCCTGTGCTTGTTCATGTGTTTTTCATCAGTGCATGATGAGCTACCTTTAAGGCCCAAGATTGGATGCAGCAATTTGGCATAATAAGGCTGTAACTTTGTGGTAAAGGTTTGCGAGAGCAGTGACTTTTCTTTGAGGGAACCATAGCTTACCTCAGCAGAGGCAGTTGTGGTTGTGTAATCAAGCACTCAAAACAATGACAATCATATTTTTTTTCTACCATAGTCTACAACAGCCTGAAATTGTTTCTTAGAGATTTTTGATATTTGTTCACCCTTCCAATAAATTTGGTTTTTTTTTTTAAAAAGGTTTTTTTTTTTTTTTTTATTTACTTGTTCCATTATTGTTAGACAGCTATGCTTTCTACAAGTAGACATTGTAGTATCAGGGGCACCATGCACTTTTATAGATGAAATCATACATTACATGGTTGTGTATATATATTATCTTTAATATATATATACTATATATATAATATATATATATATTTATATATATATATAAAACATATGTATGTCTAATCTTTGCTAACGTCAAGTATATGTTTGTATATTGTTTATTGACCCAAATTATAAATCCGATCAGAAAGAATATAAAATTAAGATAACAATATATACATATTACTAAGTGACATTTTTTAAAAACAAAAGCAAACTACTGTAACAGGTAACATTTTACATTAAGGTTCCATTATTTAACATTAGTTAATTTTTTTACTAACATTAACTAACAATGAACAATACATTTGTTACAGTATTTATTAATCTTGGTTAACATTAGTTAATAAAAAATTACATCTGTTTATTGTTAGTTTCTCAGCTCAGGTCCATTAGGTAATATTAACAGGTACAACTTTTGATTTCAATGTATTAGTAAATGTTGTAATTTATTATGTATTAGTAAAAGTATTTTTCATTGTAAATTCATGTAACTAATGTAGTAAACTAATATTGCTAATTGAACCATATTGTAAAGTGTTACCCTGTAACAAACTAAATCATATAGTACACTCTAGATTTTATCATTTTTTTCCCAATATCTAATTTTATTACAAATCCGAGGGGCCGAAATGGATATGAATGGCCTAAATTAAGTTTTTTCACCTTTGTCTCCCTCCGGTTTTGTTCGTTTACATGAGATTTAACTTTTGATTCCCTCTTTGACTTCGTGCGTTTTGCACAATATTCTTTACCAGATGTTTAAAAATAATCTAACCTCTGATTAGAGTCACCTCTTCCCTTTTAATTTCCTCATGAAACTATGAGAGAGGGAACTAAGGTTGAGCCAAGAGTGGCCTGTCGCAATCCAGTCGGCCGAACGATGTACCTGGCAAAGTCTGAGCGCAGAGATCTGGGTAGTGAATCATGCTGATAATGCAGTTGGGTTTTCGTGGAGGCTGAACCTTAACTGGAATGCTGTCTTTGAGTTTCTCAATACAGAAACACAAAAGTAGCAGTTTCACCTCTATCTGTTTCTCCTTTTACCTCATTTGAGGACAGTGGTGAAGAAAGTACAAGGATTGCAAAAGAAAAACTAGAGGGAGGGTTAGGGAGGGTTGCTTAAGAAATTGTCTCAGAAAGACATGATACCTGTGGTTTAGATAACATGCCTGTAAGTGTTTGAAAGTATGAGAACACTCCCCCCCAGAGAAAAATAACAAACAGAATTGTTTTTTAGTGTTAAAAGCAAAGATATTAACCTTGATGTAGAATTTATGAACTGACCACTGGACGGTGCTTTTGACGGTGGTAGAGTTAAGACTAGCTACTATATGACTACTTATTTGTCGGCCTTGTACGCTAAATGACTAAACTTCGTTGCATGCTCAACGATTTTTTACTACAGTGATATACTCAGTTACGTCTGATCAGGAACAGAAAGCACAAATCAGCTCTGTGAATGCCGGCCTTCATTTAGAATATTATAAAGCGGGTCATCTATGATAGCGATTTAAATTTTCACAGTCCTTCTCTTCGAGTGCTACAAGCTATGGTCCGCATTTAAGAAGATGACATGCACAATTACAAGCCCTACCGTGCATCAGTAATACAAAGACGATATTCTTCTATAAAGTGTACAGCAGTGCAGCCACGATCACGTACCTAACTAAGCATCGAGCGACACGCACCGCACATATCTACCGCATCATGTCATGGGTTGTGAGAATTGTGACACCATAACGCAAGACGCCGTAGTATTCACGCTGTTCACAGCTAGAAGAGTAACAGCAAGGCGTATGATGATTTTGCTGTCTCACTGTATGATGATGTTGAAGCTGTCAGACATGTCGATGAAGACGCACGCTGTTGGCTTCGTTGTGAAAGCGAACTGACTGTTTGCGTCTTCTCAAAACCGAGGAGTCGGTAGCTATGACGCGTACCCCCCCCCCCCTTTTTGTGTGACAACTGTCGTCATGTATTTACTGGGCCGCAAGCGTGTTTTTCACAATCCCAACTTGGTGCGTTCGTGTCGGAATGAAGGAGGAAGGCTACGCTATGCACCAAACGGGTTGTATAGCTGCTGGCCCCCCCCCCCCTGGACTCGGCCAGTCGTCTACAGCAGTGGTGGCTATGATTTTGTTCTGGTGTATTCCTCAGCGACCTAGCACGGATCACGCGCCATATGTACCCCTGTTCTCTCGAACCGTACCACTTACATCCCTTCCCTTTTCCTTGATGTATCTCCATCCCACCCCCCCGACCCACCCTCAGCGCCTACTCGTGCTATGGCGGAAGCCTCATTAGCCTTAAGCGATGGCTGTCGCTCTGCTATTGCGCCAGTGTGTTTTTCTTGTGGTGAAGCGAAACAAGTTGTTTGGTCTTCCAAAAGAGGACGTTATCTGCTTCGTCATGCCTAGAGCTGCTCTGTGCTGGTCACTGAGGAAATACATTAACTTAGTGCTGTGGATCACCGGATCATTTTATGGAGGACTGTTTACTGATCATCGGAGAGTAACGTTAGACTAAAATGCGGCAGATTCGACTAAGTAAGTACGTTTTCGTTACATTTGCCAATGATAAGTCAAATGGCGAGTGAGGCAGTGTGGAGTAGCACTGTTTTTTTTTTTTTTTTTTTTCTGTTGTCATTTCGCTGATCACAAATGCAGACAGGGTTTTAAGTTTACGCGACACGATGCAATGCAACGCAATGCGTAAAAAAAACAGTATAAGTCATTATAATATGTAAATATGTCCCCACTGGATGCAACAAATGCTGTTTGTAAGTGGGTTGGGTTTTAATGTGTATCGTCGCTCCGGCCGGGCAACGAGGGCATCAAACAGTATGTGAGAGCGTAAATTTCCGTCTCACGCTGAGGTATCGGCCAATCACAACGCATGGATTAGCTGGCCATCAGAGCCACACTCGCTTTTTCAGGACGAGGAGCTTTGTAAAAATCGACGGTTTCCAAACGGCGGGCTGAGAGGATGAAACAATAATGTACAGTATGTGGTAAATAATGTGTTTTTTAACTGTTAAACCGCATAAACACATTTCATACACCAAATACACAAAATAATGTTATTTTTTCTTTCTTGTTAGCAGCATCATATGACTCCTTTAAAGACTAATTAATTTTAGGATTTCAGGAGAATGTGTAAATGCACATGGTTGTTTAGGCTAAGGGATTTTCAAACTGAGTTCTGGGGAGGGTCTATGAAAAAAACAAAACAATAATACACACACACACACAATTTATTTTTTGTTTCTTCTCACATTGTATATATATATATATATATATATCTAATATATAATATATAGTATATAATATATATATCTATACTAATCAGGAATAAAAACCATTATGAACACTGACAGGTTGAAGTGATAATCTCTTCACCTCTTGAGATATTAGGCAGCAAGTGAAAATTTTGTCCTCAAAGTTGATGTGTTAGAAGCAGGAAAAAATGGGCAAGCGTAAGGATTTCAGCGAGTCTGACAAGGACCAAATTGTAATGGCTAGATGACTGGGTCAGAGCATCTCCAAAACTCTTGTGGGGTGTTCCCGGTCTGCAGTGATCAGTATCTATCAAAAGTGTGCACGTGGGGAGCGAGGCTGGCCCATTGGTCTGATCCAAAGACGAGCTAATGCAGATCAAATTGCTCAAGAAGTTTGATGGGTCTGATAAAAAGCGTGTCAAAATACACAGGCATCGACAGTTTGTTGTGTATGGGCTTCATACCTGCAGACCAGCAGGATGACCATGCTTGACCCTGTCCACCGACGAAAAAGCCCAACAGTGGGCACGTGGTGAGCATCAGAAAAGAACACGGGAGTTAATGAAAGAGGGGGCCTCTGGTCGAGAATCATGTTTTATTTAAAGCACGTAGATGGCTGGATGGGCGTCACTTACCTGGGGAACACATGGCACCAGAATGCACCAAGAAGGCAAGCCGGCGGAGGCAGTGAGATGCTTTGGGCAATGTTCTGCTGGGAAAACTTGGGTCCTGCCATCCATGTGGATGTCACTTAGACACGTACCACATAAGCATTGTTGCAGACCATGTACACCCTTTCATGGAAACGGTATCCCCTGGTGGCTGTGGTTAATGCGCCCTGCAACAAAGCAAAAATGTTTCAGGAATGGTTTGAGGAGCACAACAACGAGTTTGAGGTGATGAATTGGCCTCCAAATTCTCCAGATCTCAATCCAATCGAGCAGCTGTGGGATGTGCTGAACAAACATGTCAGATCCATGGAGGCCCCACCTCGCAACTTACAAGACTTAAAAGATCTGCTGCTAACATCTTGGTGCCAGATACCACAGCACACCTTCAGGTTCTAGTGGAGTCCATGCCTTGACGGGTCAGGGCTGTTTTGGCAGCAAAAAGGGACCAAACACAATATTGGAAGGTGGGTCATAAGTATGGCTGATCAGTATGGTTGTGTGTGTGTGTTGAATGTATGTGGGGACTATCTATATATTCTTTTATATATATAGATATATATAGATATAGATATATATATATATGCAAATTTATTTTCTGTTTTTATGTATTATGTTAATAGATAGTTTATACATAGAACAAATCGTAGAAAAATACACTTCACTTTGACCAACTGAGCTGATTTCTTACATTTTCAAACAATTGTTTACTGACACTGTATGAATGAGGACTTGTACATAAAACACTATAGTCATGCGTTATAATTCAAAAGGTGGCCCTTGCAAGGATGATCATCATATTTTGGGGTATGGCTCAAAAAGCTTTGAAAACTCCCACATATATAAGCTCTCTAAATGAAAGCAGTCTAGGTGCATCTCAATATATTAGAATGTCATGGAAAAGTTCATTGATTTCAGTAATTCAACTCAAATTGTGAAAACCCGTGTATTAAATAAATTCAATGCACACAGACTGAAGTAGTTTAAGTCTTTGGTTCTTTTATTTGTGATGATTTTGGCTCACATTTAATCTATCTCAACAAATTAGAATATGGTGACATGCCAATCAGCTAATCAACTCAAAACACCTGCAAAGGTTCCTGAGCCTTCAAAATGGTCTCTCAGTTGGTTCACTAGGCTACACAATCATGGGGAAAGACTGCTGATCTGACAGTTGTCCAAAATACAATCATTGACACCCTTCACAAAGAAGGTAAGCCACAAACATTCATTGCCAAAGAAAGCTGGCTGTTCACAGAGTGCTGTAACCAAACATGTTAACAGAAAGTTGAGTAGAAGGAAAAAAGTGTGGAAGAAAAAGATGCACAACCAAATGAGAGAACCGCAGCCTTATGAGGATTGTCAAGCAAAATCGATTCAAGAATTTGAGTGAACTTCACAAGGAATGGACTGAGGCTGGGGTCAAGGCATCAAGAGCCACCACACACAGACGTGTCAAGGAATTTGGCTACAGTTGTCGTATTCCTCTTGTTAAGGCACTCCTGAACCACAGACAAAGTCGAGGCGTCTTACCTGGGCTAAGGAGAAGAAGAACTGGACTGTTGCCCAGTGGTCCAAAGTCCTCTTTTCAGATGAGAGCAAGTTTTGTATTTCATTTGGAAACCAAGGTCCTAGAGTCTGGAGGAAGGGGGGAGAAACTCATAGCCCAAGTTGCTTGAAGTCCAGTGTTAAGTTTCCACAGTGTGTGATGATTTGGGGTGCAAGTCATCTGCTGGTGGGTCCATTGTGTTTTTTGGAAAACCAACATCACTGCACCCGTTTACCAAGACATTTTGGAGCTCTTCATGCTTCCTTCTGCTGACCAGCTTTTTGAAGATGCTGATTTCATTTTCCAGCAGGAATTGGCACCTGCCCACACTGTCAAAAGCACCAAAAGTTGGTTAAATGACCATGGTGTTGGTGTACTTGACTGGCCAGCAAACTCACCAGACCTGAACCCCATAGAGAATCTATGGGGTATTGTCAAGAGGAAAATTAGAAACAAGAGACCAAAAAATGCAGATGAGCTGAAGGCCACTGTCAAAGAAACCTGGGCTTCCATACCACCTCAGCAGTGCCACAAACTGATCACCTCCATGCCACGCTGAACTGAGGCAGTAATTAAAGCAAAAGGAGCCCCTACCAAGTATTGAGTACATGTACAGTAAATTAACATACTTTCCAGAAGGCCAACAATTCACTAAAAATGTTTTTTTATTGGTCTTATAAAGTATTCTAATTTGTTGAGATAGTGAATTGGTGGGTTTTTGTTAAATGTGAGCCAAAATCATCACAGTTAAAAGAACCAAAGACTTAAACTACTTCAGTCTGTGTGCATTGAATTTATTTAATACACAAGTTTCACAATTTGAGTTGAATTACTGAAATAAATGAACTTTTCCACGACATTCTAATTTATTGAGATGCACCTGTATGCTATGCATGCAAAATGCTGCAAATAACAGCGGTTGCAATCAGTCAAGATGCATGAAGTGAAAATAGGCCTTAACTGGTCTTAGGAGTCGAATTAGATAATTTTATAATGGAAGAAATGAGAAGTGCTGCAATTACAAGTTTGATTCATTTGAATGATTTGCACTGACCATCTGCAGTAATCTCACAGATCTGTAACTTATCCCAACATGTGACTCCACATTCTAACTATGCCACACTCCAGCTGGTGAACTTCTTTTCACTGGTTTAGATGAAAATATGGGCCACCGTGTTGTAAGTCAGCTATGCTGTTTTATCTTAGCATGTGGAAGAGGATGTATGTAATCAAATTTTAAATACAATTTTGCATGTACATTTTCAAGTGTGAAATTTTGCATGTACATTTTCCCCCCTTTTCTCAGAAGTACTTGAGATGTGAGGTTTGAGTGATAGGAAGGCGAGAGGTGATCACTCAGGCAAGAAGTGTGGATTGAAATAACTCACTCGTTGTCTGGCAGTTGAAAACATAAATGGCAGACTTTCAATCATTCTCTACAGTAATTCACACTATTATTTATTCTTGTTTTTACATTTCTATGTTTTTGCAAAGAGTGATTATGCATTGTACATAAAGGTCAGCCTCACTGCTGTGTGTTAGCGATGTTTGTACAAATCTTTATTTTAGCCTCAATTAGAGTATGATTATTTCCATAAGAGAATACATGTGTGGATGGGTATTGCTCAACATGAGCAGGTGGAGGTCTAGCCAGAGGCATGCTGCCATGCTGACCCCCAGTAGGGATTAACATTGCACCTGCTTTACAGGAAATGGAGGGGGAGGATTTAAAATGGGAATGGGGGAAGAAGAGGCGAGCACCTGTGGACGTGGGTGACTCCGGAAGCAAAGGGAAACCCTTAGGATTAAACTCCATCTGCTCCTGGTTAAACTCTGCTCTTGCTGGAACAGCTATTCACTTTGACTTTGACTTCCAGCTTTATTGAGTGGAGATATGAGGAACTTTGTTGTGATATATTTACACCACAGCTCTGATATTTACATGCACATTTCAGATTATGAAATAGAATATTAATTATTGAACATATAGTATGTTTGCAATTTTAATAATAAATAAATAAATGTACACAATTTAAGTAGTCAAAAGAGTATACATTTCTAGAGTGATTTTTCACTTTACAATAAATCATTCAATCAATTAATCAACCTACCAAACAAAATGTAGTAGTAGTAGTAATAATTCAAATACAAATGTAGTAAGTACATTTCTGTAGTGGCTTTAAAAAGCTCTAGGTTGCTTTAATCAGCATACTTCCAATTAACCAACAAATTCTATAATAATAATAATAATGATAATATGCATAAAAAATATAAAAAAACCAATAAATAAAAATAAGCTCGTCTTTGTTTTATAATTGCTGCCCCTATTGTTATTTTAGTATCAATGATATTCTATTATAGTTTTTGTTAATATTTTCTTTTTTTTCTCATGGTAATGAAGTGTTAGGACTTGTGTTGTGTGTTTTTGTGATTTGTATTCCTTTTTTTTAGATAAGTCTATATAGTTTTAATTTAGTTTTAGTTTTAATTTAGTATTTAAACTTTCTTTTATTTCAGCTAGTTGCAAGGCAACATTGAAGTAGAAGTTTTTTTTATTTGTATTTTATTTCAAGTAATGTTTATCATAAAATAAACCATTAAAAATATTACTAGAAGTAAAATAACCCTGCCATCAGATCTATTCACATCCATTCATATCATCTAGATATGAAATTGCTTACTGTGATGCATCCTTGTCACCACATAATATTTCCAAATTCCAACAACAAGGACATCTCTGGATTGAAATTTTGCTCATAAAATGATGGATCGAAGTTGTCAACCATATTTGGAGCATTGCCTGTTCCTAACTATCCCAAGTTGGACAGCTTAACGATGCTGTTACTCTTCAGTTGGATCCGAGTCTCATGGCCCAGCGCGAGTCCCAGCACGGCATTGTGGGTGTTGTCCCATTCTGCAAACATCATCCAATTCACCACTTTATACATTCCACAAAAATCTCTGAACAGCACACAATTACAGATTTGGAAATAGTTTTATTTTCCATCTCCTCCATTTTGTATCTGG
The DNA here is from genome assembly GCA_018155175.1 of Sinocyclocheilus anophthalmus. Classification (NCBI taxonomy): domain Eukaryota; kingdom Metazoa; phylum Chordata; class Actinopteri; order Cypriniformes; family Cyprinidae; genus Sinocyclocheilus; species Sinocyclocheilus anophthalmus. The sequence goes on from JADLZN010001916.1 coordinate 378,302, forward strand.
ATGCCTTGCAAAGCTCTTACAGAACAAGCCTGGGTTCCGTCCAGTTTGGATATCTGGGATATCAGATGTCTCCTGCACATGTATCGCTCTTGTATAATCAAAGTCTGAAGCTGATAAAGGTAAAATGCAATAGATTTTTGGCTGTGACCTGTCAGTCTTCGCAGATACGGTCTGGGTGTGTGCCATTTCCAACACTCAGTGGGTTGTCTCTCTTTAGCCAAAGCAGTTGTAAAACCAAAGGAGTGTGCTATCAAATGAGCCTGACAGGGGCCTGATAAAAACAACTTTTGCCAGGGAGAAAAACAGAGACTTGGCTAAGCTCACATAACTAATGTAGGTCTTGCATCTTCCGCTCCAGGATTTTAGACTTCTTGCTGCTATACCCTTGGCAGACGCATCACTCATGTTCACATAGGCAAAGGACCTCCGAAAGAGCACCAGAAATGTCTGCCAAACTGCTCACAGCTCAGTTTAAGGAAAACAGTCCAAAACTGCACTGGAACTCATTTCTTCCTACTGGGCTGTTAGTCAGGACCTGAAGTTATGTCAACTTTCGGGAGATTTTTGAGGAAGAATTTTTTTTTGCCACTACTGTCTCTGGCCAACATTTGTCTGAACTTCATGTATTTTCATAGGACTCCACTTTGGGGCCTGCAGCATTCTTCCAGTCAAGACCGTGACTCTTGTAAACAAAGTGAGCGGGGATTAAATTCAATCTTGAAATATGTGACGGACTTGAAGCTTGAGTTTGCTATATTAACACACTTATTATTAGCATAACAAACAAAAGTGTTTGTTGGTCATCTGAGAAATTGTAACGTTGAAAACATAAGAAAAATTGGTGTATAATTCACAGAGGCTTTTGAAAGTTCACTGTGCTAAACGCGATCTATTTTTTGGTAATGAGTAAATGAAGATGTTTGTTTTTCAGAGCAATTGTAGAGACTCACCCGCTCCATCTGTGTGTTTGACACTCGGCATGGAATATGCAGCCTCTCTTTCTTTTTAACCATTTCACCAGTTGCAGCGTGGGCTTTTAAGATTCGCAAGTATTCCCTCCAGAATTCATTAATCATTCAATCCCGGTATCTGCGCCTCTCCTGTACGAACATCTTGCTTTAGGTACTTTTATTCCTTGTAATAAAACTTTAATGTGGTATCCTCTATATATTCAAGTTCAGGCATCAATATTTCCTTCTTTAAATACTTAATGCAAAGCCTGCTTCATATCTTTCAACTTTTAAACATGAAGAGTGCAAAAGTCGGAGGCTCAGATGTCTAACTCACTGAAATACTTTCATGCTAAAGATCAGATATTGAGTATAATCATATGTATAATCACATATCTGCTGCAAAAATAGCCCCTCCACCTGCAGGCTGAGGATTCACATTGATGGATCTGCTGGTTCTGAAGGTATTTGGCAGTGTGTTTGCGGATGTGGCCTGTGGCATTCAACATGATGTTCTTATAGGTTTGTTGTGAAGATAGTCCATCATTCAAGAGCACAAAGGGCCTTCAGGGACTCACCCCTAGGAAACTCTCAATCCATTTATGCATGTGAGAACAGTCTTAACTGTAGGCTTGTTGTTTTTTTCTTCTTCTGCAGTGTAGAAAATGTATGAGCTGATTTCTTTTTGACTTAAGTAATAATTTACAAATAACATGACTGGGCTAGACCCTCACAGATGGGTAAAAAGGCCATGGTAAAAGTTTTATGAACTATTATTACAATATAAAATAACTAATTTCTATTTCAATACATTTTAAAAATGTAATTTATTCCTGTGATGGCAAAGCTGAATTTTCAGCATAATTACTCCAGTCTTCAGTGTCACATGATCCTTCAGAAATCTAAAAAAGTTTTATATTTTACACTAAGGTTCAATTTGTTGCATTATGTCATGAAATAACTAACATTAAATAACAACAATTCAGTACCAAATTAATTAACTTTATGTTAATTTCTGCATATACATTTTTCAATAAAGTTGCATGAAAGCACATGAATTAACAATGAACAACAATATATTTATTAATGAACATTAACCTAGATTAATACATTTTGTTAAAAATGGTTGTTCATTTTTAGTTTTTTAATTTAATTTGAACAAACTGAACCTTGTTATGTAATGTTTTTTTTTCTTGTATTAAGCATAAACCTCTCAAAATTTTATTGACAGGTATACTCGCTATTTCACAGTGACTTTGTCTCATTCAGTCAGATTCTATAAAAAGCAGTTCGAATTCTCAGGAATGAATGGAATATCCTGTGTCAGACTGTGTTTTTGCTTAGTAATCACACCTAATCAAGAATCACAAATGAAGTAATTAACAAACATATGGAGAGCTCAGTGCAGGTCATGAGCAGAGCATTACTATTCATTAACAAATTATACCTTGAGTTCGCATCATGTATATTCATGCCTCACGTGTAATTGCATAGGACACACCACCATTTGCCCCATGTTTGACTGGGCGGGTAAAAGTTACAGAGCGTATAATTTACAGCTCAACAACAAATTACATAACCACTTATCCCACTCCACCGTCCCTGTAACACAACAGGTAGAGCCTGCAGCTGACGGCCGCCTCCTGCATCTTAGCCTGCCGATGCTGGGAAGCTCTTTTCTTGCCTCATTGAAGCAAAGACATTGTGGATGACATGTTTCACCTGGCACGCGTCAGAGTCTGGCAGACAGCCGTGGTAGTACACCTGAGGCCAGCACTCCTGGATCACTTGCTCTCTCTCTCCATCTCCATCTCTCTCTCTCTGGCTTGCACTGTGTTTGATCTAATGTGACATCTTGAGGGAATACCCAGCATGCTGTTATGTCTGCTCTATTACCGACTGTGTGCCTCAGGTTTACCTCTGTGACTGTGTGTGTGTGAGTGTGTTATCTTGTGCAGTATTTTTATCTACATCCAAGTAGCAGAACTGACAGTGTTTACTGCTCTGTGTAGTTCTATGTTAAGTTTTTACACCTCATATAATATAATATTAGAAAAGAAATGTATTAATATTTATGTGTATTGTATTATTTTTATTGTACTAAATGTTATAGTTATATACTTTATAATATATATCCCCTAAAATATTTGTTATATTAAGTACATAAGGATATAAATCAGCTAAATTATTAACAATATAAATATAACTTTGTATATAAAATATAAAATTTAGTACTGAAAAAAAAAATATAAGGTCATATTATTATGAATTAAAGTATATAAAATAATAATTAATATAAAGGTTATAAATGAAAATTTTAGAATAATATTAAAATATAATACGTACATTTAGTACTGAATATACATGAATTACATATATATTAGATGAGGCAGGCCAGGGATAGGTTGATGTTCAGTTCAGTGGAAATAAAATATAAATATATATCGACTTGACAAAATGCGTTTTGTAAAGTCTAAGCAGTAATTTACATTATTGATTTATTGTATTTAGAACAGTAAGTTACTTTGTCATTTACACCATGAGCACATGTCACTGCAAATGCAATGGTAAGAGGGAAGAAAAGAAATGTTACATGTGCAATTACTATTATCATTCTTGGCCCACTTCCTGTGGTCATTTACCTCCAGACACTCTCAAGAGAAATGCCTCCACCCCTCCCAGTTTGGTGACAGTGGCACAGGGCTTTGACCCTTGCGTGTGTGTGTCTACAGGTTGTAATAATCTCTCATCATCGTTTCCAAACTTCTTTTGAGGCAATGTCTATTGGAATGGTTGATAGCTAATGACTCAGATCTTCAGACTGGCAGCAGATTAGAGAGTCTGTAATAAAGGAAGTTTGAAGTAAAACATGAGTGGTCAGAACGTTTGGCAAGACAAATGTTAGACAATGTTACATTTGAAGCGCTCAAAAAGAAAATGATGAAAGGATAGGCAGAGATTTTTTTTCAGAATATCCGACTGTCCACCGCAAAATGTTTATATATATGTAGGTTAGGTTAATATATAAACACGCACGCACACACACACACACACACACACACACACAAAACTAACTAAAAATATACCATATTTAATACTGTATATAAGCAAAAAATATTCAAGAATGCATTCACATGTATTTGATTTTGTGCTTATATAAATTATAAGCACTAAATTTACATGAATACATTACTGTTCAAATGTTTGGGGTCATTTTTAAAAGGAATAGTTTTATTTAGCAAGGATGCATTCAATTGATCAAAAGTGACTATTTTAAGTAAATGCTTTTCTTTTGAACTTTCTCTTTTTCACTTTCTTTCTTTATCAAAGAATCCTGAAAACAAAAGTATGACTAGTTAGTTAGTCACAATACTGTTTTTACTGTATTTTTGATTGGATAAATGCAGCCTTTGTGAGGATAAGAGACTTCTTTCAAAAGCATTTGAAAAATCATACTGGCCCTTTGAACGGTAGTGTATATATTCCCCAAAATCTTTAATAATAGATATGTATTCTCCACATGAGCTAGACTTGGACTGGAGCTAGACTGATGTAGTCTTAACCCAATAGCTCCTTTCCAGCAGTTCAAATATCAGTGTTTAAATACAGATCATGTCTTGTCCAATCACAGTTTGAGCTTCTTTTTACTGTGCAAATGGCTTTATTAAATGAGTGCTCTTCACTAACCAAGGGTATTTTACATTGCTATTATTATTTGGTGCACAATACCTTCCCAATTCATTTTATTTCAAAGTGAATGCAGTGGCACAGATTTAAAAGAGCATCGCCTTCCTGCGGAGAGAAGTCCATATGTTTCAGCGCAGGTCTGCATAACCTCATTTGTAGCTTCTTGTCCTGTTCCTTCATGAATAATTCAAGTACGCCGACAGCAAGTGTGCTGTGCATGTCTCCGTATGCGTGTGTGTGTTGTATGCGTGGAGGAAACGCTCTGTCTGAGGAGCCCTTGCCCCAACTTAGAGACCTCCAACTGTGCTGCCGAGCATCTCGGTATCGCTGTAGATGAAAGTCTAGAGGCCTATGTATGTGTGTGTGATCTGACATTGATGCTCTTGCCTTGAGCAAAGTTCTTCCCCTCTTCTCGAATACAACCAAATCCTCACGAGAACGACATATTAAAATAATGAATACAAACACAATTGCGCTTGGCAGATCGCATAAACAAAGTCAGAAAACAATCAATAATTGATCTCGCAATTATATCTTGACTTATGACAGTAGGAATAATCAAGTCGGATGGAGAACGAGGATGGCGGTTGGAGTCAAAGCCAAACGTGTTTAAAGGTGTTAGATGTTAGGTAGGGAGGTCAAATACTCCAACTTTTTTTTGACCTGAACGCTTTCCTTGGGCTTTTGACCTTTTAAGATGAACTAGAGAACTTCTTCAGCTCATTAGGGAGCTCGAATCTAACAAAAAAATCTGCCTGGTGAATCAATAGTAGCAAAAACGAGTGGCCCGGCGCACACAAAAAACACTCTCGTTATTGTGCAAAACACAGACCTTGGGCGCCAAAGTATGTGGAGCAGGCTAAATAATTCCTAAACATAGACTGTAACAACCCATTTTGACAAACAAGAGCCAAGGGATAAAGTAACGTTTGGAGATGCATTCCGCTGGACGTGTCGAGATTCTCCTTGTTATTTAATATTTAAGGAAGAGTGCAGCACCTTTCTGTAATATGGAGCAGATGGTAGCAAATCGAGTCCTGCTATTGCCATCTGTGAAGAGCAGGTGTCTGCTAATTGTGTTGGAAAATGGGATTCAGTCCAGGAACTACCTGACCAAAGACAAGCACCCTGCAGGGAGCCATTTTTTTTTTACGCTGCATGTTTATCTTCTAATATTCTGTCTCTTTTCCCTCAACCAATATTTCTGCAACCCCTAGCTTTGTCTTTTACTATCGTCATTTAAAATCTCTCTCCTGTAAAGTCACTCCTCTCTTCTCTCTTTCCCTCGGCCCACTATTCTAAAGGAGATGGGGTCGCCTCAGAGTCCAGAGAGGGCAGCACAAGTGTGGCATTGTGGGCCAAAGGAGAGACGGCCATTGTTCCTGCCCGCTGCCTGCCACAGCTGTGCACGAATAAGAGCAGGGACAAACCACAACATATATCAATGTAGAGGCTGTGAGGGATGTTCCACGGGTGTCCACACTCAAAGAAGCCTAGTGTCATTCAACTAAAAAATGCCAAAGGATGCACAAATCACTCAAGGTGGCACTTTTATTGCTTTAAGTCCACAGGAGGAGACAAAAGAGCTAGTAAAAGGAACAGACTCCTGAGGAATAGAAAATGTGTGAAATATATTATCTATGCATATGCATGCATACATACGCAGTGTAAAACATTTTCCATATACTTCAATGAAAAAAGTTCAGTTGCTGCTTTAAATTAATTATATTAAACTGAATTAATATATATTTTTATTAATCATTATGTAAATTCCATAATATTTCCCTACTACTGGAATACATATTGAATGCATTTCTGAAATACTTTTAATTTGACATTGAAAACAGAAAATAGGGATAGATTTCTAAAGCCACTTTTGTGCTTTGTCTACCACAATATACTCACAACTTTCTTCATTTTGGGGCTTTTCACAGCAAATATTGATATATGCAATTAATTGTCTAATTTGTCTCATTTTAACTAATTGATAAAAAAAAAATGACAGCCCTAATAGAAACTATAATGTCAAATGAGCCTAACTGCATGCAAAAAAGGAAATGCAACATTTTGAATAAGTGTCTTCTCTCTAGCCAGATCTAGCAAATGATCCTGCTGTGGAAGAAGTAAATTATACATTTTCAGCCTGGAAGATAGAAGAAGGACCTTAGTATTTGTGCTGCATTTCTCATGATTCAACATTAAACTAAGTAGAAACATCTCACACTCAACAGGCCGCTGCATCTAGGCTAGTCAATGAACTGGAAGGAAATTGCACATGGTATCTGCAGGATATTGGCAGCAGGCAGGGCTCCCCGTGATCGCAGCTGAAAACGAACGGCGCGGGGGCAAGTTGGTCGCAGCATACTCACCCCAAGCATGCCCTTTAAGAGCTGTGAGTGCATTTATCGCTGCAGGAGCGCCCTAAGTCCACACTAAGTTTCTCTTCCTGTTATTAGCTACCGCTCTGGACAAATATTGTGGTTGTGGAGTCAGAAGAGATATCTGTCTTACAAAATGAGCAAGATAGGGACAGAAAGAGGTTAGGAGCTGTGCTCTTGGGCAGGAGAAGAATGCTGGGAGGAGCGTGCACATTAAAAGCTCAGAAATACTTATTTTTCTTGAATTCATGTCAAAATTTTGTGGCCATTAATATATAAATATATACACTACCTTTCAAAAGTATGGTGTCAGTAAGATTTTTTTTTTTAAAGAATGTTGAGAAATATTGCTACAGTTTAAAACCACAGTTTTCTATTTGAAAATATATTTTAATTTGTAATCTATTCCTGTGATGGCAAAGCTGATTTTTTAGCAGCCAATACTTCAGCCATTAAAGAAATCTCTCCAATTTGCTGATTTGGTGCTCAAGAAACATGTATTATTATCAATGTTAAAAAAAAGTTGTACTACTTAATATTCTTGTAGAAACTGTGCTATGCAATCTGTTTTGTTTGTTTGAACCAGAAATCTTTGATGGAAGCGAAGTTCTTCCGAACAAAACAAAAAAACAAAAACAAAACAAAAGACGTTTACAAAAAATTGTGCACACATTTCCATATACCCACCACATATTCCAGATAACATAGAATATAAACTACTATTTACTGTATATATATCTTAATTACACATTATACATAATTGAAACTATGTATATTATTATTTATTAATTTAATGTTACACATTTATGGACATTTTGCATATTACCATTTTAATAATTCCATACCATATCTTCTGGTACAATGATGTTACATTTATACCTCATTGCCAATTTTCACAGTACGTAACGCATAGTGAGTACATTTGCATGGACAACAATAATCCGATATTAACACGATTAAGACAATACTCTGATTAATAATCTACTATGTAAACAGAGATTTTTGATTATCTTAATCTGGCTAAAGTCATAATCGAAGTAAACACTGATCGAATTAAGACATGTGGAGTATTCTTGTTTTAGTCGCATTATTGAAGTGCAGTCTAGACATGTACACACCTTAATCACACTATTACCATTGTGTAGGACTTTTCACCGCATTTTGCGACAGGATACACACACGGCATTGGTCAACCGTTTGACGGCAAACAAAAGAGCATGGCTTCAACAAGAAGGCACATTTTTATCCGTCGTCGTCTGTTTGCACGTATCGCATGACATATAATTAACTGCACTTGAAGCTTTCGTAAAATTAAAAATGAAACACCCAAAACTGTATAGTACCGAAAACAAACTGTTTGTTGATACGCTTGTCAGAGTTCTGGCGGCAAACATAGGATGGCGTCACGTGGGACGTAATGACGTGTGCTATTAATCCATCTATGTACTATAACATTTAAAACGGGAAAATGAAAGGAATATTCTAAAAGCAACTCATGTAAACACCTTAATCATAATATTGTCTTATTCTGAATAAGGTAAAAAATTAGATTACTGATGTCCATGTAAACGTACTCAATGTATATTTTATAATATGTACATATACAGTGGGTACAGAAAGTATTCAGACCCCCTTAAATTTTTCACTCTTTGTTATATTGCAGCCATTTGCTAAAATTTTTTAAGTTAATTTTTTTTCCTCATTATGTACACACAGCACCCCATATTGACAGAAAACACAGAATTGTTGACATTTTTGCTGATTTATTAATAAAGAAAAACTGAAATATCACATGGTGTATTCAGACCCTTTGCTCAGTATTTAGTAGAAGCACCCTTTTGATCTAATACAGCCATGATTCTTTTTGGAAAAGATGCAACAAGTTTTTCACACCTGGATTTGGGGATCCTCTGCCATTCCTCCTTGCAGATCCTCTCCAGTTCTGTCAGGTTGGATGGTAAACGTTGGTGGACAGCCATTTTTAGGTCTCTCCAGAGATGCTCAATTGGGTTTTAAGTCAGGGCTCTGGCTGGGCCATTCAAGAACAGTCAGAGTTGTTGTGAAGCCACTCCTTCTTTATTTTAGCTGTGTGCTTAGGGTCAATGTCTTGTTGGAAGGTAAACCTTCGGCCCAGTCTGAGGTCCTGAGCACTCTGGAGAAGGTTTTCGTCCAGGATATCCCTGTACTTTGGCCGCATTCATCTTTCCCTCGATTGCAACCAGACGTCCTGTCCCTGCAGCTGAAAAACACCCCCACAGCATGATGCTAGCCACCCACCATGCTTCCTGTGGGTACTGTATTGGGACAGGTGGTGAGCAGTGCCTGGTTTTCTCCACACATACCGCTAGAATTAAGGCCAAAATTTTCTATCTTGGTCTCATCAGACCAGAGAATCTTATTTCTCACCATATTGGAGTCCTTCAGGTGTTTTTTTAGCAAACCCCATGCGGGCTTTCATGTGTCTTGCACTAAGGAGAGGCTTCCTTCGGGCCACTCTGCCATAAAGCCCCGCCTGGTGGAGGGCTGCATTATGGTCCACAATTCTTCCTCTGAGCTCTTCAGGCAGTTCCTTTGACCTCATGATTCTCATTTGTTCTGACATGCACTGTGAGCTGTAAGGTTTTATATAGACAGGTGTGTGGCTTTCCTATCAAGTCCAATCAGTATAATCAAACACAGCTGGACTCAAATGAAGGTGTCGAACCATCTCAAGGATGGATCAGAAGAAATGGACAGCACCTGAGATAAATATAGGATTGTCACAGCAAAGTGTCTGAATACTTAGGACCATGTGATTATTTCAGTTTTTCTTTTTTTAATAAATCTGCAAAAATGTCACAATTCTGTGTTTTTCTGTCAATATGGGGTGCTGCGTGTACATTAATGCGGAAAAAATTACCTTAAATGATTTTAGCAAATGGCTGCAATATAACAAAGAGTGGAAAATGTAAGGGGGTCTGAATACTTTACTTACCCACTGTATATATATATATATATCTATATATATGACTTTCGCACAGATAAATCTAATTAGCACACACATATGACAAGAGAATGGGATAAAAATAGTGCAATTCAACCATTATAAATTATTTTTTTTGTTCTAATGCCATTTCTGAATTTAAATCTTAATAATTTGTCAAAATAGCTTCTAAATGCATGCTTAACAAAACGGTGATGTTCAGGATAATGTTTCAATGGCAGATGTTTTAGCAAGGGAATGAACAGATTTTTATTAATGTTTATTGCACCTGACGATGACTCCATAGGAGACTAATTCTGAAATCATACGTGGGACCTCAGAGAAATACTTTTCTTCTTCTCAGATTCCCCTCTATTGTCCTGATCGACGTTCTGCTTTACACGCATACATGTAGATGAGCGCATATACGAACGACAACATTTGCTCTAGAGCCCTTAATCTCTCCCTATACCTACAAGGGCTAAGCCCTTCGGTTTTGCTTACAATGTAGCAAGTTTTTGGTACATTTGAGGTCCTCTTCTGCGGACCTCACCTTTGAGCCGCCATGTGTCACTGCTGTGTTAAAAGCGGCCTTTGACACTCATCTGGCTTTGCATATGACAGCGTGCATTGCATTATGGGAGTGGAATCTCATCAACAGGAAGCTGGATTGTCCACAAGGCCTCACTCTGTCATTTAAACAGCCTCTCGGTTGTGATACGCTCCTCTGTGTGTCCAAGTGGTAGTGGGTGTAACGACAAACATTCTTGCACATGACAACGCTCTGTGTGTGGCGTATTGCTTGCACGACGAGCATGTTAGTATCCGCTCCGGATGAGATGGGGCACTTTTGTTGCTCAGGTGTTCAGCCTTATGAACACTGGGGGGGGACAGAGGGGAATCACAGAAAGTGTTATGAATGTGCGTTTGATTTCATATGCCACAGGGGTCTGTGGCACAGTGAGCCACTTGTTGTGCAGCCGCCCAGATGTGCACCCGCCCGCTCGGATGAGGTCCCCCCTCAAAGACGCCCTGTTAGTGCTGCTGTCTGGGGAGACAGTGAGGGGCCCTATCTTCACCTCGCCCTGAAACCGACACACACACACACACACCTCAGAAATGAACCAGTCCTGTACCAGGCAGAGCAGCAGTGTGAAGGGAAGATTCAATCATTCCAGTGTTCGTGTTTGATTGTGTTGATTGAGCTCGACTGGCAATGTGTGCTGTATAAAGGAGAAACGTGAACAGAGACATGATATATGACCCTGTGTCTGTGGGGTTACATACTGGGAGCGAACAACAACTTATATGTTTAAGAACAATGAACAAGTCAAAGCATACATCCTCACTGGGGACACAAGACGATGAGGATGTAGAGGTTGTCTGCCAGAGAAATAAAAACCTTAAAGGCTAGTGTTCCTCTATGTAAGGCCAGTGGGAATCTCATATCTACATAATAACTCTGCACAAGCCTTAGATGCACATTAGATGCTTCACAGAAACACTTGTTAAGATGGTTATATCTTTTGCTTTAGTGTCAAGACTTTTAGATTCCCAAACATTCATTTTGCCTTTGCAGATATTGTACTGAAGCTATTTAGATTCATAAATCTATAGAAGAACTGGAGCAACTTTTCCAAGATGCTTGGAAGAAACTTACCTGCAAACCCTCTTGAAAATTGCACAACTGTAGCTAGGGGGAAAAAACAAATACAAATAAACAAAACAAAACAAAAAAATTATGGAAAAGGGTGTTCGTACAAAATATCGATTTACTTTAGTTAACAGAAGTTAATTGATAAAAACTATGGTATTATTATTTTTTAAATCAAATTTTTATTGTTGTTTTGACATTGTTTAATATACAGAATAAGACAGACAAACAAAAACACATGATAAATGAAATAGAAGTATATATAAAAAAAAAAAAATAATTTGATTAAACTATCAGTTTCTTCAAATCTGAATAGTGAATGCATAAGCCTTTCTTCCCCCCAAACCATATTTAAAACCTAATATACTCCAAAATATACAAAGTACAAAGACTATACATGTACAAAAAATTATGTAAAAAGAAACATTTACTCATACGAAAATCTTGACATACAAACAAGTGAAAAACTATGGCATTATTTTATTTAACAACAACCTAACATTTAAGGCTTTTGTTTTTCACAAGTGCCTTAAACTTTTCAAAATTTCACTGCAGTTTACAGGTAGGTTGTTCCAAGTGTCTTGACTATGTTGCCAAATTTCCTAATATAGATTTAGTATTTTATGTAATACCAGACTGATTTTGATGATGCTGAGATCAGATTTTTATAAAAATCTTATCACTACTATTTGCAAAAGGAATGTTTTGAAATCTAAATCTATTAATATTTCCTATTGAGACACTAAAGCAAAAAGATATAAATAACTGTCTTAATAAAAGTTTTTTTTGTGAAGCAAAATCCAGTGTTTCTAAAATGTGTTAAAAATGTGTTAAATGCTGTTAAAATATACTGTTAGATATGCAAAATAATGCAATAAACATTAAACAGAAAATGTAAAACAAACCGTAATATGTTCATTATTGATAACAAAAATTAGATGAAAGATAATTTAAGTAAATTATATAAATTAAAATGGGTTTGTCCTTTTACAGTTTTTCACTGTTAATCTATAAAATACTTTACAAGGAACGGAAAAGAAAGGAAGAGAAAAGGGGGATGGAGCTCATCAAACACATGAATGCAGAATTAACATGATACACCTGACAGTGAAGCACTGAGAGTTTAAATTATGGGATGCCAAAAGTCATTTATATCAGCGGGAGTGTATTTACATTCTCTTTTATATGGGTTATTGATGTGGAGCTCCTGTGAGAAAGAACAACATTGTACCTCCAGGTGTGACAAGATGCTTTTGTGTTAGCAATGATTCCTTTGTCACACACCTTCCCAAAGGAAGGCTAAATGGCCAGTGCCAGGCGTTTAAAGGGGATGCACCCTGCTGCTCGTCATTCATAACATGATCAATACTCACAAAGGGAGGTTATCGATATGCCCCACTTTCACCTAGACCAACGTTTGCTCATAAATGCAGCAACATGTAGACCTCAACACACACACACACACACACACACACACACACACACACACACACACACGGCGCACACAGGCACCACCTACCCATCACACATGTCCCCATACACAGACAGACAGAGTCCTCTCGGCTCCACATTCTACACTACTGTTCTGCTTGACGCATGCAACAGTACTAAGTTTGCAGCTTGCTGATTTGATACTTAAAAGAATTATTCTGCCGGGCTGTCAATAGATTAAAAATTTTTTTCACAATTCGTCTCAAATTTGTATGTACTAAAATACACAGAAGTGGTTCCAAAGTCAAAGTCAATGTCAATGAGTCAATGAAAATCTGGAATTCTAAATCTAATTTAATCCTTGAAATAAATAATTTTTGGAATAAATGTTTTAGGTGAATTTAAAACAAAACAATTAATATGTTATTTTAAAATAATTATGATTCATTAAATACGATTCAGATAAATGTGTTTTCTGTGTTGAATAAATAAAATGCCATTAACGCCATATGATTAGCCTCATCAGGTCATTTTAGCACCCTATGACTACTGAAAGGTTGGGGTCAGTTATTTATTTATTTATTTTAATGAAATGTGTACTTTTATTCAGAAAGGATGCATTGAATTCATCAATAGTGACAGGAAATATTTATAATATTACAAGAGTTTAACTTAATATACCTGCGCTTCTTTTCAACTTCAAATTCATCAAATATCCCGAGTCCTGAAAAAAAATGTATCACAGTTTTTTTATTTCTATTATGCCTATACCGTTTTTATAAGCATTCATAATAAGAAGAAATGCATCATGAGCACCAAATCAGAATATTAAAATGATTTCTGAAGAATTATGTGACACTGCAGACTCGAGTTAAGGCTGCTGAAAGTTCAGCGTTGCCATCACAGGGATAAATTACATTTTAATACATATACTTAAATTGTAATAATATTTCACAATATTGCTGTTTTACTGTTTTTTTTTATCAAATAAATGCAGATTTGTTGAGCATAAGAGACCATTACTGATCTCAACAAATTCAAGCTAAATTATGGCAGAGTATTTTACAAAGTGTAAGATTTATCACTTTAGGAACATGACTGCATGGTTCATGTGGAAATGTAGTGTGACTGCTCTTCCTGGGATGTATAGTGACCCAGATAAAGAGAATGCATTATTGATGCACAACGAGGGGCCTTTTTATCTGTGCGATCAATTTGATGCATTCACTAAGGGTCCGTCTCTACAGTGCTACAGGACACCTGCTGACGCTTTAATATCTGACCAGTCGATATCTGTAGCCTTTCACACCACAGAGAGAGAGAGGGACAACACTACAGTCAACCTCTGCCAGCTCTCAAACGATGGCCATTATCTCAAACGATAAGACCGCACACTCTTGGAAAGATGTGGACATAGTGAACGCCATCTCTCTCTGTACATATATTATGCATTCATTTTTTTATGCGTACATGATGAATTGTGCATGCAGCCTATACTCATCTGTAGATAATGAGGTAAATAAAAGGCAAGACAGAACTGGAATGACCATTTGAATGAGCAAAATTCATCCCTCAAGATTGGATTACATTTATCACGCGTCTTGTTCTTTAGCATAGAAATTCATTGGTTAAAAATACTTATCAAAAGCAGTTTGGGGAAAGATGCACTTGGATTTATTATGCCACGAAGAATGTGATATAGAAACATAATTTTCATTGATGCATCATACGTTTGATTCATTGGCCTAAAAATAGGCAAAAAAATACTTATTCACAAATACAATATGTATATATACAGTGTATATATATATTTAATATAGCTAGATATTCATAAAAATGCAATCATTTCACATATTTTTGCACAGCCAAAATAGATCAAACTTTTCATGGTATATTATTTCCAAACAACCCAGCCATATACTTTAAAAAGGCAGTGACAAAGAACTTTGTCTAAAGTTGCTATCAGCTTTCAAGACGGGAATAAAAATGTCCCACAAGCTTTACATTTTTCAAAAATGTTCTCCCACAGGACAGTTTAAAGTGAAACTGCAAACTAAACAAACAGAGCGGTACGGGCTTACACAGTCTCCTGTCTGAGTGAGTCAGCTGACAGGATGTGGAGAAAGGTTGCAGGTCTCAGATGAATATATATGTTCATATATGAATATACATGAATATATATTCATTCCTGTAGGAATAATAATAGTATTCCTTTTATTTGCTTAATGGATATTATATGTGTGACAATTTTCTCTGTTCATACATGATATAGATGTATGCACTACCTCATTGACTATGATGAGCATATAGTAGTGATGTATTGGTGACATCAAACAGAAGACACACTCTAAGAACTCTATTTATAACCATTAGCAGTGGCAGTGCCTAACCTAGGCGTGACCTTTGTCAATTAACTACTGTGCAGCGATTATAGCTGATTAGCTTGACAGTAAGTGTCTATGAGTCTCTGTAGTCATTAAACAGTGGCATTTCTTCCAGCAGCATGAGACCCGGCACTCCAGGCTAGCAGTGACGGATGACACGGTTCAGGGCTTCAGGGGGGTTTTGTGCGACCTTCGAAATGGTAAAGGGGGCAGTGTGGACGGTGTCTCTGTGTAAGTTAACAGAGCACGTGATTCATGCGCTTTTTCCAAAGAGCCATTCTGTGAGCGACACAACTCTAAGGACACTTGTAGATAACAACCTGAGCGTTGTCAGAGAGCACCATTGTTGGGGATTTGGACTGAAATTAGCCAGGACCTTCTTGTCATGTGAACTGACCACAACTGCAAAAAAAGGTCCAAGTGTTCAGTGCTTGAATGCGTTTGAAATGCAACGCCACAGAGTAGATGAGATGTTTTATCCTGTCGTAAGGAATTGCAGTTGGGTTAATAAAAAAGATGATGCAATGATTCTCAAAAAACTGTAGTTTGACCCATTGAAAACAGGTAAAGGAAATCGTACAGAACATGATTTTTTGTTCCATTTTAGATGGATACAAAAAACAAAACAGATTCAAATGATTCCGAAACGGGAGCAAAATTCCATCGCATCTTTCAGTCCAACAAAGCGATAAGCACAGAAGCAAAGTGCGCAGCCAAACAGTGTCTTGAGTAGAGTGAATAGGATTGCTCTTCTATCGCCTCTCTTCTCCCAAAACCGAGCTGACAACCTCCGGCGACGCTTTCCATTCAAGCTTAGCGGGAACACGTTTTCATTTCAATATCACTGAGTGGGCTGGGACGGCCTTTGATGTCTACCTAGCCGGTACCTTGTGGGTAATCTAGCCCTTGGATTAAGCCATTTCTAAAACGTTTTTCCCCTCCTTTCTTCCATGGCCAAGATTGCCATCACTGCCTCCATAATCTTTTGTAACAGAAGCTAATGCAGAAACACCTGCCACACAAGCCGGGCACATCCAGTCCTGTCGTCGTAAGCAGATTACATTCTGCAATGCCAGGTATTTGAGGAATATTCATGCTGCTAAGTACTTATGTAATGAGTCATAAAGCGCTATAGGCTCCCCCCCCCCCACCCCACACTCCCTTAGTTGTTTTTGAGTTGATCTCATCCCCATAAATGAGTGAGCCTTTGGGGCATTGTTTGGGTTGAAATCCCTGGCCCATGCCAAGAAGTGAAATTGTTGCGCCTCGGGGGTCTTGGAGACAAACTAAAGAGCCAATCCTCTGACTTGCTGTTGTTTCACTGGTAGTCTTGTGATATGATGCTTATTAGGAGCATGATGTTTTGATAACTCCACATGTTATTAATCATATCAACACGACACAGAAGACTGAAAAGAGCAGTTTACAATTCAAGTAAATGTGTTTTTAATCACTTTAGCATCTAGAATTTACACTGGTTTATCTCTTACAGAACAATTATCTAAATTATTAGTAATGTGACTATAATAACAATTATGTATACAGCACACAACCATTCAAAACTTTGGAGTTTGGCAAGATTTAAATTTTTTTTTTTAAAGTCTCATGCTTATGAAGGCTGCATTTATTTGATAATTCTAAATTATACAGTACTTGTAATGAACATCATATACGCATCAAAAATGTTCACTCAGAAATTGCTAGTAAATTTCACAAATAATTATGAAGAAATGCAGGTAACACATTAAACTAAATGTGACATTGTAAAGTAGAATAGTATTTATTGTATTTTCTTTTTTGCTACAACTTACTACATGTTCTTATGAAGTGACATGATCAAGTTATCAGTCAGCAGGGAAGGTAAAAATTATTTATAAGATAATTAAGTAAAATTCATATTATAATCAAAACTGAATGCGACAGTGTGTTTTATACCGATAAAATATTTCTTCCATTTATGATAAATGAACAGCAAAGACCCGCTCTTCAGGCACTGGTTATTCAACTGATGCGACACCATGTTAAAACTCGAGCTCTGAGCTGTAGCCTAAATCTCAAGACATATCTCTTCTCCAAATCTGACACAGGAGGAGACAGAACTGAAGCAAAAGGAAATCTGGAACAAAAGTGAAGCCATCTTTTCAAACAACAGCCTGTGGCTCCTTTCACTTGGCATCTTCAAGACGCATCTGATCCTTTGCTTTGTTTAAAGCCAGAGCGTCTTTAAAAGTGGATTTATTTGTTTGAGGTTGTTTCTCTATTTATTTCTGTATTTACCAAGATCATCCAGTTCTAGGAGGGAAGGGGATGGTGGGTATTTGTCAAATCCTAGAAGGTTTCTTGGCACGGCCACAAACACAACTTGATGACTTACAAAAGACAAAGATGGTTAGTTAGCGACTGTCTGCTCAGGGGTTTTTGTGATGGATCCACTTCCCTGATCAAACCTACTTTCAAAAGTTCAATGTGAATACAGGCCTGTAACCGAAGGAATGGTGCAAATAAATACTAACAGGATATCCTTCATTTTGCCTTCAAGATTTATAAAAACAACAAGGTAGATAAGCTGGAGGATCAAGGGAATAAACAATTGTGCAGTGGAGCTGAGAGCCATTAGATCAAATAGCTTTAATTACCTGATTACGGTGAGGTAGAGCTGACTAGCTTTCTCTGGAATGCTGGCTGCATGACTAAATTAGCGGAAGAGATAAGGTACAGCGCCAGATCTGCTCCACCTTACCTAATCTCAATCAGGTTTACCATCAACACTGCCGGTGACTCAGTTACTGTTGCATACGTGTGGTGGAAATGCTGTTTTTCAGCTATTTCTGGCCTGATCATTTGGACATGACCCTATTTAGATAAGGAGGGCTGTTACAGGATCTTTTAATGTTTAAGACAGACTTTGAGAAGGGAGCGGGTTGTTTAATAGGGATAATTGCTCTTTTATACTTTCCCATGATAAAGGCTGGCAGATCTCATCAAGTCAACAGTAACTGGCAGTGACAGATCAAGGCCAAGAGTTTCAATTGGGCACATTTACATTAATGCACTTGAAATACATATCAGATGTCTAATGTTCATGGTAGAAAAGGTAACAACAATAGGGGCATGCATCAAAAATTAACCATATTAACACAAAAGACGGACAGGGAAAAGCTTGTGTTATTTAGTCATTTTATCTGTTCTTATTTCAGGACTATCAAACTAATACCAAGTTTGATGAAGGCGTGTATCAGGTTTGTCTCCCCATTCGCATTCTTCACAAATGACCATTTGACCTCAAAATGAAGCCATCCAAAGGCCCAGCGACGTAGACACATTAAATATTTTCTTTGTCTTACTTTTGTTCACAATTGTTTTCCGGTGGTGATTGGATGTTCGGTCATCCTGTGTTGTGCTTTGTTAGATAAAGTCCTTGCGTCCCAACAAAAGCATATTGGAGATACGTGAGGATTTTGGTGTCCTGTAACTATATTTGTTTGACTGATGGGTGTTGTCCGAATGATCTCAACTCTTGTGGCTTATAGTCTGTTTTTCATTTTTGCTGAATCCGATTTAGCCCAGGGTATGTGAAATTCATTCTTGACATAACTTTTTTTTTCTTATATCTTAATGTACACAAAATCACAACTAACTCTTACAATGGAGCTGAGGAGAAAAAACAGAGCCTGTGCTCTTTCCTTCCCTCATGCCGCACTGTCAATATTCAGTCCTCAAATACTGTACATCTCTTTTGAGGGCAGTATTTGCATCAATGATTTTGCCCTATGTCAGTTTCTCACAGCTGACAGCGGTGACTGCTGAGGAGTTTGACTTCAGCCCAGTGGATTTACTCTTGACAGAGGTCAGACCCTGGTGTGACAGTCAGATTTACAGTCTGGTGACAGCTTCCCAGTAGACCAGATCACCAGGGACTGATTTTGAGCTTATGTCTGGATGGCAGTGATTTCACTGGCTTAACTACCTCTGTGTGCATGTGGATTGTACTTTAGTTAGAAACAAAAAATATATCCAATGTTAGCAACATGGAAGTAGCTTTTTGGCTTGTAAATAAATTAACATATTTAGCTATTGGTCAACTGGATGTTATGTTCAATGTTAAAAAAGGGAGTCTTGAGAAAAGATAAACAAAGCAATGTTACAGAACAAAGTAATGTTACAGAGGACAATTAAGATTTTTATTTTAGATTACTGTTGTGAGAACTTGTCTTGCATTATATCTCAATGAGTCATGTTGCCTTAATTTTTAAAATTAGTTCACCCAAAAATGAAAATTATGTCATAATTAATTCACTCTCATGTTGTACCAAACTTGTATGATTTATTCATTTATTTTTCCTGCGGAACACAAAAGATGATATTTTGAAGAACGTTGCAACCCTTGCAGTTTTGGTTACCACTGAACTTCCATTGTATGTACAAAAAAGTAAAATAAATAAACAAATAAATAAAATAACGCAGCGACCATTACTCAGAACTTCTTGGGTGAATAATGGGTGTGGGCGCTGACAAAAGTCATACAGTATAAAGGCCAATTAAGGCAACATGACAAAGTGAGATATTCAAGTTCTCACAATAATAATAAAAAATAAAAATCTGAATAATTGTCCTCAGTAATGTTATTTTGGTTAGCCATTTTGAATTTTCAGTGTTCTTTTACTACAACTGTTCCAATGTCAATGTGTTTATTCTCGCTTATTGCAGTTTTATTTATATTTTGATTGTATGTTGGATAAAACATAATTGACAAATTTTAATTTACAGTATTGTCAGCTCACATTAATAATTTCACTTAAAGGGAATTCAAAGTTCTTTACATTAAAGTTTATACATACATACATTCATACATATATTGTCTTAATATGTTTGTTTGTGTGTGTGTGAGAGAGAGAGACAGACACAGAGAGAGAGAAAGCGAGAGAGGATGTGTTAGCAATTGCATGCTCAGTCCCAGGAGACACAAAGTCATGAGAAGCCATCCATGCAGCTGCTAAAAGGACATGATGAGAACACACACACACACACACACAGGTTTGTTTTTGTGAAAAGTGGGGACATCCCATAGGCGTAATGGTTTTTATTCTGTACAAACTGTATTTTCTATCGCCATACACCAACCTTACACCTAAACCTACCCCTCACAGGAGATTTTGTGCTATTTCAGATTTTCAATACACTCCATTCTGTGTGATTTATAAGCGTTTTGAAAAGTGGGGACATGGGGTAATGTCCTGAAAAGTCACCTTCTCCTTGTAATACCTATGTTATACCTTTGTCATTATACAAATTTATGTCCTCATTTATCACAAAAATGCGCGCACACACACACACACAAAACCTCATGTGCCTTAGAAAGGTCATTTACCTTTAAAAGCTGATTGATCTGTCCCTCAGTCTACATTACATTAAACATTGATAAGCAAACTCCCAGTTGTGTCCTCAGGTTCAAGTTAAAACACTTGTGTGTTTGGTGCAATAAGCAAAAGACTGAAGTTCTGCCTTGAGATAGGAAAGGCCCTGGCAATTAGGCTATTTCATGTCACTGGACTGTGTCTGTTTCCCCCTCTGGACTTCTGAGTACCGCTTAAGACACCTAAACGCTGTGGAGTAGGGAGCAGAGCGCAGATGTGATTTAGATTGAAGAACCGTGACTGGGAGTAGTTTTGGATCAGACAATGGTCTCCGTAAAGGAACATTATTCCACATAAGCATGAGTCAAGCTCTTTTCTGATGTTAGCTGGCCTGATATCTATTTTATGTTTGATATAAACATGGGATATAAAATATTCTACTGAAGGATCAGTCGAAATGCTTGTTTCAAAAATTAAGATGAAAAATTCTGACTGAATTCAGGTTAAATTGTAGTTCAATTACATTCCACAAACAAATGTTCAGCTTAAAACACACACACACACACACACACACACACACACACATACAGTGTATCTGGATAATTTCCTGTGCCTACCCACCCACCTTAAACTGTCTCGTGGTCGTGGGACAGAGGAACAGAAAATGAGCGGAGATAAGGTTGTCTGTATCTCCTCTGCAGGGTGACACAGATCCTAAAGAATTCTTAGGAAATGCTGCAAAGCTCAAGTTTTATGTTTGTGTCCCTGTCTATTTAACATCCACATCTTGACATAAGGTCAAATAAAGTCATATAATGACGAAGTTAATGAATCTGATGTAGAGATAATAGGTTTGATTGTTTTGTCATGAGAGGTCAACAGTCTGTTTGAAACTGAGATATTACTTATTAGGTGTTTCTTTAACTATGAGCACTATTGATCATGTGGAAGTGATGGCACTGGAAATTACTTTTCAAGCATTTTTTAAATAAAACTGCCAACCTATTTTGTTTGCTAGGGCAAATGATGCACAAAGCAAATAAAATAAAATAAGTGGTTAGAAGTTTGTTTTCTTCTTAAGCATTCTGTTCACTTACATAACGTCAGAAATATGGGACAGCTACATTTTGAAACAACAAGAATCACTTTCAAAAAATAATACAATGGTTTCTTTTATTCATATTATTTAATTTTTTTTCATAAATTCATATCTTTCAAGACTTTTAAGACTAAATTTTAAGACTTTTCACCTGAAACAAAGAATCAGATGACTTAAAATCAGTTTTAATAAAAATGATCCTCTTGGACATAAATAACTGAAGAAACCTTTTATTATCATTATTTCTCATAAATATCATTTATAAAGGTAGTATGTTGAACTTGACTATTCTCACACTCTAGGACAGTAACAGTGTATCCTGGTCTGTTCTTCACCAAAACTGATAAGCCCTTGCATGTTACATTCCTGCTTTGACAGAACAAAGTCTGCTAAAAATTCTGTCTGGAATTGTAGTCATTTCATTAGAAACACCGAACTCAGGTACTAGTACACAACAACAATTACTCATTCTGCTAGAACAGTCTGTAAATGGTTATATATATTATGTTATTTTTTCTTCATTCAATGGAAATGTCTAACGGCCCACGCTTTCCCCCAGATTTTCTTTTCTGGTATCACTTTGCATTTAAACATTGATGCATGTTGTACATTGCACATTAATATGACACATGAACACAGTTATGTAAAGTGTGACTTTTTTATGTTTCCACATCCATGATGTATCACAACTGGCTAGATAGATCTAGTTCCTGATGGGGTGAGGAGAGAGTTGTAAGGCCATTCAACACCACTTGCACTTAAAAAGAAATACAAGCCGACAGTAACATTCCCCTCGTAAACATTTATGAAAGCAGGGCGTTTGTCTTGAGAAGGCCAGGTCGCAGACATTTTCACAGAAATATAATATCTGTTATCACAGTTTCCTATTTATCCCACATTATTTTGGTGGAAGTTTGTGGCACCTGTGATTTTTCTTTTCTGTGTGAGATAGAACAGGACTCAAGAAAACAGAGTAAGTCTTAAGTGGGACTATGAATCCTTATCTGATGTTACAAGTACTTGAAAAATGAGATAATATCCAGACCCAAAAACTATGGAGAAGTGGGACAAAATAGGGAACACATATCTGTGATTATGGTATTGTTTTGTGTCAAGGCTCATTATATTTACTGTTTTATCTGTACATGGTGGTAACTTTAGCCACGTTAATGTAGACTGACCCTGTAGGTAGTACATGAAAAGGTAAGTGGAAAAAAACGGAAACAAAAAAAAACTGGATATTGAAATTAGGGATGCACCGATACCGATACTGAGCTCCTGTATTCGTACTCGTTAAAATGCCCCGATACCAAACGCCGATACCACACAGCATGCGATCAGTGCCATATTCAGACAAAGAAACACAGAACAACAGACAGCAGAATGGAGTTAAGGATGTCTACTACGAAGTATATGTATGCAATGAATATAATGTTAAACATTCAGTATTAACGCCTGTATAGCTGATGTGCGTGAGCTGTTAAGCAAATCACGCTGAGTGGATTGAGTGTGCGGCAGCGCAGATGCGCGATTTTGTCGAGTGAATATACCTTTCTCACAGACATCACTGGAAAGTTTGTAGTTCGGTCGGATATGTCAAAAACAAGTAGGTAAAACAATGCACAAGTTACTTAACAGTAGAGAGAGAAAGAGAGCGAGAGCGCGAGAGAGAGAGAGAGAGAGAGAGAGAGAGAGAGCGCGCACTTCTGTTGTGTGATCTTTGATGTTCACTCACTTAGCACACACATCATTTGGATTAAAACTAAATCGTAAAAATAAAACCATTCATAGGGGTATTCCCTTTAAACATAATTTATTTTCAACCTTAGTCATACACGACTTTCTGGCGAAAGTGAATCTAGCAGCCTGTGTGAAATGTGCTAGGCTGTACTTTTCTGCATTAGTACAAACACGTGTATTTGTATACGTTTTGTTTGCTTGAGTGTTTCTGCATTATATGAGTGGCTTTGGAATATAAATCACAGCACGTTTCAGATGAAAAAACGTGACTTCTATTTCTGAAAATATCACAGTTTATCACTATTTGATAAATGAAGTTAAACAACTAACATTATACATACTCTTTTGGTTCCTGTACACCAATATTTAAAAATTTTTACAAATGCAATAAAAATATCGGTATCGGTACTCGGTATCGACAAGTACCAAAAAAATAAAAGTATCGGTATCGGGCGAGTACTGGAAAAAGTGGTATCGGTGCATCCCTAATTTAAATGAATGTCCATGAATCAGACCTTGTCATAAATTATGAATGTAGGAAAGTGGTTTCATCAAAAGGTGACCTACAGTATATTTTTTAAACTAATTTGAAGCAAACATTGACTGCTTTTCACTCCACAGATAAGTGTTTATGTAACTTTCACATTATGAGGTTAAATGAATGTAAAAATTCCAAATGGCAAAGCTGTGTAAGTGAAAAAAGCCTATTAGGACAGGGAATATTTTTGTCTATCATATTGCATAGAGGAAAACAATGGTAAACAGGCAGATACATCTGTCCCCAGCTTATCTGTGTAGTATGATGCACTTAACCAACACACCTAATGCACACACCACGGTGCCTGGTAAAGCCTTCTGTAGCTGGACTTAACGATACTTAGCAAAGGTCCTTTTTTATAGGTCGCTCACCACGAGCATTTACTATAAGATTTATGGATTGACAGGTCAAGGATTGGTGACTGGCAGATATTTGTTTTCAGTAATGACTGACAGTGTTGTAATTGTGTGAATTAAAACAGCTGGGTACAAATGATAATTACTAACTACTCAAAATAAGTTAAAGATACAACACTACAGTACTTACCAATATCAGGGGAATAAATCAGTATTTTAAGAAAAATAGTCTGTCAATCCATTCCATTTCCTGTTTTCCAATCTAGTATATACATTCTGTCTCCGATTAGAGACTTTCTTAACTTAGGTTAATTACATTAACCATCATGTTATGTCATGTAATTTCAGCAGTGGACCTTAATTTAAGAATTAACTACCTTTCAGTTCATGAGTGTGAATTTAAATTGAATTGCCTACTACCCACAGGAAGTTGAAATTGCAATGTAAAGAAATTTAACACAGGTAATGAATTCTGGGAAATCTATCTATCTATCTATCTATCTATCTATCTATCTATCTATCTATCTATCTATCTATCTATCTATCTATCTATCTATCGATTATTATGTTTTGAACATGGATATTTTTCGTACAAAAACGCATCGATTCGCTACAGGAGGCCTTTTTTATGGATGCGCTTTTTATTTAACTTCTTTTGGACTGATGCATATACAAAGACAATTTTAAATATAACTCGTCTGAAAGAAGAAAGTCATATACACCTAGGATGACTTGAGGGTGAGTAATTTGTGGGCTAATTTTCATTTTTGTGTGAACTGACCCTTTAAGTTCTGAATTCCCTGCCTGGTAGAGGTGATATGTTTGCATAGAGCAGCTCAGGGCTGGTTATTAGATGCACATCTATTCTATTATATTTTCTGTCCTTTAAATCACTTTATAATCAAAGACCAGAGCTTTTTTAATGACAGGGTAACTGTTGTATTGATAAAGGGTTCACATTACTGACTGCTCACCCAGAGGTCAAAAGTCAAAGACAGAAACAGATTAGGGAGGATTTAGTGTTGTCGTCGAACAGCTTTTGATTATGCCAATCAGAATTTGCAAACGAACAAGCAAGTTCCTGCAGGAGCTTTCCGAATTAAGAAAACAACCTGAAACGGAAAGATTAGTCTCTGTCTGATCTCCTCTCATTTGAACCATTATTTCAACCATCTTCATTTTCCTGTGCCAATGGTGAAACAAATGTTCCTGTTAAACATTCCAGGATTCATCCATATTTAATTACTCCCATCTTCATTAACATATGACTCCCTTTAATGAAGAAAGTGTTACATTTATTCACACCAAATGGCAATTCTGCCTTTGATGATCTCAACAATTAGAGAACATCAAAGCCTAGGTTGTGCAAACTTGGATTCTCATTTGCATAATTGAACCAACTTGTAGACAGTAAAAAGATGAACATTTGAAATGGAAAGTGGAATTATATTTATGCTGCTTATGAAATAATTATGTACCTTGTACTCAATTAAGAATTTGGTAATTAACTTGTAGTTTAAACATAACTAAGAAATTTGATTAGCTGCTCTGTATTGAAATAGTGATGTTCCTTTTGGCAAGTCAGATTCCTCACAGTAAAATGAGAAATCTTTCATCTTTTAAGACATTTTTAACGGCAGCTGAAATAGTTAATGACACAGATTGATTGAGATTTGTGTTTAAAAAATGACCTAAATTCTGCCGATTTCATGCTAATCTCTTATCAGAGGTGTTTCTTAAGATGTCAATTCACCCGCACTAATTCTCTCTCTCTCTTTTTCACACATACACGTAGTTATGTGCACACAATTACTCACTTGATTATAAGATACTAAATGTATTCCACATTTACTCCACAGGTTTGATGTCAAATGTGTGGATCATACTTTTCTGTCCACATTATATATCAGAAACAAAAAGTTGCCTTTTTTGCAAGGTGCATGGTTTGTGAAATGAATAATTCAGAATGTAATCAATGCATTGCATCAGACAGCATAAATGCCATAATACTATCATATTACCATATTCGCTTACTGTAAAGGCTATTCACACAACACGCTCACATTACAAGCAACATTACTCTTTTTTTTTTTTGGAATGGTAGTGTATATGTGAACATAAAACAGACTTCTCTAACACTGAAAACTAAAAATGAGTGTTGCGCTATTCTGATTAATCGTGATTTTGCATCCCACAATATCAGTTACCTCTTATTGAAAATGACAAATAAATAAACTTATAATTATTTTTAGGGAGCAAAAGTGTCTCCTTCCCAAAGTGCAAATGAAACCTACGCCACTGACAATACATCTCAGAGATTTCCAAACACTACACATCGTTTCATGCCTCTCCAGTAACTAGCATATTCAAGAAGGAAAGTTCAGGAACTTGTTGTGTTTGGCCTTTGCACTCCATCCATCCCCTGTTCAAAATCAAACCCGCGTTCTCATTGTGACCTGTTCTCTACTCTCCCCTGTCGACTCTGTTAACATTAGCTAAACTAATGAGGCAGCACTCCTTATCTGCCTCCCTCCTCTCTTGACATGAGCGTCCTGCACACAGTTCTCTCGCAGTCATCGCTCCTCTGTGCGTCAGCTCCCGCAAGTCGGGGAGTCGAACCCCTCCGGCCCTCGCTCTTCGTGGGAACAACATGCTCCCCCCACCTCCCCAATGGACCTTAGGCCTTGTCATCTTTAAACCTTCAAACAACACCCGAGTCGTCCTCCCCCTTCCCACGGTTAAAATAAATTGTCCTTAGTGTAGAGCCGGCTGTCTGAAGCTTGCAAGTTAGGCCTTCCTGTCTTCAGGATTTTGGAAGCCATCCCCCAGAGAGTAAGAAAGATTTTGTGAGAAAGATGAGAGAAAAGAGGGACAGGAAAAGAGAACAAATGAGAAGAAGGTGTTGTAATTCCTACCCACTCTTGAATCAGGACATCGCCCACACACTTTTTCTCAAGCCCCCACGAGCACCAATGGCTGGGGTGATATAGCATGGGATGGGTGTGTGTGTTGTAATGACGGTGAGGTGGCGTTTAATGGCTGGCCAAAGTATCCTCGTGGGTGACTGCCGTTCCCATGCCCCGCTGCATTCCTCCCTCAGATCCCAGACGCGTTCATTTGCTACTATTTATTTTTCCTTCCCCCTACGTGGAGGCCAGGATGTACAACGAATGCATTACCAGTGACCTGAGTGGGAGGGGAAACATTGGAGTCCTCCTGAACACAAATGAACACACACACACACAAATGGTGCCATTAGTGCGGCACCCAAGGGGTTATGCTCTCCTTTTAACACAGCAGTGACACCGCGTGTAGTGCGCTCTGGGTAGTTGTGGAGCAACTTGGCCCATGTTGAAGTCTGTGTGATTATCTCATGATTAACCCAGTTTTCTCAAGTATTGATAAAAATGTTCCATGTAAGTTTTTTATTTATTTATTTTTTTGTCAGTGATAATAATTCGGCAAAAAAAATGCACATCATGAATATAATTGAGATATTAATCCAAATAAACTGCTAACAAAAAATATGGCGATATTAACAATGCACTGACAACTGTTTTTTGAAGATGGGAAATCTAGAAAGAATGATTCTTTTAAATTATACAATCATAGTCTGTAGATTTTTTACTGTCTTTTCTGTCATTTTTGATCAATTGAATACATCCTTGCTGAATAAAACTATGATTTTTTTTTTGTATTACTGGTCCCAAATGTTTGAACAGTAATGCAATATTTCAACTTACAAAAGTTGATGATAAGTGTAATGATAAGTCATCATTACACAAAATGATGCGAATGCTAAGTAACACACTTGTCAGAATGTGTAGGTCAAAGTGTAAATGCAATCTTTCTGTAAATATAGAATAAAACCGACAATGAATATCTAAAGAATAACAAATTTACAATATTGTATTACAATAGTGTTCTCAATGTCTGGCTCCTAACAGGAAGTATAACACACTGGCCAGTTTTTCTTACTTGAGTCTTTAAGTCTCCAGTAAACTGCCTTGACGGCATCCCTGAATTGTTCACGCTTGTAGTATTGAGGTCTGTAACTTGTGGGCTGAACCCAGGGTGGCACCATGAGGGCAGCGCTGATCCGCATCTGCACATCTATATCATGATGGCCAGGGACTCAGCCACATCACAGTGAGGGAGATTATCAGCCATGATAAAGGTAAGAGAGCTTTGGGCCTTTGGATTTAGGTCAGTAAGATCCTAATTTCATTTTCTTTCCGTTTCAGTGCTGATAATGGGTTATTTTATATTAGTATAGGCCCTGTGTGCAGTAGATGCTGATGGACAGGGCTGTACAGGTATTTGAGATAAGCAAAATAAACCTAAGAAACATTTTAAAAATGAGAAGAACAAAAATGGAAAATTTATAAATAGTTCAGTACGGTCATGATACAAATAACCAATATATTCTTAACAACTATGATGTATTTATGAATATAATTTATATCGGAAACTCCTTTTGCATCTGTAGATAAGACTGTATATTTTAAAAAAAATTGGCTTCAATAATGAATGTCACAGCACTTTTCCACAAATGTACATATATTATGTTAATATAGCACATAAGTCATGTTGTGAGATATAAAAAAGTCCCAATTGTGAAATTTCGCAAATTCAAGAAATAATCACAATTATGAGAAATTAAATTGTGACTTCACAGTATAGTTATATTGTGAAAAATAAACTCAAAATAAACTCAAAGTCAGAGATATAAAGTCAAATGTGGAAATATAGTCATATTATAAGATAAGTCAAACTGTCAGATGTAAAGTTACATTTTGAGATATAAAGAACAAATTGCGAATATAGTTGCAATTTATATAGCTGCAATTTCAAGAAATGGTCACATAAAAAATAAACTTGCAAATGCACAATATAGCCATATTGTGAAAAATACAGTCAAAGTGCGAGAAACAAAGTCAAACAGTGAGATATGGAGTCACATTGTGAAATATAAAGTAAAACTGCGAGATAGGTATGACAGTAAAAGCTGTTAAAAAAACACCAAGATGTGTTCTGGACAGTACACATTTCAGGAGACAAACCAATAACAAGAAGATTACAGTGACAGTCTTGTTACAGGGCACAGATTCATCCAATCAGTAAGGAAAAGATGCTCTAAAACATGAAGAACATCTAAAAAGGAAACAGGCCTAAATCCCCAGCTCATGAGTTCTTCCTGAGGCTCTTCTCCCTGGGAAAGCACGGGGCAAGCCAAACACCCCACACTTTCTCAAAGCCCTCACAATCTGCAGATCTAACAGGCCTACTTCCTGTCGGGGGAACTTCCCACCTCTCCCTGCTGGAGAAGAACAGGATGCAAGGACCCCCTAGGTGATCCAAACGTAGAGAGGACATCGCTCTGGGGGCCCTGTACAGAGCTATCATAACACACCACAGATTCACACTTTCTTACCCCTCCAACCCGGCCCGTACTTTCTCACAGAGTTTGTGATGTGCTGGTTTGTGCACGATGGCCTCTCAAACAGGAGGACCGCCGCCTTTTCAGCCCTTAGAAATTATTGTTCTTGCCTTGTCTATTATTTCAGCCAAAGACACTGATGGACCAGGCCTCCGTTAGGGTCTTTTTTTTTCTCTAACTGTCTCTCTGTTTTTAAATGACCAATTATCTTGATTTACTAAAACCTGACATGCAGTGAACTGCATTCTCACGTCAGCCCCAGGAAGAGCGACGCCACTCTCCCGGACGTATCTCCATTTAAAAATGCATAAATATTTGTTCTCTTAAGGACCACATTGACAAATGCTCTAAAAACAAGTCGTTTAGTGACGCTCAATAAATCTATATTTAGCTACCACTACAGCTGAAACTCAAGTCATTGACCCCGAGGGAAAAAAAGAGGTTTTAAAGAGAGTGAAAATGTATTTGGTGCTGGAGCACATCTGGGATTTGTTACCCTCATGGAGGTAGGTATTAAAATGGGAAACACGCTGGATTTTCCCTGAGCGTATGCCTTAGTGACTCTAAACAAAGCAGAACATTTACACTTCCGTTTTACATGCGGATTAGAGAAGAGCAACATGCCCCCGTGAGTCCACCTGGTCGGATTCCGCTATCACAACAATGTTGGACCAACGAACCAACTATTGGCCTAATCCTTGTGAGAAACAATCAACGTGCCGTTTTGTAGACTGGGGGATGTCAACGAGTTCGAAGTTCTCCAGTACATTACTGGACGCTTTGCTGTTAGCAACTTGAAATTATCCCATGCTTCACTTGGAGACCATGTCATTTCAGTCCATCCCACATAAGTGCTCTAAGCACTGTGTTCTTTTTCCAGTTGCCTGACATCTCAGGCTGACTGCACTAACATCAGTGATATACAAATGAGGAAGCGTTAAGGGCTGGCTAGTTCGTTACAAAAAGCTTTCTGCAGGGTAAAATAAAAAACAAAACAAAACAACAACATAAAACAGCTAATTTGGACAAGACAGTGAACACATCATGAGAAAACATGCCACTCGTGACACCCATGTCATTAGTAATCAAACAAAAGTTGATAAATTGAATATAATTAGCATGTGTCAGATGCTTTTAGTGTAATCAGAAATGATGGGCCAGCCAGTTAAGCATACACATTAAAAAGTCCCAGAGTGCTTCTTTAAGTAGAAATATTGGTAATTTCTTTCTGGCAGTGTGTCATTATGGATTATGGCGGATTTGTCAGTTTTAGAAGAGTAATACAGACTAATCACGCTGACCATCTTAACACATGTATTCATCCTTTGCAATATTTTCCCAAACAACATATTGGGAAATAAGAAAAAGTAATGTTGTCAGGAGCATAAATTTAAGGGATAACTGGTGAACTCAACAGACAGCATTTTTTGCTTTATTTGTCATGCTACAGTACAACATTGAACATACAGGAAAATTTAAATGAATAAAAAAAATGTTTTATTATTGATATGATGAGCTGAGAAATCTAATCTATATTACTATATATATATATCTATATTCTCTGAGGAATATGTATTATATATATATTATAATATACAGTTTCTATGCTTAAACAGGCTGCATTTCTTTTGATCAGTAGTGTCAGTAGTATTGTGAGATATTACAATAAAAAAACTGTTCTATTTTAAAATGGTATTTATGACGAAGCTGGATTTTCAATAACCATTACTCCAGTCTTCAGTGTCACATGATCCTTCAGAAATCATTAATAATATGCTGACTTGATGTTCAAGAAACATTTATTAATATCAATGTTAAAATCAGTTATGTTGCTAATATTTATCTGGAAACTGTGATACATTTTTTTCAGCATTCTTTGATTCAAAGTACAAAAAAATTGTTCATCGAAATAGTATAAATGTCTTTATTGTCATTTTTCAGCAATTTAATGCACGCTGAATAAAATAATTAATTTATTTAAAAAAATATTACTGACCCCATACTTTTGAAAGGTAGGTATTAATAGTTTACTGGACATTAGTTTACTTGAATGGCTGTATGATGGGGCAGGCAAAACATGTTAATCAAATAAATACAAGAACACATTTTAATCAGTTGATCTGAATTGCTGCATGGATGCACCGCTTTGTAACATAAGTTGTGTTCTGAGTGTGACGTTAAACTCCTGTGTGAAGAATGCAGTTCCCAGTAAGTGTATGAGCAAACTGTGATTATACTCATGCCTGATATGGCCTTTGAATCAACACCTCCAACGAGTGAGGGGCTCTTAGCAGCCATTAGAGACCACATACAAAGAGCTCTCAGCTGGAATCAAAACTGTATGCACTGCACAATGAACTCAACTTCCTCTAATTCATTTTCCACCTGTGGAGGCATGGTCCAGCATGTTCTCTTAAGGAGAACTCAGAACATTAAAACAACTCTCCAATGAACCAGTGATGAATAAACCAGAAACAACCTGATGGCCTTCTTGTACAGAGGACCTGAGAGAGAACAGCTGGCTTATAAAGTTAGAAAAACCTCTAAACCCTGATGATTTTTTTTTAATAATGTAAAAGTAGCAGCCAGTTTACAAAGTGCAAACATACATATGAAATAAAATAATCATGATTATTTTGAATCTGCTAAAATTTTGAGTCCCAAGTTCTGCTTTTTTTTGCTTTCAAAATGTAATGCATTCAGTTTTAATGCATTTAGAGGGAATTCAATGATGATTAAATTCCACCATACAAAACTGCACATTACTTTTTTAATGTCCTATTTTCTATTCTTTTAATGCCAGTTTAGGTAATTGTGTTAAATAAATGTAATTATGTTCAACATAATTAACTTTCATAGCTTTAGTATGTACGTGAGGGACCTTTGTTTAAGAGTGCCAATCATCAACAGTACATTATACCAGACACAGTGGTCTATGTTTCTGCAAATAAAGACGCATTGGTTGTGTTCTAAACAAACAAAAATAAATACATAAATAATTTTTTTTTAAAACAATGGTATCAGATCTCTGCAGCCGTAGACAATTTTAGCAACAACGCACCAACATTGAAAACCCTGAAAGAGCACCAACATACAGCATTTTAATGACCTCTAATACACCTTACAACAGCAGACAGCCACACATTAAAGGGGTGCTATTATGCTTTTTCACTTTTTCAACTTTAGTTAGTCTGTAATGTTGCTGTTTGAGCATAAAAAATATCTGCAAAGTTACAAAGCTCAAAGTCCAATTCAAAAGAAGATATTTTATTTAACAGAAATCACTTCTCAAAAACTACAACAAACGACTCGTTTGGACTACAACACATATTTTCCGGGATTTGTGATATCACAAATACCGACGAATGGGATGAGACCTGGTTGAGCTGCACTAGAGAAGGCAATGAGTGTTATCACTATGTCGGAGACACGCTAGCTTTCCCAAGGCAGACGAACTTAGAGTGGTTGCAAACATCTGGGTTTAAATCGCGCTCAAATTCATTTGATTTTGACGCAATATTTACACTGAAGCTGCAGGCGGCTATGGTAAGGGGCATGACATTTCCCGACCAGGCGCAGAGTGGTGCCAATCACAACACACACTGGCCCAGCTAACCAATCACAGCACATTTCGTATTTCAGAAGGTGGGCCTTCATTTGATACAGGAACTATTCGAGCCGTTCATGCCAGACTGGGGAGAGAGGTGTTGTAATAATGTAAAATATGTGAAAAATAATGTGTTTTTCGAAAACAACTTAGTATGAGAGCCTGTTCTAGTACATCCCCCAAAACAAAATCAAGACTTTGTAAAAGAGCATAATAGGACCCCTTTAAGCTAGCGGACCGAGGATTTAGCCCAGGCTTACAAGACCTCTTCACTCCTGACATTTATTTTATCTCACCACATGGACGTTCAACTTGGAAAAACTACTCAGACAAGGTAGAGGATTTGGTGGAGCAGCTTTATTTTCATTAATCAGTCTTTAAAAAAGCAATCTCCAGACAGATGTTTTTGCCTCCTTTTATTTTTTTATTTCTGACGGGCAACTGTAAAGCCGTTTTAGGACAGGATTGAGAGCAGGACGCCACCTGTGTCGGCAGTTCCACAGCACGGGCTCTTGTCCGGGGGAACATCTGAACTAATCTGGTCAGATACAAGAAGTGTTCAGTATGCTGATACAGATGTACTGGACATATTGCTGTCGGTGAGCTGGGGCCAGACGTGTCAAGCTGAAATTGAACAGCCGATCAAGGCAACCATGGATAAAAATGTTTTTTTCCCTTAATCTAGTGTAGAGTTCAGTGTGACCGCCTCATTGATCTCCAGGGTTATCATATTGTAGAGCCTCATGAGGGTGTGTGCCAACATATTTTTCAGCTCATGAATGAGTCATCCCACAGTAAGAGTAAAACTCTTACTCTCAAAAATATGATTCATACTAAATAGTTGCATTAGACAGACAAAATAGCACAAGTACCAAACCACATGCTTGAACCACATTCATGGCTGTTTCTTCAACTATGCTCACTTTTCACACTGTCTCTAGTTTAATTTGTCTATTAAAAATGGCTTTATATGTATCACAGGAAAACAGTTTTTTTCTCTCTGAACCAATAAACTGATTTCACCACATCACAAATGATGCATTGTGTTTTTCATTGTGGTGGAAATGACAATGTAAAAGTTTTAGAAGAAAAAAAGGCAGCTGTATACAGTAGCTAGCATTTTTGTATCATAATTTTTTAATTGTATAATATTTTAATAGTGTATATTAATTATCTTAGATATTATTAAGTATTTAACATTTTCACTTGTATTTCGGAGTTACAGCTTGATTAAAAACAACAGTAGTGATTTTACATGATTTTTAGTTATAGTCATAAATAAAGTTCCACTAGTAGTTTTACACGGACTTTCTGTCTCAGAAGGCATCCTGTCATCACTCAACGCTTTGATATTATAGTCAGCACGCTGAAGGCATGATGATTCTAATCCTGAGGCAAGGATTTTGGTTTTCTCATTCAAAACTTCAGGACAGCCACAACCAATCAGATTCCATTCCATTAGAAGTTCAGTTGAGACAGAGTCCACTGTAAGACTCATACAGCTCAAGAGACAAGGTTAATGCTGCCAATGGCAAGCAGTCAGTGAGATTTTAAAATAGTGGAGGAAAGCATGCTGGACTACCTGTAAAGAGTGAGAATTTCTGTTGCATACACTGCAATTCACAACAAGGTGACAGTCACCATGGACGTAAGCCAAGTGGGGCGAGCTCCCAAAATCCCATTTATACTAAGGGCAAGTTTAATCTGGGCTTTGGTGCCATAATTTAACATTTAAAATTTTGTATATTTGCTGCTCTTCGATGATAGATGCCTGCTTACAGTCCCCCACCTTTCTGTGCCCAGTTTAACCTCTGATCACAGTATTGGCTTCCAGCAGTGAGTTTAAAATATATTTAGACTGAAGCCATTCAGAGTCCCATTTCATAGACAAAGCCCTCAGCTCCTGAAAACCTCATCCATCCACCCCCATCCATAATCATTTGTCTGGTGCAGCTGATGTGCATTCCCTGCTGTTCGATTTTTCCTTAAAGGAATATTCCGGGTTCACTACAAGTTAAGCTCAGTTGACAACATTTGTAGCATTATGCTGATTGACACTTTTTTGGTGTAATTTTTACTGTCATTTTAGAGTTTTAACTATTCCGCTGTCATGGCAACACAGTTGTTTAATTGAATATAAATTTACACAGAAGGGTAGTAAATGATTTATTTTCCCACTAAAGTCATATTAACACACACACTTAATCAACATTATGCCACAAATGGTGTCGATTGAGCTTAACTTGTATACTTAAACCAAAATTTTCCTTGAACATTTAAAATGAGTACACTACTAAACTAAATATTGCTTATTTGTGGCTCTCATTTTCACACCACCTGAAATCTAAGGGATTTTTGGTGAATCCAGAAACTACAAAAATGTAGCTACAGTATGAACCTTAAAACTATCAGTTGACCAGCCTTTCTGGAAAATGCTTCACAATTCCTGTTTAGGTGAAATTACTCTTTAATGAATCCACCAATGAACTGGAAGAGTATTGAATTACTTTAGGCTGAAATAAGCATACCCTCTACATTGGCAGCGTCTCACCACAAATTTGATATGATTATTGTTCCATTATTTTGCTTTTGGAAGGATTTTCGGGGCTCCTCTCGTCAAATGTAACTCAAAACAACCTGAATGAACGTGGTAAAAACTCTAGAAAATGAACCAGGCTGATTAATTGAGGTGAGAGGCGCATGTCTGTTTAAAAACATCAGTGACATTTCACTGGGATTGAATAATTGCAGCCTGTCATATGTGAAAAACATTCAAAAATAAACCGCACTCTTTGGCAGCGGAGACATCTCCTTGGTGAATTTTAAATTATATGTTGTCGATGGAAGTATTTGAGCTATAATTTGGTGTCTCTCTTTCATAAAAGTTTAAACTCATTTAATTTAACAGTGCTGAGGGAGCTTTCCAGTTCATGGATCACTTTCCACTCTCTTCACTCAATGGAGATGATCGCTGTCTTTGTTACAGAAATGTCGGAGATGTGATGCTATTATTCTTTCAGAGCAACAAGGTCATTAGCAGATGGCTAAAATGCTGCATTTCCCCTTACTGCCAATGTGCTTAGCAAGACACATGTATATCTTCCCTTTCACCAGTGTTATAAATCAACATGGTTTTCTTGGTTGTTAAAGCATGAAAGGTTCTCAGTTTACAGAAATATATAATTAAGCACACACTTCACTCTTTTAAATACCTTAATGCATTATTTTTTCACTTTAACATATTGCTATAGAGCAGTACTCCATCTAAACAAGCTCCCAAATAAAGGAAATTTGCTTTGCCACATTTTCCCTGTGCTTTTTTTCTGTATCACTTTGTTCCAACATCTGCCAAATAGATAGCTATTCCAGATTTGTGGCATTTGGAGGCATTACATGAATTTATGGCTTGTTTTAACCTTTTTTGCGCCTTGGAAATTGTGACAAAAAATATTAGTTTTTTTAGTAACAGATGCTAGTTTAGAAAAGCATCTGTTCAGGGATACACAATGGTCTCAGCATGCCTGATCTCAGAGCAGTGTCACAGATCAGTGGGGCCTGCGAGGATGAACCAAGAGGTCAGGATTTACCAGCGTCCTCCCCACGCTCAGATAAAATCCTACTAGATTCTGTGTGACTGGATATGTTTACAGTGTACCTGCATTATGTTTGAAGGG
The DNA here is from genome assembly GCA_018155175.1 of Sinocyclocheilus anophthalmus. Lineage (NCBI taxonomy): Eukaryota > Metazoa > Chordata > Actinopteri > Cypriniformes > Cyprinidae > Sinocyclocheilus > Sinocyclocheilus anophthalmus. The sequence continues at coordinate 415,556 of JADLZN010001916.1, forward strand.
TAATAGAGAGAAAGCGATGTATTGTCCCGACAAACTGCTCAGATGCTGTAGATATAATCAGATTACTGTAAGCGTCCTGCTGCTAGTGAAGGGAAATAAATAAATATATAACTTAGCTTTTTAAAAGCATTTATCCATTGAATTACAAGCTCACCTGAGGACATGTGTGTCTGACTGTGCATGTGTTGGTGTGTGTTGTGACAGCAAAATCAGTTTCACAGATGTTGTAACATTTAGATGTGATCAGCTCAATATAGCCTATTTTGAAAAAATAGTATTTATTGTAAATATATCTATCTATCTATCTATCTATCTATCTATCTATCTATCTATCTATCTATGGCTTTGCAAGTTAGGCAGTTGCAAAGTTAGCATGTTTCTTAAAACAGCATGACCCTGCAAATATATCTTAACCACCTTGAAACCGCTTGCCTGATATTTACCACTCAAACAATCAGGTTGATAGAAAGCTTGAATACTCACTTGAAAACCATCTTGGTCAGCAATCGCATTTGAGACCCTCAGACAGCCTGCCAAGTGAAATAAGCATGGAAAGTAAAATTAACTGAATGTCCATGTGCCAGACCTCAGCTTCAATCCTGGAACGCAGGAACCTCTCACAGGGAATGCGATAGCAAGCCTCTGACGCTTCCTACTAGTCACACCCATACACATGGGAAAGTCGTGGCCTAATGGTTAGAGAGTCGGACTCGTAACCCAAAGGTTGCAGGTTCGAGTCTCGTACCGGCAGGGATTGTAGGTGGGGGGAGTGAATGTACAGCGCTCTCTTCCACCTTCAATACCACGACTGAGGTGCCCTTGAGCAAGGCACCAAACCCCCAACTGCTCCCCGGGCGCCGCAGCATAAATGGCTGCCCAGCACTGGCTGCCCTCCGGGTGTGTGTTCACGGTGTGTGTGTTCACTGCTGTGTGTGTGCACTTAGGATGGGATAAATGCCGAGCACTAATTCCTAGTATGGGTAACCATACTTGGCCACATGTCACATCACTTCACTTCACACGCAGGCCCCATGACCTCATATTCCTACTTTCCTAACCCTGTTGCGAGAAGCTCCCCGGCGTCATCAGACAAAAGGAGAAACCCTTTCCAAGAAAAATATATTAGGGCCTTTATTTGCTCAAGGGCTGTGAAGAATGCTCTTGATATAGAATCCAGTAGTTGATACACATTTTTATAATTTCATGGCCTCCTGAGCACTGAGTATACAGTTGTACGGTGTGTTGATACAGTGGGGAGCGGGGTGGTAAATGGGCTGATTGGGCTCACGCCGCACTATGGGCTGTTGAGAATGTAAAAGCAATGAGGTTTGAACTTTCTCCACGACAGCTCAGTCCTCAGACCAACCGATCTTTACCACATTTTTGGTCAGCTCCTCTGGACATCCATTTGTTTTCTCAACCCGCTGTATATGTGACTGAGGTTTCAGTCCATGAACACAGTACAGCCACTAATTTGTACTCCTCCGGCTGTTTTTGAAACATGTCAAACTACCGCTGCTCTACTTGTAAGCTGTCAAATTCAGGAATGTGTCATATTCTTGTTCTAATACATTTTCTGAACTTCAATGCACAACAATTGATCAATGTCAAGTTCAATGTTTTTGAATTTTGCCTCCAAATGCCAAATCACTGTAAAATACTGTCACAAAACATGATATGATTGGAGTGGACTATGGACACTTGTCACTTTGAAATATGGCATCATTCATAGACCTTGCCATTTGTGTCTGTTGATTAGGCACATGGATATGTTTCAAGAGAAAAATTATGGAAAGAAGTTAAGTTGTCATTTCCACTAAATAGCATGTTTATGCACAGCTGTGGTTTTGAAATTGGTACCTTTTGACATAAAGCACAGTCAATTGTCTAAAATTTGGTCTGCTGAGCACAGTCGAGGTTTTGTAGTTAGTCCCTCGTCTCTGGCCTCCACAGGTATTTGAGGGAGGCTTCCCAAAACAGGACTGAAAAATAAAACAGTCCGCACCAAATCAGCCTCTTCTCCTCATTTTTTTTCGTCAAGAGTTTTAAGAAGTCTCATTTGACATATAATTTCAGCTGTGGTCCTTTTGAAAGTGGCACCGTGGCTTGGCTGACATTTGACAAACCTGTGTGGAGTTGACAGCATTGGTCTGTGGTATACCTTATTTGAAGCGAGGCTGCTTGCAGCACAAAAAAGATTTGAGTAACTGTTTTGAGAAACACCGCCACGTTAACTGCAGGGCCCAGAGAATGAGAGCTGAACTAGAGAGGCATGATCTCCACCTCCTCTGCCTTCAAATCAAACTTGCCAAGGTTGCTTGTTAGTAAAATGTCCATAATTAAGGGTCAGTTACTGTGACATTCCAAAGTGACCTCATGAGTATTCATCAGTATTCATATGCAAAGTGGTTCTAGCACGTGTACATTTTATGACAATACATTTGTATTAAACATATTGATAGCATTTATGTATGAACAACTTAAAAATCTTTTCAGCTTTGTAGAGTATTAGTTGATTATATTGTATTTCTAATAAATTATATTAATTAGATGTTTTACAGCAATTGCATTTAACACAGTTTGCATTTACCAAATTTAACAATTAAAAAGGTCAAAAATATAAAAAAGTACAGTGTTTCACTTATATTTCATACGTTTGAGTTTTGATAATTAAATTCAGCCATATAAGTTCAAATGACTTTATCCTGAAATCCTGACATCACTAAAAGTAAAAGGCCGTGAGAAGATGTGCATTACAATGACTTTACCATGAGAAAGAGAAATTCTTAGGCATAACAGAAAGCAGAGCGGTAAAATATCACTGTAATGCGAGTTTCTTTTATTGCTTTATAAAATAGTGGGAACAGCAATATGATAATTGAGTTACATTTAATATTAATAATTATAATAATAACAATTCTTTCTCCACACAATATGACTCATTATTCTAACAATAACATTAATGATATTAATTTCTAATAATAATATAACTGTGTTTCAGTATCTACCCAAGTACACAAAAATATATTTGTGACCCTGGACCACAAAACCAGTCGAAATTGAGATGTATAAATCATATGAAAGCTGAATAAATAAGCTTTCCATTGATGTATGGTTTATTAGGATCGGACAATATTTGGCCGAGATACAACTATTTGAAATCTGGAATCTGAGGGTGCAAAAAAAATCTAAATATTGAGAAAATCGCCTTTAAAGCTGTCCAAATGAAGTTCTTAGCAATGCATATTGCTAATAAAAAATTAAGTTTTGATATATTTACAGTAGGAAATTTACAAAGTATCTTCATGATCTTTACTTAATATTCGAATGATTTTTGGCATAAAAGAAAAAATTATTTTGACCCATACAATGTATTTTTGGCTATTGCTACAAATATACCCCAGCAACTTTAGACTGGTTTTGTGGTCCAGGGTCACATTTGTACACTTTACTTGCTGGACTTACAAATACAAATGAGATCACCTTTTTTGTTGTGACCAGTACACATGATTGATAAATGGTGAACATTTAATGCAGTGTATGCATCTCAAAACATCTAATAAATATACAAGAGTACATTATGTTTGGACTGGTCAACAGTAAGCACACATGCTATATTTCTAGCCAAGACCCCTTCACTGTATGTGTGCATGCATTTCAAACACTCATAATTAAAGAGGTAAAATAAAAACGCAACACACTCATTCTCTGTTAATTTGCAGACACCAACAAAAATGGAAAACAGACAGCAAATGGAGCTTCCAACCCTGATACACACTAGAGCCAGTGAAGTGTGTCAAATCTAATTGGAATATATGAATGTTTCCTTTGTCTGTTGCCCCTATCCCACTTGGCAGCAAGGGAAAATCGGCTAGATACTGTTTTATTTATATTTTTGATCACTTTTGATCAATTTTGATGGTTATGTTTTGTAAGAGTACACATAATCTATCTATCTATCTATCTATCTATCTATCTATCTATCTATCTATCTCCTGCCTAAATGTAAAAAAACATATGCCATTGAAAGTGCCATTGCTATATTTTAGACACAACGGTCTTGCCGATTAAATTAGTCAACCACAACCAAGTAACTCAAACATCCAAGTGGGCAAATCATAAAAATGTGCAACCACAATTTTTAATGGCATCAAACCTTCCACAGAATCACTGTTGGCAAGAAAAGCAGTTCTCACCCCATTTTGCAGCATTCATTAAACTGTCTAGTATAATACCTTCACTCTAAGTATCCCCTTTTACAAAACAAAACAATTTTGTGACAAATTCAATCTTTCTAATGAAAGTCAACATAATCCTGTCCTGTGTGCAGATAGGTTAACCATCAGCAAATCAATCACCCCAAGGTCTAGTGAGTGACCCCTGGCACCCTGTCATCCCTTCATTCAGAGGCAGAAGGAACACAGTGGATTCCTGGACTTGGACACGGATGGAGTCTCTGAGAATATACTATCAGAGGCTCTCAGCAGCTCCACCAACAATAATAAAAATGCCCTGACTTTAAGGTGACATTCCCAATTTATGACTATTTGTGTCTATGAAGTGTATTCCTTGGCTCCTGACTACTTCAGCCTGTCTCGTAGAGAGAACGATACATTTGGTCACTTGGAAATCCTTGTCCTTCTTTATTGAAGTGCCTCTCACTATCATGCTGTTTAGCTTACTTTGCATATCTAATTGACTTTAAAATACATTGATAAATAATTACATTTTGATTTATGAATGCTATTATCCAGTATATAGTTATACAGTGAAACTAAGTATCCAAAGAAACTAACAGTACATTTACCAATTATTCGCACAGAACCACAACTGTAAATATATAGCATTAATTCAATGCATGTACATGCATACACTACCATTCAAAAGTTTGGGGTTGATACAATTTTTTCTCTTACGCTTACCAAGGCTGCATTTATTTGATCACAAATCATGAAATATTACAATTTAAAATAATTGTTTTCTATTTTAATATGTTTTAAAAATATTACTAACCTTTTGAACATTTGAACTATAGTGTATTTCAACTTTGATTATTTTGTATAGGACAACACTGCAGTGCCATACTATCGGGAGATTCTGCATGGAAATGTCATATTCCGAGATCATCAATAGTCAAATGATCGCAGTAAAAATTTATAATCTATCATTACTCAATTGGGTAGGCAGGAAGAATATGGACATGCTTGAAATGTGCAAATAGGCTAAAACCAGCAGGACCACGAAGCACCGCTTTATATTTTATTTACAAAAAATGCTTGATTCTTTGTCTCATGCCCTGCAAGAAACTTCCTGTTTTGCTGGCCTTTCTTTCTCTTCTCAAAAAACAAGACAAAAAAAAGTTATGCTCTGTTCAAAAAAGACATGATTAATGTAGAGAGCAAATAAACGGAAATTTGATGTCTACTGAAAGGGGGCCTCTTTGTAAAATGAAGCCATTGAGAACAATGAGCCATGCGGAGCCATTTTGGACCTGCCAAATAAAGTTTGACTTCTGTGGAGGCCACAGATGCTATGGCAACACGCTCTGACAGGGAGTTTATTTTCTCTAAGCTCTGGTGGAATATTAATAACTGAGGCACACATCCTGCCAAGTGGATCTGGATGGGGCATAATCCCAAACTGCGCGGGAAACACAAGTTGAATGTCAAATCGCTTGAGCTCCTGGTATTCCATCATGTATATGCAAAACGTTTGCGTTCGTCTGATGCCATTTTGGCTTTGACGATGTTATATCAGCGTTGCAACTGTCAGTAGGTTATTTTCAACTTTTAAAGCGCTGAGGTTTTGTTAATGTAACAAAAGACTGAATTAATCTCCACAGTTCAGAGCGTATTCAAGATAATTTTTTTCTTCTCCTTTTGAGGTGGAATACATCAATTTACTAGCCTAGCAATTAAATATTGCCTAATATATCTCAATAATACCACATTTGTATTGTAAAACACAGAGACGCGTCCAACATATTATTGTTATTACTAAATCAATAGCACAGTTTTAATTTCCTACAATTCCCTGTTTATGTAGAATCCCCCAGTGCTCAGACTATGGCTGCTTTCTCAGGGTGGGAGTCAGGTACCGCAGCCAGAGCGCCATGGGTCTGGTCTCTTAAATGTAGGGACTGCTATCTCGCATGTGTTTGACACAGTGTCAGGCCACAAAACTCCCACCAAAGCACTCAGGCACTGGGGATGTTATGTTTTCCCCAGCCCCTAATCATTTTTGGCCCCGGACCCACTTCCTGTTCTGCAATGAAATGGTTCAGGAATGCCATTCCTCTGATACAAGCGAGGTAGGGAGAGAGAGGGCCGTGGAGAAAGTCTTCCTGCGGTCTATGTGTGTGTGAGATAGTGACACTGACCTGTTTGAACAGTGATGGCTTGGCTCTCACGTTTCTAAATCCCTTGTGTCAACATACTGCACATTAATACACATTTTTAGACCACACTCCCTCACACTCTTCGACTTGTTGAGCTGGAATGCATCAGGCGACAGGGGAGTGTAAAGGACAAACTTTTCCCACATCGAAGCAGCGACAGACTTTCGAACCTTGGCCCTAAAATAGCTCAGTTCGGTTCAACTGAATTTTAAATCGGAGGTCAACCATAGATGGAGATGGCGTCACATCTCATTAACACAAACAAGCACAATGTCACAAACTTTCGGCATCTTTATTCACAACTAATGGTCTCGGTTTTCGTCTTGGGCGAGGTTTGCTCACTTATAATTCATTACAATCTGTTCTAATGTTCCATATGCCACAACAGCATTGTAGAGGCTCAAATCTAGAGCGCGATTCAGTATTTTATGGGTTTGATTTACATAACCCTCATCCAGACCACATCAAAGCCTAATGCGAAGAGTAAAGAGCACGTCAAAAGGCTCCCCGGAGCGACGTGATGTCTTGAGAGGATTCAAAGCAAACACACGCTGCCCACAGAAGTCCTCCGTATGGAGCCTCTCTCTTTTTTCCGCTTCCCCCCCCCCCCTTTTTTCTGCTCTTACAGGGGTGTTGAAGTGACTGCGGTGCATTTTTATACAGTTCCATCCCCTCTGAAAAGAAGGCGCCTCAATTGGCTTGAACAATGTTTAAATAATCAAGGAGCTGTGAGTCTTTGAACTAATTTCACAAGGAGAGAGATCCAGATGTGGCGTCCCTCGCTCTGGCTCTCATTCTGGTTTCGAATGCAGCGTGAGTGCGAAAGGCCTTTACCTCATCTTGTGGCACCATTTGGATTGAAGTTTGATTCTGTCAACATTAGAGCAGGAATGATGGAGTCAAAATAAACATTGCAAAAGTGGTAATGCATGTGACATTTGCAAAAAAAAAATGTTCAAAGAAACAATTCGTAGAAATCTTTCATATCTAGCATATCTGCAGGTATAGTGTTCTGTGCTTTCAGCCAATACACTCAAATTATAATATATTCATCCCTTCGGTGCCATGTGTTTGTAATTGCCCCAAATGATCCTGCCTAGAAATGTGCGCTCAACATTTTCTTGACTTCTCTTGGGTGTCGAGAGAGATAAACGTGCGTATGAAAATTCTGAGCGAAAAGGGCCACACAAGATTTCATCAAACATTTCATTTGTATACGTTCATCGGAGGGATATCTCTAGTGGTGGGCGCCGGATTTGTGAATGGTGCGGTTGATTTGCGAGGATTGGGTGGGTAAAGGATGTGCGTCAGAGGGACTGGATTGCCTTTGGCAGGATGAAATTACTGAAATTTGGAAGGCAGTGCTTTTATTTGAGTGCCTGTAACAAAGATAATTTTACAAGGTTTCCGTTCATTAAGTGCTGCTCAGGTGCAGCACAGACGGGAGCATTTGCATGCGTGGGCACACACACACAAACACACACACACACACACACAGGTTTGTTTTTGTGAAAATTGGGGACATCCCATAGGCATAATGGTTTTTATACTGTACAGACCGTATATTCTATTGCCCTACACCAACCCTACCCCTAAACCTACCCCTCACAGGAAACTTTGTGCTATTTCAGATTTTCAATACACTCCATTCTGTGTGATTTATAAGCGTTTTGAAAAGTTGAGACATGGGGTAATGTCCTGAAAAGTCACCTTCTCCTTGTAATACCCATGTCATACCTTTGTTATTATACAAATGTATGTCCTCATTTGACACAAAAACGAGCACACACACACACACACACACACCCACCACACACACACACCACAGGTTGGTTTTGTGAAAAGTGGGTACATCCCATAGGCGTAATGGTTTTTATACGGTACAAACCGTATTTTCTATCGCCCTAAACCTACCCCTCACAGGAAACATTGTGCTATTTCAGATTTTTAATACACTCCATTCTGTGTGTTTATAAGCGTTTTGAAAAGTGGGGACATGGGTAATTTCTGAAGTCACCTCTCCTTTTACAGTACTGTATAGCCTTTATGTCCTCATTTGTCACAAAAACGCGCACGCACACACACACACACACACACACACACACACAGCACCACACACACACATGCATGCATGTCCTTCACATCTGCACACATCCTGTGTGCAAAAACTATAATATTTAAACTTAATGTCACGAGCTGTGTAAAATAAAGCGCATGATGAAGGAGCAAAATCCAAAACCAAGAGTTCTTTAATAATAGTCCACAAGGAAAGCACAGGAGTAAACAAAACACAACCACAACTAAGCAAACATAATACCAGACAAAGGGCTCAGAAAACTAAGGAGCTAATTAACAACGAACACCTGAACTGAGGACTCTAATCAGAAACCATGGAAACAAACAGGTAGGGAACCATGGAGAACAGAACTAATTAACAAACTACAGTAGAAAGCAACTAAGAAACACAGACATGAACAGAACAGGGAAACAGATAAAAAAAAAAAAACTCTAAATAAACTGAAAACTTGACAGTTGAAAATGTGCCAGAAACTTGGGGCATAACTGAATAGAATAGAATAGAATAGATCAGTGGTTCTCGGCTGGTCGTTCCTGATGCAAAATGTTTAAAACAGTGCTTGTTCTGGCATTATGACATTATTATTATTATTAGTAGTAGTAGTCAAATTTCCCTTTCAGCTTATACGAATTTTGATAATGTGATGGGTCACCACTAATGTAAAATATGCTAATGGCTAGACTATCAGAGGAGTTTCACAAGAAACACGCCACTAAAATGTTCTAAAAACAACTAATGTGTTTGAAATGGACACACACACACACACACACACACACTTTTTCTTTTTCTCTGAGCTTGACACAGAGAATGTTGAACTTAAAGGAAAAAAAACGGGCCACTTCTCAGCTGCTTGGGCTCTTTCCCAAACTTTCACATGAGAAACGAGGCAGGATTCTGATGAGGCAAATCTCTCTCTTACACAAGTACATCCTTCTCATGTGTCCCTGCCATAACATACCTTGAATCGAGCCTATTTTTAAATGTTTCCTGCTTCTCCGTAGGGCAGGACGGGGAGACGTCTGGTGTGTGTGTGTGACTTACAGTCAGTCACTCAGTTCCACAGGGAACAGGCTGTTGTTCTAGCCCTTGTAACAATTCCACGATATCTTGAAAGTTTTGGTAAGAGTACAAATGTTGGCGAGTTTCTCTGTCAAAAATCCCCCATTTATTCAACAATGAGAACACAAATTTTTGTCATACTGTTTCCCATGATGCATAATGAGGTTTGAAAGTTTTATTTTCCAACACCTTTGCTCACACACAACTCCTGTTTCCTCTGAACTCATGAGAGATGACTGCATTGTTTCTGACTATATTGGACCCTTTTAGTGTGAGTTTTTCCAACTACCTTTTTGCCACTGTGTGTTGTGACAATGAATAGAATAGAATAGAACAGAATAGAATAGAAATAAAAAAAATTATCAGGTAATGAATTCTGTTTTTACATCCATCCATCTATCGCATTACCTTTAAATCTAACTTGTGTCTATATAAAATTCCATGAAGAAATATGCAGAGGATGCAGGACAATTATGGTGCAATTTTGAAAGTAGAGCAATATCAATACAATTTTACATACTGCATGTTTGCTTCCAAATCCAGAATAGCAAACAGTCTCTCTCAACAGAAACAGAGATGTGGTCAAGAAGATCGTGTGTGTGTGTCTGCGAGCTGGACAGCAGCATGAGGGTTTCCCACCAAACACACATGGCCTCTTTAAATGCTGGTGTGCTAACTAGCCTCCCAGATGTCAGGCGCTCAGAGTGACATCAGAGAATTCTGGATGAAGCCAGGGCCAGTGAAGAGAAAAACGAGCAGGGTCATCTATCCAGAGAGGCTGGCACATGCTGGCGTTCCCGAGGTGGGAATTCTCCATTTCTAGAGAGAGACAGAGAGACTCAAACTTGGCTGCTAATGAGCAGCAATGTCCCATGTACATTATTTTAACAGAGTAGAAATAACGAGTAAGAGAGAAACAGAGATGGCCAAAGACAAAAACAGGGCGAGAGAAAGAGAGGGTGTGTTATGGAGACAGACAACTTGAAAGAAACCAAAAGAAAGAATAAACCAGGAGAGAGAGCGGGAGAGGTGTGTCTTGAGAGACGTAAGAGTTGAACTATGCTGCTCTTGGCAGTGCCGGGCCGGAGCGATGGAGCCAGAGGCGTTACGGCGCCACCTCAAAGAACGTTCCGGCGCAGCCACTCACTCGGGCGTTCACTCCCAGCACATGGCATTCATTTAGAGGGGGGGCTGCCGGCGAGCACGGGCTGCTGTCTCCCCTCACAAAGCCCAGCGGTGCCTGGGCAATTAGGAGGCCGCAATTACCCAGGGTGGATCTCCTCCAGAACGTGGCCAGAAGTTACTGCAAGCCCTTGCCAAAGGGCTCTGAGGGAAGTGACAGGGAGGAGAGCTGCGGGGTGCTCAGCGAACTAGATTTACGTGAGGAAAACTGTTCGGGTTTTTATTTGTGGAAATGGGTTTCATTTGAGCCATTTAAGTCAAAGACACAAACACATTTGAGGCCCGGCCTCGGGGTGACGAGGATAATTAAAAATGTGCATAAGCCACATCCTCTGAGTGTTGTAGCAAATACGCGCAGTGACATCCTCTCCTTTGCGACACTTTAGAGGTCTCCTATGGGCGCATTTCCTCACCGTAATTTTTAATGCCAGAGATTCCTCCCAACAGTGAAATAGGTTAGCATGTTCCCAGTGTGGCTGGAGTTTATTCAGATGATCTGATTCGCCATGAGTCATATATGCTGAGGTCAGGAAGGAATGAACATGTCAAGTGCAGCTTTAGCAGGTTTGCACTCATTTAAAAATCGGTTACATAGAGGTTATTATGCTATTCAACACAGCTAACGTCATTACATTAGAAAACGACATACAGTACAATCTACACTGATGTGCAAAAGTTTGGGGTCAGGAAGATTTTTTGTATGTTTTTGAAAGAAGCTCACAAGGCTTCATTTATTTGATTAGAAATACAGTAAACACATTATACTGTGAAATATTATTACAATTTTAATGAGCAGCATTTATTTGATTTAAAAATTAATGTTTTATCACTTTTGATGCATCCTTGCTGAATGTTGAAAATAAAAAAGTGATGGAAAAATGGGCTTGAAAAGAAAAAAAGGGGAAACAATGGGCTTGAGCATAAATACAAAAAAATTGTGAGTATCTTGTTTGCTTAGGAAGCTACTGTTTGAAAGATGCTCTCCTAATGTTGTTGCTCTCAAATAGCATTGAAGAGCTCTATTAGCACGGTGTAAACCTACATTAGTGTCAAAGGAGCATTGTAGAAGAACACAGTTTAATGAGACGTGATCATAAACCTACAAAATAGTTTGTAATCCCTTTGGCAGACTAGATGACAAGTGATGGTCTCAAATGGTCAAAAGTGAAGTGTTAAAAAAGCCCACACATGTGAGCTGTTAATCCTGCTGTTTTCATCCAGATTTTTGTAATAATAATCCTTAAGAGCTGCAGAGAGAGATGAGGAGGGACACGTCTCAGGGGAGCGTTCAACATGAGAATTAAAATAGGCTAAATGGCAGGGTCCTCTCAAAGGAACCAGTGACTGGCCTTCATGTACAAACAACAATGCTGAAGCCAAATCTAAACAATGTAGTGAATTCCATTGGGAACGCATGAATAAGTTGTTAAATTACAATAAATTACTCTTTACAGAAGCAACAGTGGAAACGTTACAAACAAAACATCATGCCATAGTATTTTGAGAATCATATATGAGAATAAGTTTTTTATGTATTTCTGAGACAGTATTTTGATTGCTACATGAATAATATGTTTCAAACAAATTACCTCTGAATTTGATATTCAGCAAACAGACGATTCTCTCTTGACTCTCTAAGGTTAAAGCAGCAAGTCAGCAAGAGCTCACTTCTGCATAACTAATCTGACATTTATATAAACATTCTGCTCGATTTTTAGTGAAGGGAGAGAGCAAACAATGGATTTGTGCCTGGGCTGGACATTTTGAGGTTTTCTTAAAGCTATCCAATGTTTGTCAATAATTATAAAATAAATCTAAAGAGACCCGAGGCTAGACAGTTTTCTAATCTAACCTTGCTCTGCTCTTCTCAGAAAACTCTTACTGTAGTGCTGAGAAACCCAAGTCATTATAATATCATTATAATATGATAAGATTGTATTGCTTTTGATCCACTGTGGTATTCCGTCATTGGTGTTTTGGCACTGTAATGCTCACTTGAATTGTGACCGTTCCTGTAACTCCCTTCTAATGGTCCACATCTGTTATGTTTTACTCTTCTTTTGTTAGCATAAAAATCATTCTTTCTTTACGATCAGATTCACTGAGCAACAGTTAGTAAATAAAAGCTATATTTCAAAGGAAGAAGAAGTAGAAAAAATTATATGTTTAGGCCATGAATCACTGGAAGAGCACTAGAACTTCATCTCTGAAGAGTAATTGACGACAGAGGCCAGCAAAGATTTGTCCGCTCTATAAAAATCAATGAAATAAGAGAGAAATACTTTGCAAATCTATATGGAACAGATCCAAATGTCATAATTCTACTTCAGCTTAAAGAAGATATTAAAGACAGCACACAGAGATGCAAAGATACTGCACATAAATGTGATTTAAAGGACCTGTCAACCTGACTGAGTCCAGACGAACACTTACTGGTATGAGAATGTGGGAATTTGGTTCTTCAGTTTCATCTTTCTAATATCTCAGCTTCACCGCGGTAAACACTGCTTGTGTGCAAAACTCAGCTTGCTCTCGCGTACACCGATGGCCGTTTTAATGAGATAACAAAATTATAATCAGGATGTGAGAGAGACTGAAATTGAGCTTCAGGGAACGAGAGGAGGAGAGTGAGGGACACAGATAAAGGAAGAGACGAAGGAGAGGGAGGAAATGTAACATGACGAAAGAGTCTTTGTGCAGACTGTGAGACGCCACGCTGCCTGCTCAGACAGATAGCCTGTCCGAGCGGTGTTTGCTTGTCATGTGCTTGTCGCACACGGCCACTGACATGACGGCATGTGATGGGAGGGGCTGTGATGATGTCGCTCATGTGGGAAACAGGTGGAGGCTCCACTGTCTCCTGTAACCTGAGGCGAGAAATGAGTGGACAGCATGTGACGTCAAAGCCAACAGAAGGGAAAATAGAAAGCAGTAAATTTCAAACTTTTAGGCCAAATAATGAAAAATTTAAACAAAAATATAAAAATAAAAATAAATATAAAATTTTGGGGGTCATCTCTTATGCTCATCAAGGCTGCATTTATTGGAGCAAAAATAAAGTAAAAAGTGTAATGTTGTGAAATATTATTACAATATTAAATAACTGTTTTTTATTTGTATATATTGATTCTTTGATGGCAAAGCAGGATTTTCAGTCAGACCTTGAGTCCTTTTTTCAGTACCTTATACTGGTTAAGAGATGAATTGGACATTTAAAATGAAGCTGAAAATGTAGATTCAGCTTATCAATGTGCCACTCCTTGCTTTCAAATCATACAGAAAGACGCACGTGAAGAAAAAGGGCATTGAAACTATAACTTTCTTTTCTATGCACAATTGAAACGTATCTGCTAGCACAGACTAATATGAAACCTGCTACAAGGAAATTGCTCGCCTTTTTGAACAGTAGTTATTTGCTGACACCCAATTTAGCCAAATAGGTGTAATTTCCTCATATTCAGTCTTAGCCATGTAATTGCATTGTCTAAGGATGAAACGAGTCTTGCCACAATGTTACCACTTTATTTGCATTTTCAGACACTAAATCACATTCTTAAACACATATAATAGAGTTTTGCATATAATAGAGTGTAAAAGTAGTCTTAGCATCAGATCTGCAGAGATACGGTGCACAAGCATTTGCATGGAGATCTGCTATTATTACATCAGAACTACTCAATCTTTCACAAAAGCTTTTCTTCATCTGTCTCACCAGAGAAGCACTGGGTTTTATCTATAATTGATATTCTAGAAGTTAATGAATTCTAGAAGTTACAGACAGTTATAGTCATGAATACAAAGAAGAGCCCAAAACCGTTGGACAGATAGGTGAAATTTCATTTGATGGGCATATTGATGAGCTTCCTTTCTCAAGTCGCCTTGCTTCCATTTTTATAATAAACTAATTTATTTTGTACTGTTTTGCTAATATGTGACAAATTGGTTGTGAAATTCAATTGTGACATTCCCATATCCTTTGTTGAACCCTCTTAATGTGTCTTTACTTTCGGCCCTTAACATCTGACATAATTCCCGTTACGTTTGTCTAGGTGGACATGACTGTTTTCTCTGAACTAAAAAAGTCTGTTTTTGTTTCTTGTTACAAATGAGCCCGATAAAGAGATCGGTGGGATCAAAACAAATATCAGCTGCTGCGGTAGAGCGCCTTCATCAAATGTCTTGGGAGACCACCAACACTTCCCTCTTGGCTGGAATCCCCACTTATCCAATGTTTGTGTGTGTCCAGTGGACCGGTTGTTATTCTACACAACAAACTTGAGAGCAGAAAAGGTAGAGCATGTTTTCATTAATTAGGAGAGCCAACAAGCTTTCACCTGCTAAAAACATTTTTTGCCCCCCTTTTAGGCACCTCGAGCAAACTAGAGCAACTTTTAGCAAATCTGTTTCTTTGAGGTCTCGGCGAGCTCAGCCAGCTGTACTGACAAGTTCTTTTGCCTATGAAAGTGACTGTTGACCTGGCTTGTGTCTTCTCTCAATGCATCCTCCTCCCCTTTTGGCCTCGGGAAAGCTTTGGATATTGCTTGCCGTGCTGAAGCAAATAATCTGGAATTAAAAAATGGATGCCTTACTCCTTATCCCTAGCAACAAGCCTTGTGCCATCTGCTAGGCCAAAAGGGGCCACAGTCAGTGGGAATTTGGGCTGTTGTGAGGCCTCTGTCACCTGTTCTTGTGTGTTCTTTTGTCCATAAGATAATGATCCTCTTCAAATGTGAAGCAGTGAATAGCCAAGATGTTTTTTTTTACTGGAGCTCTGTATCATAAGGTGTTTTTTCAAGCTATAGAAGCTTAAACATGAATTATGTTTGTTTAAATAATTTAGATGTGAGATTCAGATTCATATATATATATTATAATATATATATTACAAAGTTGGCACAAAAAGTTTTTGTTCTCGTTTGAGAAAATCTAAGTGAACATAGTTCTAAAGGGTCTATAAAGATATAGATATTAGCAACAGCAGTATAAAACACTTTTTAGGAGATTCTGGGGACCATAACTAAAAATTGGGAAAGTGCGTCAGGGTCACCTCATCTTACTAATAAAACAAAACACCAAAAATGAGCTATGCGATTACACGAAGGAAATATGAGTGAATGTTTACCCAGACATCTCTAGAACACTTTGAAGGATTAATCATTAAACTCTTACTGGTAGGATGTGAAGACAGTGGGAGATGACGGGGTGAGACAGTGCCATTATCTCAGACAGCCTTAAGCCATGGGCGTCCCGCTCACCTGGGAGGCACCAACAGCTGCTGAGTTTCCCTTCTGCTCACTTTAGTACCTCTAATCCAATCTAAAACTCCATCTGAAACCTTACTCTGGAAGAACAAAGATGCCACAAGTGTGAAGTTCCAGAGACAAATATTATTTATGTTTTTCTTTAATTTATTTATTTTTTGCATTCTGTGAATCTGCCTTTAATTTGTATTTGTGCACTACACAAGACATATTGCTGAAAAAAATCAGCTTAAAGTCAGAGAGTTAAAATTGATCATTCACATTCTTTCTTGTGAGGAGGACACATAAAGAGAAGTTCCCCTTCAGGAACGAGACGCTGCATAGAGTCGCTTTGGGAACGCCCTTGCGTGACCACATTCTGAAGCACGTGTAATCAGTCCAATGGATGGGCGAGATGTCACGGGTGGGTGACGTAGTGACCAGGAAGTTATAAAAGCACATGAGGTGGAACCGGCGTCAGCTTTGTCATTCAGCGAAGCACTCTGTGTTGTATCAGTCAGATCTCTGTTGTGAGTCCTATTTGGTGTTGTCTGTCGAAAGAAAGAAACAATGTCCAAGGCCACAGAGAAAACTAAAAATAAGGACGAAAGTGAGCAGCGTTTCAGGCCGTGTGTTCCTCCCTGCCCTCACTACATCACGAGTATGGGTTGGTGGAGGTGTTAACGGTCGTGCATACGCCGTTAAATGTCTATTGGCCACCGCGAAACAAGATGAACCGCAGAAAAGAAGCTGATTAACGCTTTCGGCAGAGTATCTGCCACCTGTCCGGCCAGAGCTACAGTTCTTCCCCATATCCACAACCGAGGTGGTCTCCAATTGTGTGCTAGGAAACCAAAAAAACTTTATTTTTTCCCCCCTCGTCTATTTACCCCCGCTTCCCTCTCATTATACAACATGGTGGGGTTGAGTGAGCGCGGTTACAGGGCGATGCCCCGGGTTGAGCAGACGCTTGCGAGCTATCTGTCCCCTGGCGCGGCATCATCCTTAAAGGCTCCGGCATTGCCCTCCAAACCACTACGAACTACATCAGCACTGGTGGGCAAAGGGTACTCGGCAGCAGGTCAGGCTGGTGCATGTCTGCACACCATGGCAGTGTTACAGGCGTACCAAGCCGACCTTCTAACGTAACTAATTAGGCGATAGTAAATCTTATGATATAGCAGAGCTTAGGAGGACCGCCGATTTATCTCTCCGTGCCACCAAAGAGACCGCCCGTGCCATTGGGTGGTCTATGGCAGCTCTAGTGGCAGCAGAGAGACATTTGTGGTTGACCCTGTCTGATATGAAAGAGAAGGACAGGGTCTTCCTTATGGATGCCCCGCTTGCGCCTTCTGGTCTGTTCGTCGACGCCGTCAATTCCGTCGTCGACAGATACCAGGAGGCTCATAAACAAACGGCAGTACTTCAGCGGTTCCTCCCTCGCCGCTCTCTAGCTCCGGGGGCTTCTGGGCGGGATCAGCCCTCGCCGTGTACCCCCTCCTCCTCATACCGTGAGCAGAAGAAGCAGAGCGTCACTTCTCGTGCTCCCCCGCAACGGGACCGAGGTCAGCGGCGCTCTGGGTCGAGGGCTGCGCAGTCGAAGCCCGACCTGAGGGTCGTGCTTCAGAGGAAGTCCTCGGCCAAAAGGCCCTGACATGAGAAGCTCAGGGCCTCTGAGGGTGGCCCCTACTGGGGAAGAGCTGGGTACACCGGATTACACGGTGTCCGTCTCTCCTCAGCGCCCTCAGGAGATCTTTCTGCCAACCCTGCCATCACGGTGCTTCAGGGCGCCGCGGTCTCCAGCGAGCGCTCCCCTCAGTATCCCGCCACCGTTCAACGGGGTCTTTCCCACACTTGTGGACCCCAGGCAGCACACTCATGGGCCCCAGGCAGGCTCTGGTATTAGAACAAGAAGCAGTTACTCCTCTTAAGGAAGGAGGCCATCGAGGTGGGTTCGGTTCCAGCCGGTAACTGTTTCATTGTTCCAAAGAGATGGGTGGCTTTTTAGATGTTAGATCTATGGTTTAGATCTGCGTCAGTTGAATCGCTCAGTCATGAAACTGAAGTTCAGAATGCTTACCATCAAGCAAGTTGTGTCTCAGATCAGGTCCGAGGACTGTTTCGTCACGATAGATCTAAAAGATGCTAATTTTCATGTCTCCATCCTTCCCAGTAACAGGAAGTTCCTGAGGTTTGCTTTCAGGGGCGAAGCTTACCAATATTGGGTTCTTCCTTTCGGCCTAGCACTCTCACCCCATACTTTTACGAAGTGTGTGGATGCTGCTCTGGCTCCACTGCGACTCCGCATACTAAATTATATCGACGATTGGTTGATTTTGGCTCAATCGGAGCAGATGGTGGTTCGACATCGAGATGTTGTTCTTGCTCACATGAAAGAATTGGGGTTAAGACTATACGCCAAGAAAAGTGTGCTTTCTCCATTACAGAGGACCGCTTATCTGGGTGTGTGTGGCATTCGCCACGATGCAGGTAACGATTGTCTCTCGCGGACAGTCTAGTCGATCCTCACGGCAGTCAAGAGAGTCAGAGAAGGCCAGTCTCTCACTGTCAAGCAGTTTCAGAAACTATTGGGTTTGATGGCAGCTGCGTCCAACGTGATAACTTTTGGCCTGCTGTACATGAGACCCCTACAGTGGTGGCTCAAGACCAAGGCTTCGCATGATCAAGATCACGCGGCGATGCCTTGAACATGTGGAGGAAACCTTGGTTCTTGTCTCAGGGCCCGGTGCTGGGAGCTCCTTGTCACCGCATAACGCTATCGACAGATGCATCCCTCACCGGCTGGGGTGCGGTCATGAGTGGCCACCCTGCCTGTGGTCTGTGGAGTGGTCGCCATCTCACCTGGCACATCAACTGCCTGGAGATGCTGGCCGTATTTCGAGATTTCAAGCACTTCCTCCCGGACCTAAGAGATCGCCATGTGGTAGTGCGCACGACAACACAGCGGTGGTCTCTTATATCAACCACCAGGGAGGTCTGCGTTAGCGCCCCCTTTACAGGCAGGCGCACCAGATCCTTGTGTGGTCCCAGGGCAAACTCCTTTCATTGAGAGCAGTACACATTCCTGGGAATTTGAATATGGGAGCAGACATCCTGTCGAGGCAGGGGCCGAGGCCCGGGGAATGGAGGCTTCACCCCGAGGTGGTGAAGCAGATATGGAGAATTTTTGGCCAGGCTCAGGTGGACCTGTTTGCGACTCAGATGACATCGCACTGTCCCCTCTGGTTCTCTCTGACTCATCCGGCTCCACTGGGGCTGGATGCTATGGTACAGACTTGGCAGAGGCTTTGTCTGTACGCTTTTCCCCCGATCGCTCTGCTCCCAGGAGTTCTGGCGACAGTGCGCCGGGACGGGGTCCGTCTACTGCTATTAGCCCCATTCTGGCTGGGCCAAGTATGGTTCTTGGACCTGATTTCCCTTCTTGACGGCTCTCCATGGGAGATTCCCGTCAGGAGGGACCTCCTCTCACAGGCGGAGGGCACGATATTCCACCCCTGCCCGGAGCTGTGGAAGTTATGGGTGTGGCCTCTGAGGGGGCACAACTCGTAGCTTCCGGTCTCTCAACCGAGGTTGTTGAGACCATCCTCCAATCCAGAGCTCCTTCTACGAGGAAACTGTACGCCTTCAAGTGGAAACTTTTCACTTCTTGGTGCGGAGATTGCCAGCTCGACCCAGTTAACTGCCCTGTTGGTACAGTGCTGGAGTTCCTGCAGGCCGTCTCTTTGCAGGGTTGACCCACTCCACCCTGAAGGTCTACGTGGCGGCCATTGTGGCCTACCACGCCCCTCTCGGTGGCCAGTCATTGGGCAGACACCCTCTAGTTATACGTTTCCTCTGTGGTGCGCTGAGGCCCCCAGTACGATCTTGCGTTCCCACGTGGGACCTGACTGTGGTGCTAGAAGCTCTTTGTAAGTCTCCATTCGAGCCTATTGAAGAAATTTCTGATCGCTATCTGACAATTAAGACTGCCCTTCTTCTGACTATTACTTCTCTAAAAAGAGTTGGGGACCTTCAGGCTCTCTCAGTGGCCCCTTCTTACTTAAGACTTTGCGCCCGGCATGGCCAAAGTGCTTCTCTACCCTCGAGCGGGGTATGTCCCTAAGGTTCCCTCTGTTACACCACAGCCTATCGTACTACAGGCCTGTTGTCCTCCTCCCTTCAGGAGCCAGACCAGCATGAAGCTTAGATTGCATTGTCCATGTGCGACCATTGTTTTGCTATAGCCCCAAGAGGAGGTTTTCCTGCTACAAAACAGACCCTCAGCCGGTGGATAGTCGATGCCATTTCTACTGCTTATGAGTCCTCTGATCTCCCCTCGCCATTGGGGTTCAAGGCTCACTCGACCCGAGGTATGGCGGCCTCCAAGGCCTTCTTGGCAGTTGTGTCCATGCAGGACATCTGCAACGCTGCGGGTTGGTCCACACCCCTCACATTCATCAGGTTCTAACGCTACTCCTGGCTCTTCTGTTCTCTCGTCCTAGCTGTGCTCTTCCACACTAGGCAGGGATTTGCAAGTCTGGTGGCGTGGGCATACTCGTTCCCAAAGCGTTCTCCGACACAGCTCGAGTTCCTGAAGAGGAATGTCTCAGGTTACGTATGTAACCATGGTCTCGGTGCCATACTTCCGGCATCCCTGCGAGCACTTGTTTCATTCCTAGAAGCTAACGCCGGTTTCATCTCATGTGCTTTTATAGCTTCCTGGTCACTACATCACCCGCCTATGATGTCTCGCCCTTCCATTGGACTGATTACACATATGATTCAGAACGTGGTCACGCAGGGGCGTTCCTAAAGCGACTCCGACACAGCGTCTCATTCCCTTCGGGGAACCATGGTTACATACGTAACCTGGAGACGTTTAGCAGAATGTCCGAGCTGTTTTCTCCATTTAATGAATGTGAATGATTACCACAGCTGTCCGCTTTCACTGATGAAAGTGCAACTTTCGATCTTTCTTTTTTTAAAACAACCCTTTTGTGTTGCATAAAAAGTCAAACTGGTTATTTTGTATGAGCTCTCCCTTTAAAATGCATATCCGTCTGTGCAATATTAAACCCTGTATTTGAAAACATATTCTCTGTAAACAGTAGAAAAAGAAAATACCTGAAGTCCAATACTTTTTAAGATTGTCCAAGAATGCAGACATTTTGGTAAAATATCTGCCAAATGAATATGTAAATGAATAAATGTAAATGGATTCTAAGGTCATGTTATCTAATTTCTAATCAAATTATAATCATCAGATGTTACTTGATTAATTATTGCATTTAAAGTGCCCCTGTTATGCCATTTTTATGGTTCCTAATATTGTTTTGGGAGTTTCCTACAATAGGTTTACATGCATGCAATGTCAAAAAACGCTTTCGTTTTCTCAAAATATGCATTTAATATCGCCTCATTTTCCAGCGATTCTCAAACAACTCGTTTGAAGCAGTTCAAAGATTCATTCTCTCTAAACCCCTCCTTTCTGTGAGCATACTCTGCTCTGATTGGTCAGATGACACCATGTGTGGATTGGGTCTATAACCGCATAAGCGTGTGCTGGAAAGGAATCCGCCCATTGCCATAGTCTGTTTTTGAACGCTAGATAGGAAATTTCAACATCTATTATTTATCAGGCTTACAGGTTGTGATTCAGTGGTGATTCCTTTTTCAAGAGCCAGCTTTTGGGAATCCTGCATTGAACTCCCGCAAGATAGAGAAGCATCCTCCGTAAAATGACGGGAACACAAATATAATTGGGTTGTACTGCTGTTGTACAGTGAAAAAAAGTACTTATATCACTGATTTTTTGCAGCGGCAGCCTCATCTGTTCTTACTGGAAATAAAACAATTACTTTCACAGCGTAGGACACAGTGTCTTCTCAACATGATGTTAACCACACAAACAAACTACAGGCCAGGCCAACATAGAACATAGGTGGGTATTATGCAAATATGTTACCCCATGACGTGTAGCCATCACGGAAGTGGGATTTGAATTACAAATGACTCATTTAAGCTGTCCTGAGCCAATTTTTTTTCTTTTGGGAGACAATAATTTTATTTACCGTGCACTCTCGGCTTTACAACTTTGCAGATCGTTTACATTCACATACAGCTACATTACACACTGCATGAAAGGAAATAACCAAAATGGCATAATATGGGCACTTTAGATAATTCTATTCTACACACACATTCAAGACAGGTGATTGGATTTCAAATCTTGAAATAAAGTTGCTCAGTTTCAAACACAGGTAGTTTAACTACAGCAGAAACATTTGCCTTTAAGATAAAAATAAGAAATTACACTCCAGTCTGTGATGATCCCAAATCAAAGGAATTGTTTAGGAATAGATGACATAGTGACAAGGGGCATATTGAACCCAGATGGGCCAGTGCCGCAAGTCAAACTGTGCTCATCACTGGAATCAGAGTGCTACCTCCCACCAGGAGGAAATGGAGGAATGCAGCGAGATTATCTTTGTTCGGCTCAGGGGTTCTCCAGGGGGAAAAAAGAAACATGATGAACAACATGGTGAAAAGATATGTGCTCAAATGAGAATGTGGAAAAATCTGGATAAAGAAAGAGAGACAGTATCATTTAGGAAGTCAGTGGTTAAATTAGTGCTGCCACAACAGTCAGAATCCTCGAGGGAACCAGCGTCTGGGTGGCTGTAATTCAGAGAGAAGATAAAATTAAGGACATGCAGGACTTACTTAGGAATTCACAGTAGTAAAGTGCAGATAATATATTCAGAGTGTGCAGTAATGATGTATTTGGCTGGCATGAGACTGGAATTCATGTTTAAAAGCAGGTATGGAATGTTAGTTCTTGGATCACAGAGTGATAAATCATGCACAGCCTCCATAAAGTCAAAGCTCAACTTCAGCTCGAATACAAGTGAGTTGATTATATCTTCACTGCATGTACTTCTAAGAGTGGTAATCTGTTGGCTAAGCCCAGCCGTGGCTTTTGTGTTCTTGGTCTCTATGAGTTTAAATAGTGATGGGTTGATGGTAATTAGCAAATACTTGTAAATAGTTGACAACTGTGCCACAACCCTGTAAAATAACAATAGAAACTTCTAAACCATAGTCTATACCATGTGAGGGAAGTCAATGCTTTCCAATTTTTATGACAGATATTTGGAACAATGCATGTGTTGCAAATGACATTGTCTGGAAGGAGGAGGAAATGTGAGGGAAGTAGAAACTGGTGGCTCTGGTCTAGTTTAGAATAAATCAATACACAGAACTGCACTGATTGCATCATCATGATCAGTTGTTAAAATATTGTGTGGCCACATATTGATATTAATGGGGATATTTCCCTGCAGTCCTTGCCTGCAACTGCAAATCAGGCAATCAATCAATCAATCTACCAATCAATCAATCAATCAATGGACGGTATCTGTGCGGATATGCCACTTACAGATTTAATTGAAGAAGTATCATTTTAAACATGTTTTTCCCTGCTTTGGAAAAGCCTTGCAATCAAAAAAATGCAAACTGACAATCAAAAATTTGTAATGTGGGGTTTGGGTTTTGTTTCATGTTCATGTTTTCATATCTTTTATTTTGGAGTTTATTCATGGTCCCTGTTTGTGTCATGCTTCCCTTGCCTCATGTCTCTCTGCCTGGTGTATGTGTCATGCTCTCATTTGGTTATTGGTCATTGGTTGTCCTAGTCATGTGTCTTGTTTCCCATAGGTTTGTTCTTGTCATGTGACCCTCTTGTTTCCTATAAGTAGCTTCATGTTCCCATTGTGCCCTCGTCGTGTATTGAATGTATTTAACCCGCTGTTGGTGAGTCTAGTCTGTTTGTGTCAAGTCTGCTCATGCTATGTCTGTTCAAGTCAAGTCAAGTCTGTGTCTTGGATTATTGTTTGGATGTTTGGATCACTCTGTAAATAAACTGCACTTGGGTTCTCACTTACGCTCGCCTTCAGTGGATTGACTCTTTACAAAATTACATGCAAAAAAGAATCCAAGGCTGAGAGCAATAAAGCATGAACTGTTTCCTCCATACCCGATTCCTCCAGAACCAGATTGATTATTTCTGTTGCAATGCAATCAAGTGTTAGATATCCAAACAGCATCAATGTCAAAGTTGCTACTAAAATTTGACAGTGATCAAAGTCATATTTCAGAACCATCCTAGAATTGTTTGTCAAGGTTTAGTAAAATTACGTCTACATCTAGACGTGCAAATCTATCCATACTTCAATACAGGCCAGACACAGGATAATAACTGCACCCTGAGGCAAAAATATGTTCAACTATGAACAAAGAGTTTGTTTATTTGCATTGCAAACAACTTGCCATTTTGACAAAGGGATATTTTATTTACTTTCTCCCAGAACAAGAAGAGAGCTCCCCATGTATGTTTTGAGTTAGCATTTCATTTTTATTTTGTCAGTTTGAAACCTCAAATGCAATCGTGTGCTACAGTTATAATGCTACCTCTGTTCCTAGAACAGGGGGGCAATGTGTAATTGTGCAAAGGAATGTATGACCAACTGCCATCCACAAAGACCTCCTTAATAGCGAACAGATCATCTCATATTTTTAGAATACCATCCCAACAATGAGATTTCATCTACCCGCGAGTTGCCAAGCTTGAAATGTAAAGTCGTCTGTGTTCAATAAATGCAAAAGCTGGCATTCCACACGCAGTCCACATGCATGTACTACTCCACTGGTAAAGATCACCACCTCAAGCACAGAATCACATTGTTGCCAATCAAACCTTCTCATATACTGCATGATGTTTTTTTAAAAAAAATTCTCACTTTTGATTTTGTTTTCAAGCCAAATAGTAAGTACAACACAAGGTCTGTTATGCTGTCATGGAAAACTTGTAACCCTGAATCTCCAGCTCTTCCACAGTCTCAGGTAGCGGTATATAGTCTCCTTAATTTCTCTGCTATTTTGAAAAACAACTTAATCTTGAGTGTTGAACAGAAGTCAACATTTTAATGTCAATTACTCAGGCTAATTTACTTACAAATCAAATTTTATGGCACAAGTACTGCATAAACATTAACTAGTGCTATTTTAGAATATTTATTGATATTAAGTTACTTCATATTAAGTTGTAAGCTCCTAACAAAGTCAATCTTGACATCACAGTTGGCTGCTACATTATGACAGCAATATATAGCAAACATGCTACCATGGCTTTCAGAATACAACTGATTTCTTAAATAAAAGGCACATATTCTAACTTAAAACTTAATTAATTTTATTATTAAGAATAATTTT
This sequence comes from Sinocyclocheilus anophthalmus, assembly GCA_018155175.1. Taxonomy (NCBI): domain Eukaryota; kingdom Metazoa; phylum Chordata; class Actinopteri; order Cypriniformes; family Cyprinidae; genus Sinocyclocheilus; species Sinocyclocheilus anophthalmus. The sequence goes on from JADLZN010001916.1 coordinate 440,781, forward strand.
ACCATGTCAAAATAGTTTACCTTTATGTACACTGATGACAAACTACAGAGACTGATTACTTAGTATCAAATTCTTTGCCCTCTATAAACCATGACTTGAACTATGTGTGGCATAATAGGTAAGATGGGCGTGATTTCCTGAATTGAATTGTTAGGGCGGGCATTTTTCCGTCATTGATTGGTACAGTCTATAAAAGCCATTGGCTTATGTATCTGGGCAGGCATCATTTCCCGGATGGGGTTGGGCTTCCGCAGTTTCTGCTGAACGTGACCGTGGGTCAGTAAAGGTGGGTTAAGGCAGCCTTTGGTGTATTTCACGGATTGTTTTATTCTGGGTTTGGTGTTTTGGTTGATTTGCGTTAGTATCTGGTCTGTGCTCTTGTTGGTAGGAGAGCGGCTGCATGTACAGCCTTGTTTGGCGTTTTGCCGCGGCTGTGCTGTTCGGCTGATGAATGTGATCGCATCGGTCCTCCTCCAGGTATGGGTTTGTTTTATATGCTTCTCAGTCAGGGAAGAGGTGCGAATCGCAATTTGTCAGTTAATGTTGTGTGTATGGGTGTCGGCTGTTGTGTGTATATAGCTGTGTATTTAATCATTCAGCTTCATTCTTTTCCCGCAGAAATCATTTGGGTGGATAATATCCTCGCAGTGGCGTCACCGCTGTCTCGTTCCAGGTCGAACGGCATTGAGTCTGTGTGTGCGCTGAGTCCCGGTCGTGTTGTTGGACCTATGCCAATGGACTTTGTCTTAGTTGTGTACAGGTTTTGTGCCTGAAAGTGAGTCTGTATTTTGTGTTTTAGTTTTGTTTGATTTTTCTATTTTCTTTTTCAAATTAATCTATTTTCTGTGTATAAGTTATATTTAGTTTTTGAGTTGGATTATATATTTTTTGCTTGTTAATATTGTATTGTAAATATATTGTTAATTTAGTTACCTTTAGTTTTTTGTTGTGATTTTCATTTAAAGTGTATTACTTGAGATTTGTGTAAATTGTGATCTGGGACGATTCATATTAATTGGTGTGAGTGTGTGTGTGTGTGTGTGTGTGTGTGTGTTTGAGTCTTTTTTTCCTTTAGGAGCTGCTGGCCTTTATTGACCAGGGTCGATGATCTCCTCTTTAGACGGTGGTGGTGGTGGTTCTTCATTGTGTTTTGTGGTCTTTGGCATGCACTGGGGTTTTTATTTTGGTATGTGAGTGTTATGTAGATTAGGAGCCCTTTCTGGAAAGTCTTTCCTGTACTTTAGGCCGCAGCTCCATGACATTTTGAATGATTAACGATCGTATAAAACTTTCTAAATTGATGTTTCTATTTTATTGATTTTATGCTACCTTAATAAAAGATTGGTGTTTGATACCTGTGTCTCCACGTTTTGCTTGCCACTGGGTAGGGGACTTGTGCAAAGTTTACGGAGATTCTTTGGGTGAAATTCCCAAGGTGGCGTAGTCAGGCATTCTTTAATTTTATAGTTTTTATTTAAGATTCTGTTTAAATTTATTTAGTGAAATCGAGGTGGGCCATTTCAGGTCCCGGCCACAATCTGGCGTAGTCGGCAGGATCCTACTCTTTGTCTGGTAGCTTCGTGGAGACTCTGGTATTAGTATTTGTTTGCTTTTGTTTTTTTCTTTTTGTTTTCTGTTGTAGGAACGAGACAGCGGTGCATGTTTAATTGTGTTCCCCTTTAATTTTTCTGTTACAGGTTATTTAACTTGTTTCTTATTATTTGAGGGAAGGATGGAGAATGAATTGCAGGAGTTGCGGGACTTGGTGACTCAATTAAGAGCCAATAATGAAAGGCTGCGACAGGAACAACCGTCGGTAAGTTCCTCTGGTGCTAGTAATGATAGTGATGCTGCAGCAGTGGCTAGACCTTCATTGGCCAGTATTAGTGCCGCTCAAGGGGATAAGTTTGTTTTTGTGCCTAGGGACCGGAAATGTCAAAAATTTAGTGGAATGTCCAGTATAGGTATCAATGAATGGGTTGATGAAGCGCAGGCTTGTATGCGGGCCCATTGCTTATCACTGGCTGATCAAGCTTTTTTTCTTTTCGATCATTTAGAAGGGGAAGCTCGTGAGGAAATTAGGCATCACCCTGATACTGATAGAGGGGATCCGGCTAGGATAATTAAGGCACTTTGTGAATTGTATGGTTGTTCCTTGTCGTATGTAGCCTTGCAAGAAGCTTTTTTCTCCCGGAAGCAGCGTGAAGGGGAGACCCTGTTGGAGTTTTCCCTTTCCTTGATGGGCCTCAAGGAGAAAGTTAAGCAACAGTCGTCTACCGCTATGCCGAACGCTGAAATATTATTGCGTAATCAATTTGTTTTGGATCCGGCATTGCGTCGAGAACTTAAGCAATTGGTTCGTCGCCAACCTTTGTGTACATTTTTGGATGTCCGCAGTGAAGCGATTCGGTGGGAGCGGGAAGGTATGCCAGGGGGTGCGAGGCTTCGAAGTCAGTCACTCCCAGTAACATATGGGCTTCAGTGTGGGGTACAAGGGAAGTCGCAAGCGGATGTTAGTAGCCCAAGGTCTGAACTTGATGTTAAAACAACAACAAGAACAGTTAAGCCAACTTGCACAAGGGCTTAACCGGTTACAGGACCCTCGTTTGCGGAACCCTTCTCCTCGCCGTGGTCCAGTAATATGTAGGCGTTGTCAACAAGTTGGTCATTTTGCTAGGGATTGTGATGGGGAGCGTGTTCCCCCTCGCCCCGGGCCGCCTTCTACGGCTGAATCCGCAGCTGGGGGAGGCCAGATTCGTTTTGCGTGGCGGTCGGAAAACTAGTACCCACCGGACTGCACAGCCACAGTTCGGTTGGGGCGTCTAATGGCTCTACATTGTATCCCGATTCTGCACTTACATTGATTGCATCATGCCCCCATCTTACCGCCTCTTTCGGTGGAGTTTCGATCCCCTGCTTGATAGACACTGGGTCGATGGTATCAACAATTACAGAAAGTTGTTTCCGTGAGCATTTTTAACAAGGGGTTAAAACATGTCAGTGGTTACAGCTTTGAGCCGCTAATGGGCTCGAGATACCATATATCGGATACATAGAGATGGATGTCGAGCTCTGTGGTAAGTTAGTGCAGAAGTGCGGGGTTCTGGTGGTCAAGGATCCTCCTGGCGGTCTCAACACCCAAGTTGCAGGTGTGTTGGGAATGAATATCTCCGGCGCTGTTACCATGAGCTCTTTGGCCAACATGGCCCTGTATTATTTAGTCTACCTTCAGTGTCAGAAGCTCCGAGAATGATGGTTCAGGCTCTTCAGCATTGTTGTCAGGTTGTTGCTCAGCCTGTTCAGGACCGTGCTGGTAAAGTTCAGATACGCGGTGGTCGGGCATGTCATATACCCGGTGGCACAATGAAATTTGGGGCAGCAACGTGTTCAAGGCAATTTGTGGACACTACTGTGCTTTTTGAACCTCTTGAGGGTGGGTTGCCTGTTGGGTTGGTTGTAGCTCCCGCATTGATTTGTGTGACTAATGGTACTGCTTATGTACCAGTAGTGAATGTACGCACCTTAGATGTTGTGTTGTACCCACATAACACCTTGGGCATTTTGAACACTGTTCTGGTGGTTAGCTTGCCCACAGAATTAGTAGAGGTAAAGTCCTCTACAGTCACTGTTAATTCTCAGGCCCCCTCGGTAAGTTCCGTGTTGGATCAGATCGATGCCATGGATTTGTCCATGTTGACCAGTAAGGAAGAAGCTCAGGTTAGAGCAGTGTTTCGGAGATACCAGTCGGTGTTCTCTGCTTATGAAGGGGATCTTGGGTGTACCAACCTCATTGCCCATGAGATCCCTCTTTCTGATGATGTTCCAGTTAGGCAGCACTATAGGCGAATACCTCCTTCAGAATATGAGGTTGTAAAAGCCCATATAAATTAGCTGTTAGAGGCAGAGGTGATAAGGGAAAGTTCTAGTCCTTATGCTTCCCCGATAGTCTTGGTTAAGAAAAAGTATGGTGGTCTGCGCATGTGCATAGTTAAATTCAGTTAAATTCCAAGACACGGAAGGATGCCTTTCCCTTACCGCGCATCGAGGAGTCACTGGACGCATTGACGGGGGCCCGTTGGTTTTCAACCTTAGATTTAGCCAGCGGATATAATCAGGTCCCGGTGGTGGAGGGTGATAGGCCAAAGACCGCCTTTTGTACCCCATTTGGGCTATTTGAGTATAATCGGATGCCATTTGGGCTCTGCAACGCCCCCAGCACATTTCAACGGCTGATGCAACGGCTGTTTGGTGATCAGCAGAGTCAATCTTTGCTGCTGTACCTCAATGATATCGTGGTGTTTTCTTCATCTGTAGAGCAGCATTTAATGCGGCTGGAGATTGTATTGAGTAGGCTGGAGCATGAAGGGTTGAAGGCGAGGTTGGAGAAGTGTTTCTTTTTCAGGAAGGAGGTGAGATATCTAGGGCATGTGATTTCATGAGGGGGTGTCAACAGATCCAAGTAAGATCGAGGCGGTGTCTCAGTGGCGTCGTCTCAGTGGCGTCGTCCAGAAACGCCTAGTGAACTACGTTCGTTTCTGGGTTTTGCAAGCTATTACCGCCAGTTTGTGGAGGGTTTTGCGTAACTGGCAGCACCCCTTCATAAGTTGGTGGCTGAGTTTGCAGATTCAAAATTCAGGAAGCGAGCTTTACAGAGTTTTGTGGCTGTTACCCAAGCAGCCGTTATGGTTTTTCCTAGTTATTCAGCTGAGGTCATTACAAAGAGCGGATGTGGTTCTTGGGGAGGTCCTGGGATTTTGGGAGAGAGGGACATTTCCCAGTCGTGAAGAGCGATGTCTATTCTCTAAGCCAGCTTTAGTCCTGCTCTGTCAGTGGGAGAGGCTGGTTGAGCGGGAGAGGGTGGTTTATCGGCGTGTCTGCCGTCCTGATGGGGGAGAAGAGCTCCTACAGGTATTATTACCTGGTGCTATGCGTAGTGAGGTGTTGACCTTGTTGCATCAGGAGCATGGGCATCAGGGAATTGAGCGTACCACTGAATTGGTAAGGCAGCGTTGTTATTGGCCTGGCATGGCTCTGGAGATAGCCCATTGGTGTCGGCAGTGCGAGCGATGCCAAGTGGCCAAGGACGCACAACCACCTGCTCGAAGTTTCATGGGCCATTTGTTAGCGTCCAGGCCTAATGAGGTCCTGGCAATAGATTTTACAGTTTTGGAGCAGTCGCGGACCGGTATTGAGAATGTATTAGTGATGACGAATGTCTTTACTAAATACAGTATGACTGTCCCTACTCGGGACCAGAGGGCAGAGACTGTAGTGGGAGTTCTGGTGATGGAGTGGTTTTATAAGCTGGGGGATGCCAGGTCGAATTCACTCCAACCAGGGCCGAAATTGAGTCCCAGCTTATGCAACAGTTGTGCAATTTGTATAAGGTTGAGAGGTCTTGCACTACGCCTTACCACCCGGCTGGTAATGGCCAGTGCGAGCGATTCAACCGTACACTGCACAACCTTTTGCGTACCCTCCCAGTTTCCAGAAAAAGGGATTGGGTGTCTTGTGTGCCGCAAGTACTGTTTTGTTACAATACTACTCCCCACCAGACCACTGGTGAATCTCCCTATTTCTTGATGTTCGGGCAGGAACCCAGACTCCTAGTGGACTTCCTTCTGGGAAGGGTCCAGGATGTGGTATCTGGTTCAGTACATGACCGGGTGGTAGAACATCAAACCAGGCTCCAGGTTGCGTTCGAGGGGGCTCGTGAGTAGATAAAGGCGGCTGCAGACCGCCGAAAGGCTAATCATGATCAGCATGTTCGGGACGCTCCGTTGGTTGAAGGTCAGATGGTTTATATCCGGGACTGTGGTAACAGAGGTTGTAATAAAATTCAAGACTTATGGAATTTGGTGGTGCACCGTGTAGTGAAGGCGGCGAGGGTGGGCGGTGCGGTTTACTCCGTTGTACCAGTGCACGAGCCAGATAAGGTAAAGCATGTTCATCGTTCTTTATTGAAGGCCCAATATCAGGGAGTGTTGCCTGCGCAGACACAGGTGGATAGTTCTCCTGTACCGCAGTTGGTTGTGCAGGAGGAAGAGCTTGATGAGGCAGACTGGTTACTGGTGGGGTCCAGAGAGCATCAAGCCCCTGTGGCACCTGGTCCTGAAGAGCCAGGTGGTGGGGGAGTACCCTCTGCTGGAGTGGTGGTACTAGAGCATCAGGCTCCTGTTGCCCCACACCCTGGGGAGCCAGGTTGTGTGGACTTCTCCTCTGCTAGGTTGGGTGCACCAATGGGAGGAGCACCCTCAGTGCCCATAGGACTTGACTTAGGAGCACGTTCTGCCAGTGAGGTATCTGTAGACCCCGGGGGGCTTAACCATGTTGCTGCAGAGGAGGATGGTGCTTGACGGTCGAGGCGAATGACGGCCGGCTATCATCCTAATATCCATCGGCTCCCTCAGGCGGTGGGACGGTCGGTGTCTGCTACTCCTATAGGTTCTGGTGCCTTGTCCGTGCTTTTTAGGCCATGGAATTGAAGCCATCATCGGGGCGACAGCACAAAAATCAGAGGTAGATGATTGTGGCCGGGGCCTGAAATGGCCCACCTCGATTTCACTAAATAAATTTAAACAGAATCTTAAATAAAAACTATAAAATTAAAGAATGCCTGACTACTCCACCTTGGGAATTTCACCCAAAGAATCTCCATAAACTTTGCACAAGTCCCCTACCCAATGGCAAGCAAAACGTGGTGTAGCGTCTCGACCAATCTGACACACTAATTTTTATTTGATTTAACAAATCAATTATTCATTAGATTAACAAATCGTCACGGTCCCCTCACCCAATAAACTGGGTGCCAGGATGTCTGCAATGACACCAAACCATATCACTGGTTTTATTACGACACAGGGAATGTGGTAGGATAACCAATGTGTCCCAGGACAAACCACGAACGTTAGAAATGGACTCTTTTCTAATTAATTAATAGGAAAACCTTTCATTGAATGAACACACATATTCTTCAGGCCATTGTGTATATTATTGCTGTGGTGTATTTAATCTGTTGTATTATAGACTATTTTAGTCATGCTTACGATAAACCACTCATTCATATAGCCTTACATATACCTTGTTTAGTATCTATGAATTCACCTTCATATGATCGAAACAAGCGTGTATATTAAATGCTGATACCTATGCAACATATTGACGTTCTAAGAATCTTTACTAATTTGTGCATTCACACCAAAGCGAATTACATATGCAAAATACCAGGCTTAGAGACAAGCGTCATAAAATCCCCAGTATTTCCAACCTCCGCTTGGGATTTCAGCCTTCCTCATAGGACGAACCCATCTTGAGAGGCGTGAAACTCTGCAGGCTTTAAAAGGCCACACTCCATGTGACCCGCCCAGTCGGTGGTTCGGTCAGAAGCTAAGAAAAAGTGAGAAAACGCTTCAGGATACCAAAATCAGTGTGCCAGGCCTTTCTTCGGCCTAGTCCGTTCCATTCATCAAGTGACTCTGACTCAACCTAGCTCTTTCTCATCAACCAACTTCAACAAGATCTTGGGCCTTAAGATTGCATAAGGAATCTCTTTCAGACAGCCGAGACTCGCAAGTATCAAACGTAGTCTTATTAATTGATACATTAAGTATCAGTTACACTTTTTTACAAGGTGTGTTTGAGCTAAGTATCTGACGTTTTCCCTCAGGTTTTAGGTCTGCTGAATATGCAAAGTGTTCCATACAATTCATTCTTTATGCCTCTTTCTGTGCTGAGTTAAACTTTAACCCTTTCCTATACCAACTGTATGTGTGTGTATGTGTATGTTAGACCAGTTTATGTGTGTATGTAGGATGTTAGACCAGTTTATGTGTTTATGTAGTTAATAAAACCTTACTGGTATCACACTTGACGTTATTGTTTGCTCATAACCGGAGTCACTAATAATGCAGATTTACGCTACAAGCTTTGTAAAATTGTACAGTAAGAAAGTTATTTCCCTTAACCAGGAAATTAACGTTTTTAGAATTGACAAGACAGTTGACCCTGAGAGGTCAGCTAAATATCTACAGCGGATCTAAAATATGAATAGTTAATTATAACTAGTTATGGTTAATTATTCATATTTCCTGTCGTTGAGCTAAATTCGCTACAGTGGAGACACAGGTATCAAACACCAATCTTTTATTAAGGTAGCATAAAATCAATGAAATAGAAACACCAATTTAGAAAGGTTTATACGATCGTTAATCATTCAAAATGTCATGGAGCTGCGGCCTAAAGTACAGGAAAGCCTTTCCAGAAAGGGCTCCTAATCTACATAACACTCACATACCAAAATAAAAACCCCAGTGCATGCCAAAGACCACAACACACAATGAAGAACCACCACCACCGTCTAAAGAGGAGATCATCGACCCTGGTCAATAAAGGCCAGCAGCTCCTAAAGGAAAAAAAAGACTCAAACACACACACACACTCACACCAATTAATATGAATCGTCCCAGATTACAATTTACACAAATCTCAAGTAATACACTTTAATTGAAAATCACAACAAAAAACTAAAGGTAACTAAATTAACAATACAAGATTTCACAATATTAACAAAAGCAAAAAAATATATAATCCAACTCAAAAAATAAATATAATTTATACACAGAAAATAGATTAATTTGAAAAAGAAAATAGAAAAATCAAACAAAACAACAACACGACCGGGACTCAACGCACACACAGACTCAATGCCGTTCGACCTGGAACGAGAAAGTGGTGACGCCACTGCGGGGATATTATCCACCCAAATGATTTCTGCAGGAAAAGGATGAAGCCGAATGATTAAATACACAGCTATACACACAACAGCCGGCACTCGTACACAAAACATTAACTGACAAATTGCGATTCGCACCTCTTCCCTGACTGAGAAGCATATAAAACAAACCCATACCTGGAGGAGGACCGATGCGATCACATTCATCAGCCGAACAGCGCAACCGCGGCAAAACGCCAAACGAGGCTGTACATGCAGCCGCTCTCCTACCAACGAGAGCACAGACCAGATACTAACGCAAATCAACCAAAACACCAAACCCAGAATAAAACAATCCGAGAAATACACCAAAGGCTGCCTTAACCCACCTTTACTGACCCACGGTCACGTTCAGCAGAAACTGCGGAAGCCCAACCCCATCCGGGAAATGATGCCTGCCCAGATACATAAGCCAATGGCTTTTATAGACTGTACCAATCAATGACGCAAAAATGCCCGCCCTAACAATTCAATTCGGGAAATCATGCCCATCTTACCTATTATGCCACATATGCACAACAAAATGTGATTTAATCACATTTGTCCACAACTAAAAATGGCTACATCAAGTCTGTCATTGGTACAGGTATCAAACGAGCGTGTGTATCAGGTGACCATAAGGGCAACCTCTCGTGTCAACCAAGGTCACAACAAACACCCCTTGCCTTGTAATCAGTTAATCATTCCTTTTTGGCCAGCATCCCACCGTGTCTGGGGCAGGGGGGAGGATAACAGCACCCCTGCAGGCCAGTGAACCAGCCTTCAAGACAGGACTTTCCACCCCAAGCAGTGCACAGGGGATGAAGGACCACGTTGTATGATTCCCACAATGGCCACTCTGTCACCACAATCCCCACTAATTTAATTTGCCTGCGAGGTAGAGCAGATATTCCCCAAGAATTCCTGTGATGAAGAGTTGCCCCCAGTCTAGTGGACAAAAATGTGTATGTGGGTCCGTGCATACGTGCATGTCTTCCTGTGTACAGATCAAGAATTGCCTGTCGAGACGACCTTTTTCTGAAAGGGGCATTTAATGTCATACTCCCAAAATGGAATCAGATCATCACTGGAATGGAATGTAAAATGTGATGATTGTTGTTTTCAGAGCCCTTTTTGATCAACCCAAAAGCTTAGTTATTAGCTTGCAGTCTTAGTCTTATCATTAGTTTGTAGTGGAAGGGGTCAAAAAGTAAACTTTAAAGGGACAGTTCACCCAAAAAAGAAGAAAAGACGATATTTTGAAGAATGTTGGTAACCAAACAGTTTTGGTGACCATTAATTTCAATTGTATGGATTATGTATTTATGAAAAGGTCAGATGCAGATGCTCCTATGCTTAGGTTCAGTGATTTTACTTTAATGGCAATGTCCTTTTCTGTGCTATTAAAATGAAATAACTGAACATAAATATAGGAGCCTGATAAAAATGCTCAGATTTCTCAGATGGCACTTAGAGGCTTTTGCATCTGAATCAGAACTAGATAGATAGATAGTCACAAAATGTATTCATTCATGTTCCACAGAAGCTATGATGTCTTAAAAATGTGATAGTAGAGGGCTGACTTTTTTTAATAATGGCTGTCAAAGTAACACATTATTAAGTGTGATTAATTAAAAAATGCAATTAAAGGACAATACAATGGTTTCAGAACTTTTTCAAAAGCTAATTTTAACGTGACACAGCATCTTAAACAGTGTGAAACACTGGAAAAAGTGAGAGGTAACAGAACTGTCCTATTATAATTATGGTTAGGTTTATGGGTTGGACTTAGATTTTTTTTATGACTTGTACGATTGTTGAACGACTGGGGAACTTGTTCTTGTCAGTGTACACATAAACATATCAAGAATAAAACAAGAATGCATCCTGTGTGAAGACAAGCAAAGATATATACTCACTAAAAGATCAGTTGTTAGAGATTACTTAAATTATTGTTAATACTACTGGATGATTCATTTTTAATAAACTCTATTATTTAACTCAGTAACAGACAGTGTTGCCTCACAATTTTCTAATAGAGAACGGCGTTCACAGCGAAGAGCTTTTCATCTGTGTTCTTAATCTTTGGCATCAGAAACTAGCAAGCAGGGTCTTTGAAGCTCTGCCATGACTTCAAAACCATAAACATATTCCCAACAGACCTAACTTAGTTTGAGATATTATTTATAACCATTATCCATTGTATATTGGAGGTGAATAACCAGATTTAATGTCCTTGTAATTGTTCTCAAAATCTTGTGAAGCCCTTGTGAAATGACATGAGGCACTTGCTTCTTTCCTCATTTGATCTGGCTTATTAACCTATTGTGCAATTTACAATTACACCATTTGACTTTATAATTTCTGTTCCTAATCTTTCTTAATGAATGATTTGATGTGTTTGATAAGATAAATCATTTAAACTTATCTGTATTTTTTAAAAATGTTGAAAGACTGCCTCTCACATGTAATTAGATCAAACCCGTTTGAAAATTGCGACATACATTTTAAACATGATCTTGGCTCCATTAACGAAATCTGCGAGTGTTTCAGGACACTACACAAACTCATAACACAAAGTCTAAACCTCAGAGCTCAGCCTGCATTTAAACGGTATTCTTGTTTGTAAATACTGTGACATATTCAGCATGCAGTACTAAAGTCAAAGGCTTTCCAGTGTTTGATGCTGCTTAAGTACCCACAGGCTTAATTTGAAAATTGATCTCGTTGAGTCATGCTCAAATCGCCACTGAAACGAAGACTGGCTTTCACACAACTGAACTTTGTTTTCAGGAAAGATTGCAGTATGTGTATTTTAGCCTTCTCACTATCTCACATATGAAGGAGCTACAGCTTTCCTCAAGAGAGCATATTGTGCAAAAATGGGCAGGAAAACACATCACCTACATTTCTAAACTAAGGTTTTTTTTTTCTTGTGTAACCATAGAAACAGTGAAATATTGACCACACATGTGTTTTAATTCATGGCTTCTGTTTTGGAGATTTCAAATGTTGGAACACTGAAAGAGAATTTTTGAATATTTAAACAATTTTCTGAACTAATTCTCTCTCTTAATCACAGCGTAAAAAGGCACCTACGTTCATAAAAGAGTCAATGACAAAGCCTTCACAAAGGCAACCACCTTCACGAAATGGAACCTCATCACATACTCTGAACTTCAAACGATCTACACACATGCCACACAATCATATGCCGCCGACATAGTAAAGGGAAAAGGTAAAATAGTCAATTTTGATTGTATTAAGTGGCTATAGTAAAATATATGTACAGCATATCTATAATCAACATCAAGTTCATTCACCATCTTGGATAAAATGTTTCACAATGTTTACTGCAGTACATTCTAGGATTATCACATTCATGTGAAATGCTGCCTTAGAGTCAGACCAAAATTAAGTATCTAAAAATGCCTGTGTAATTTTGCCGCCAACTGAAGAACAACTCTGCCCTACAAAGGCAAAAAAATAGCTGGAGTGTGGAACTGAGAAAAATTACTTTTATTTGTCCAGCCAAATTAATTATGTAGGACACTGGAAATCTGGCAATTAGGTGTTTTAGTAATGAAAATGATCTAAATAAAAAATATTGAACTATTTTTTTTAAAGTTACTGTACTCTGCCTTTGCATTGTCTGCAAAACGTGAGAAGTCACTTCAAGGCAAAAGGCATTAATTTACACTTTATCAATATTTGGTTGCTGATCACCATTTACAAAATCATTATAGTAACACCTGTATAAAATATAGTGATCATGGGCTATCTCATAAAGGTTATTGCATATAGTAATGTGACTGTATTAATTGTTTTTCTGACCGTAACAACCAGAAAAAACGTTAAACATGTGAGTGGATACCGTTTTGCAACAAATGTATATGCAATGTTTTCTAACGTAAAAGGATGACATAGACATAGCATAATTGCTTTTACATCAAACTGAATAAAAATAGAGTGGATTAATGTAAAAGCCAGTAAGTAGGAATAGTGCTCAGAATGCTTGTGAATTAAAAAATCTCTGATGACATTCATTGCTATGGATTTTATTGGGTTATAAGAAAAGGTAGGATATGGATTTAATTGCGAACTATTACTGATTCTATGTGTGATCATGCTACACTGTCATAGCATTTGAGTCCACATGCATACAACTTTGGGCAACCCCAGACTGACAGGCTGGCACTGAGTGAATAATCTGCATTATATATAAAACAAAAGCTTACTTAATGTTGCCAAGTTATCTAGTCTTTACTTGTTTAGAGTGCTTAGTTATATGGAGCAGTTAGATTGTGATCTATCTAATTCGTTTGTCTAATGAAGCTTCAGTGACAGATGTATGAAAGTACACAAGTTACACCGTAATTTAAAGGGGGGGGGGGGGGGGCGCGGCAGATTTAAGAGACAGTTAAAAACAAATGCAAAATACCATATAACTCCAGGCTGGCACAATAACCTCATATTGACGCATGGCTAAACAAAGGCAGAGTACCGTAACTCAATTTGAGCGATCCAAAACAAAATCAAAGAGCAGTAACTGGAGTTATACTGTGTTCTGCCTTGGTTTCTCCTTGGCATTTTGAAGTTACCTCTACGAACACCTTGGCAATTGAATCGCCATTGGCTAGTACATTTTTTTGTTTACTCGCCAGACTGATAAATATATATATACACATATACACACACACATACACATACACATATATACAGTGGGTACGGAAAGTATTCAGACCCCCTTAAATTTTTCACTCTTGTTATATTCAGACATTTGCTAAAATCATTTAAGTTAATTTTTTTCCCTCATGAATGTACACACAGCACCCCATATTGACAGAAAAACACAGAATTGTTGACATTTTTGCAGATTTATTAAAAAAGAAAAACTGAAATATCACATGGTCCTAAGTATTCAGACCCTTTGCTGTGACACTCATATATTTAACTCAGGTGCTGTCCATTTCTTCTGATCATCCTTGAGATGGTTCTACACCTTCATTTGAGTCCAGCTGTGTTGATTATACTGATTGGACTTGATTAAGAAAGCCACACACCTGTCTATATAAGGACCTTACAGCTCACAGTGCATGTCAAAGCAAATGAGAATCATGAGGTCAAAGGAACTGCCTGAAGAGATCAGAGACAGAATTGTGGCAAGGCACATATCTGGCCAAGGTTACAAAAAAATTTATGCTGCACTTAAGGTTCCTAAGAGCACAGTTGGCCTCCATAATCCTTAAATGGAAGATGTTTGGGAAGACCAGAACCCTTCCTAGAGCTGGCCGATCGGCCAAACTGAGCTATCGGGGGAGAGGAGCCTTGGTGAGAGAGGTAAAGAAGAACCCAAAGATCACTGTGGCTGAGCTCCCGAGATGCAGTCGGGAGATGGGAGAAAAATGTAGAAAGTCAACCATCACTGCAGCCCTCCCCCAGTCGGGGCTTTATGGCAGAGTGGCCCGATGGAAGCCTCTCATCAGTGCAAGACACATGAAAACCCGCATGGAGTTTGCTAAAAAAACAACTGAAGGACTCCAAGATGGTGAGAAATAAGATTCTTTAGTCTGATGAGACCAAGATAGAACTTTAATTCTAAGCGGTATGTGTGGAGAAAAAAAGGGCACTGCTCATCACCTGTCCAATACAATCCCAACAGTGAAGTATGGTGGTGGCAGCATCATGCTGTGGGGGGTTTTTCAGCTGCAGGACAGGACGACTGGTGCAATCGAGGGAAAGATGAATGCGGCCAAGTACAGGGAGATCCTGGACGAAAACCTTCTCCAGAGCGCTCAGGACCTCAGCCTGGGCCGGAAGGTTTACCTTCCAACAAACAATGGACCTAAGCACACAGCTAAAATAACGAAGGAGTGGCGTCACAACAACTCTGTGACTGTTCTTGAAAGGCCCAGCCAGAGCCCTGACTTAAACCAATTGAGCATCTCTGGAGAGACCTAAAAATGCTGTCCACCAAGGGTACCATCCAACCTGACAGAACAACCTGGAGAGGATCTGCAAGGAGGAATGGCAGAGGATCCCCAAATCCAGGTATAAAAAACTTGTTGCATCTTTCCCAAAAAAAAACTCATGGCTGTATTAGATCAAAATGTGCTTCTACTAAATACTGAGCAAAGGGTCTGAACTTAGGACCATGTGATATTTCAGTTTTCTTTTTTAATAAATATGCAAAAATGTCAACAATTCTGTTTTTCTGTCAATATGGGGTGCTGTGTGTACATAATGAGGGAAAAAAATTAACTTAAATGATTTAGCAAATGGCTGCCAATATAACAAAGAGTGAAAAAATTTAAGGGGGTCTGAATACTTCCCGTACCCACTGGATAAAGTATACACACACATACTATATATATATATATATATATATACATACATTCATACAGTGCATACTCAATAAATTAGAATGTCGTGGGAAAGTTCATGTATTTCAGTAATTCAACACAAATTGTAAAACTCGTGTATTAAATAAATCAAATGCACACAAACTAAAGTAGTTTAAGTCTTTGGTTCTTTTAATTGTGATTGATTTTGGCTCACATTTAACAAAACCCCACCAATTCAATATCTCAACAAATTAGAATATGGTGACATGCTAATCAACTCAAACACCTACAAAGGTTTCCTGAGCCTTCAAAATGGTCTCTCAGTTGGTTCACTAGGCTACACAATCATGGGAAGACTGCTGATCTGACAGGTGTCCAGAAGACAATCATTGACACCCTTCACCAAGGAGGGTAAGCCACAAACATTCATTGCCAAGAAGTGGTTGTTCACAGAGTGCTGTATCCAAGCATGGTAACAGAAAGTTGAGTGGAAGGAAAAAAGTGTGGAAGAAAAAGATGCACAACCAACGGAGAGAACAGAAGCCTTATGAGGATTGTCAAGCAAAAAATCGATTCAAGAATTTGAGTGAACTTCACAAGGAATGGAATGAGGCTGGGGTCAAGGCATCAAGAGCCACCACACACAGACGTTGTCAAGGAATTTGGCTACAGTTGTCATATTTCTCTTGTTAAGCCACTGCTGAACCACAGACAACGTCAGAGGCGTCTTAACTGGCCTAAGGAGAAGAAGAACTGGACTGTTGCCCAGTGGTCCCAAAGTCCTCTTTTCAGATGAGAGCAAGTTTGTATTTCATTTGGAAACCAAGGTCCTAGAGTATGGAGGAAGGGTGGAGAAGCTCATAGCCCAAGTTGCTTGAAGTCCAGTGTGAAATTTCCACAGTCAGTGATGATTTGGGTTGCAATGTCATCTGCTGGTGTTGGTCCATTGTGTTTTTTGAAAACCAATGTCACTGCAACCATTTACCAAGAAACTTTGGAGCACTTCATGCTTCCTTCTGCTGACCAGCTTTTTGAAGATGCTGATTTAATTTTCCAGCAGGATTTGGCACCTGCCACACTGCCAAAAGCACCAAAAGCTGGTTAAATGACCATGGGGTTGGTGTGCTTGACTGGCCAGCAAACTTACCAAACCTGAACCCCATAGAGCTTCTATGGGGTATTGTCAAGAGGAAAATGAGAAACAAGAGGCCAAAAAAATGCAGATGAGCTGAAGGCCCCTGTCAAAGAAACCTGGGCTTCCATATCACCTTAGCAGTGCCACAAACTGATCACCTCCCTGCCACGCCGAATTGAGGCAGTAATTAAAGCAAAAGGAGCCCCTACCAAGTATTGAGTACAAGTACAGTAAATGAACATACTTTCCAGAAGGCAACAATTCACTAAAAATGTTTTTTTGTTGATCTTATGAAGTATTCTAATTTGAGATAGTGAATTTATTTGTGGGTTTTTGTGAAATGTGAGCCAAAAACATCACAATTAAAAGAACCAAAAACTTAAACTACTTCAGTCTGAGTGCATTGAATTTATTTAATACACGAGTTTCACAATTGAGTTGAATGTACTGAAATAAATGAACTTTTCCACGACATTCTAATTTATTGAGATGCACTGTATACGTGGGCGGCTCGTGTGTTTTAAAATAGAGGAGGCAATTGTATTGGTCTGGGATCCCTGCCGATTATTATTTTTATTATTTGCTTAACCACTTTAAAATGTTTTTTTGGTTGCTTTTAGTCAGAAAACGTGAAGAAAACGACATGCATACATACAGCAAGATAATATAATTTCACTTACCTGGCCTATCACTTGAAGCAAACATCCATCCCTTCTTAAAAGTATGTGTTAAAAGAGAGCTGCCTGTTGCTCCATTTAATTAAGCCGACTGCTGTAGCATATATCCAGCTTAGGCTGTTTTCCCTAAATTTGTATATATACTGTTTGAATGACAGCTTGGTAAATCTGTTGGCGATCAAATATTCAATATCGCTACTCATCATAAGCACTTGGTACATTATCAGCGCAGCGGCAAACGTTCAATCTAATATCACGTAATTTACATCTTTATGATGATTTGTTGATATACCAGAAGGGAGGCTAGCCTCCCCCTACAAAGTTTCTTTTCTCAACACTCCTCAGCGCTGAAAGTGAACACTCGATGCTGATTGGCTAATTTTTTTTACCAACTGAGGCATGAGAGCTCACCTCTCCCCCGGCCTCCCCTCCCCTTCTCTATCATTAGCGTTTGTATTTACATCAGCAGATTCGGCACATTCGCGATAGAAAAGCGGCGCTTTCACGTTATGGTATTACAACTGTGAAATTACAAACAAAAAATACACATTATGAGACATGAACTGAAATGAATTGTGAATTTTATTAACATTAAATTAATGTGCCTCCTCCCATTTTCACCTCAAAATTATGGGTTCCCCCGACGAGCCGCCACTGCCTGTATATTGTAACGAATCAGCTCATGGGAAATATGAATAATTAACCATAACTAGTTATAATTAATTATGAATATTTTAGATCCGCTGTAGATATTTAGCTGACCTCTCAGGGTCAACTGTCTTGTCAATTCTAAGAACGTTAATTTCCTGGTTAGGGAAATAACTTTCTTACTGTGCAATTCTACAAAGAGCTTTTAGCATAAATCTGCATGATTAAGTGAATCCAGTTATAAGCAAACAATGAACCACGTCAAGTGTGATGCAAGTAAGGTTTTATTAACTACATAAAAACTTAAACTAGTCTAACATACACATAAACACATAAACTGGTCTAACATCCTCATAAAACATAAAACTGGGCAACATCACACACACACACACCACACACACAAAACACACACATACAGTTGGTATAGGAAAGGGTTAAAGCTTAACTCAGTACAGAAAAGAGACATAAGGAATGAAATTTATGGAACCATTTGCATATTCAGCAGATCTACACCTGAGGGAAGCGTAAGATTCTTAGTTCAAACACACCTTTGTTAAAAGGTGTAACTGATACTTAATGCAACAATTAAATCGACTAAGTTTGATACTAGCGTATGTCTGAAAAAGATTCCTGATACAATCTTAAGGCCCAAGATCTTGCTGAAGATGGTTGATGAGAAAGAACCAGTTTTGAGTCAGAGAATCTTGATTGAAATGGAAAGGACAAGGCCGAAGCCTGGCACGAGCTTATGATGTTCTGGGAGCGTTTTCTCACCACCTCTCAGAATCCCAACAAACCACACGACTGGGAGGGTCCCTGGAGCAGGGCCTTTAAGGTCGGAGAAGATCCCCGCCTTTCAAGATGGGCTTGTCCAATGAGAAAGATGGAAATTCCGAGCGGGAGGTTGCAATTGCTGGAGGGTTTACGACCTTTGTCTCTAAGCATGGTAATTTGAAAATGGACTTAAATCGAAATTACTAAAAGTTCTCAGGACCCTAATATATATATTGCCTATGTACCAATATATAATATACACGCTTGTTTCGATCATAAGAAGGCGAATTCATAGATACTAGACAAGGTAGGATTACAAATAGTGAAAGGATGACAGGAGTGTGTTCGATTATAAACCTGCATCACAGTATACAATTTCAAAGACAAAATACACGATGACAATAATATACCCAATGACCTGAAGGATCATGTGTGTTTATTCAAAGAAAGGTTTTCCTATTAATTAATTAGCAAAGAAAAGTCCTTCCATTGTGGATTTTCCCTATGGGCAAGGAACTGATTTTCTTCACCTAAATTCCAGGAGGTCGAAAATGTATCGGGTGTCAGCATTGCTATAGAAACAGGGGCCTGTTCAGCTTCCTGGGGTGTTACAGAGTATTTGTTAAATCTAGCTAACAAAATATATATTGTGTGTTTGAGTGGTCCAGGACGCGACATATATATATATATATTTGTTTGTGAAATGGCACAGTTTTATAAATATATGAAAGTACACTCTTAACATCAGTCAACCAAGCATTATAATATGATAATCAAGTATAATTTAATAATAGAAGTTTAGTAATTAAAATTAAAACTTGGTAACCATGGCTGATGGCCATATTAGTCATTTTAACGAACTTCGGACTGGGCTGGTGCTTTTTGGTCATTCGGGTTTTCTGTTAAAAAAAAAAATAAAAGTGGGGAAAAAACAAAACAAACTACTGATAAGATAATAATGAATACAAAATGATAATTAATAAGAAACAATATTTTAAAACGCACCAGGATTAAGAGCTACTGGATCTATGAATATTAATCACGTTGTCAGCGTTCGATCGAACTGATTTGCTGAAATCAAAACAGGGACGATAATAGGTGAGCACAGCAAATGAGATTGTCGTTTGCGCATTAGTTCCGCCAATTAGTTTCTTAAAAGCGGAAGAATTCCAAAGAATATATACAACAAAGAATACTGTTTACATGTAGCGCGCATAGGTAGCGTGTCAATTCTCTATCTCCCTCTCTCGCTGCGTGTGTGTGAAACAAAGCACTTCACACTAGAGTTTACGGTACGTTGTGCGTTGCACATCCATTCAGATGAACTGAAACACAGCACAGATCGCTTGGCGGAGAGTGAAACTCTGAAACAGAGAGTCAGAGAGTGTTCGGCGAGTGAAAATATATCTGAGCTAAACTTATACTTAGCCTCCAACTCACACACTGGCGAGTAAAATCTGAGAATTTATTAGCAATTGGCTAATATTAGACATAATTTAGTCGCCAGAGTGAAGATTTAGTCGCATATGCGAGTGATTTACTCGCAATGTAGAGGGTTGTTAAGACAAGCCATTATTTTCTTGAAAAAAAAACTACGGAATTGACTCAAGATACTTATCCACATGATAAAGGAGATCAATAACTAATTTTCGACCAAAAACAAAGTTATGGCCTTTTGCCTTTGCATGGCAGAACTGTAATGGCTTAATGACTGTAATCCTTTCTATAAAGGCAACTAACTCACCAGGGATTGGAATAAAGTTTGTTTTTCTGTAACTTATGCAAACATCTCTGTCGAAGCAGGGTCATTTGATGACCCCTGGGCAGTGTCCCTCCTAGGCGAAAAGTTGGACCCAACTCATCCCTCTCAATAAATGTACTAGCATATTGCCTAGCAGTAACTTTCTTCATGTGCTGTAACATAGAGATAGGGTCTGCCCATTAAAATGTCTTTTCACCTGCTAGAAGCCTAACCCAGAGGGATAATAATAGTGCCATACAAAACAGGTCAAGTTCACAAAATAACTATACATCTACTAATATACAGCTTATATTTTACTTGATTTTAAAATATCTTTTGATTTCTTGTTTTATCTTATTGATATTTTCTTACAAAAATGCACTCTACCGGTCAAAAGTTACGAATCTTCTGCTTACCAAGGCTGCATTAATATTGTGAAATATCATTACAATATAAAATAACTGTTTTCTATTTTAATAAAATGTAATTTATTCCTTCAATGACAAAGCTGTTATCAATATTGAAAAAAGTTTTTTGTTGCTTGCTTATTTATTTAGGAAACTGAGATACATTTTTTTCAGGGCTATTTTATAAATAGAAAGTTCAAAATAACAGCATTTATTTGAAATATGCGGTCAAATGCTGTAATACTGTCATTTTTTATCAATTTAATGCATCCTTTAAAATTACATTTTAAAATATATTAAAATAGAAAACAGTTTAAAATTGCATTTTAAAATAGAAAACAGTTACTTTTTTATTATAATAATTTTTCATAATACTGGTTTACTATATTTTTGATCAAATAAATGCAGCTTTAAAAAAAATAAGAGACTCATTTAATTCTGTTGCCGACTCTACTCTGAACAAGTATACTAGCACATCAGCCTTTTCACATTAGTTCAGCTAAAGCTATTGACGGCGTCAGTGTTTGTCAGGGTTTTTAAAACTAGGTTACACAGAACTTTAATGAATCTTAATAATGGAGGTCATCAGACATTATTTAATTTTGCTGGCCTTTCCACCTCATCATTAAACTCCTTACTGCCATACCTCGACCGCTAACAGTGAGAAATGTATTTTTCTTCTGGAAGATGCTGGTCATAATTGACGGTCTAGCCTTCTCCCCAGGTTTCCATGAGCTGAAGGTGGAACTACTTACAGTTGTGGTCAGCCATGTTAACTCACACCACATGGCTTAGAGGACGATCAGGAGGATGAAGCAGAGGAGGGGTGCGGTTACACCTTAACCAGTTTGCGCTGCTGCAGGGCCAAACCCACAGGCGGAATGAGTGCAAATACATGGTGAATGACAGAGAAAACAAACTGAGAGAAAGAGGGTGACACAGTATTTGGGCAGTCAGAGTGCAGAGGCTGCTTAATAAGATGTGGCGGTCAAGTGTAAACACAGCATTTACACTCTACTCGAAAAAAGTGACTATACCGTCCCAGATGTTTAAACGAGCTTGTTTTGGAAGCACGACAGAAGCATGATTTTATTTAGAAGAGTTCAGGACTCTTAAGCTTTAAAGATTCGCTTTAAATGTCCTGTGAGTGTTGAGAGCAATGTTTTGAATCAAAAACTGTATGGGAATTCACACATACAGCAATTTGCACTGACAAAGAAACTAGAAGTTGTGTGATGTACAGTGACATGAGCCGCGTTGACTACTGTATTGTATAAAGATGTATTTTTGTTGTAAGAAATACTGTGTAAAATATTAAATGAAAAATATTTACATTTGATAATAATTACTTTACCACACCCCCATTTGTACTGTGAAAAATACAAATATTACAAGAAAGTGCAAACGGTCCTTATAGAACAGAATGAAACAGTAATAATGTCAAATTTTTATTTATTTTATGTTCTCTTTATTTATTATAATTTATTTCAAAATCATTTAAAATTTTTCCTTGGAATGTATTCTAATCGTATTTTGCTGCAGTTGATACACACACATTTCCTTTCACAATGGATTTTGAAAAAAATATTCTTTGTCAAGTAATCATTACCTCTTATTTCCATACTATACCTAATTCTCAAAAGCAATGCCTAATTGTGCAGCCCATCAATAATGTTAGGGCATCCAACTGTGCGAACGGCCACTACAACCAACAATATAGCCGCTCTGTGACCTCCAGCACTGTGTATGCGAACGCCCCATCAAAGTGCCTCTTACTATAACATATAACACTCACAACTTATTCTATTGTATTTGTATTTCCACAGTATAAAGTTGCTGTTGGAAGAAAAGTGAATCTGAAATACAGACATCCTCAACACTGTACTGCTGTATGTTCCTTACATGTATTTTAGGATGCAATTTCAAATTTTCCTTTCTCTTTGGAGTGTTACAAGCTGTTCGTGCATAGATAAGATCCCTAAAGTTTCAAAGACTAAAGTCTCAAACCCAAAGAGACATTCTTTATAAAAGTTAAGACTTGTCCACGCCCTCCTAAAACACCTCGTTTAAACACGCCCCCACGTCTACGTCACTGTGTGGGAAGATTTGCATAACACCGCCCAAATGTTCACACAAAGAAAGAAGGCGTAACTTTTATTCTCACTAAAGTATTGCTGCCGCTGCCGCCATGTCCTGAAGACAACGTGTGCTTCGTTGTGAAAGCGAAACCACTTTGTTTGGTCTTCCAAAAGAGGATGATATCCGTTTCGTCATGCCTAGAGCTGATCCGTGCTGGTCGCTGAGGAAATACATCAACTTCGCGCTGTGGATCGCCGGATCGGCTTTCACCATGGACGAAACAGAGTCCAGCCCGGGGTCTTCACATGTGGTTGCCGATAGGCTGTCGACGATAACCGCAATATTGTAATACCGCGCTATTGACGAGCAAACCGCAGAGGAAGGAAAGCAACCACAGAAACCGCGGCAACCGCAGTGTTCACGTTTTTTTTTTTCATAAGGCTGTGGCCTTCTTTCTGTTTTACAATTCATCACTGTGCATTGAATGTTAAATAAATTAATAATGATACAAGAGGTTTGTCATTTTCCCGCGAACTGTTTGCATCTGGGGTTTCGTTGATTTTGAATACTGAAACGATGGCAGGCGTTCTCGTCCAAAAACCTAATGTCACGTCGCCAGTTTGGGAACATTTCAGCTTTCAACCCAATGAAAAGGGAGAGCCAGCAAATTTAGATGAACCGATATGCAAAATCTGCTGCAAAAAGGTCCCTGTGACACGCAGCAATACATCTAATTTGAGGTGTCATCTCGCTAACTGTCATCTAGCCATTGACGCGCAGCTGCCTCCTCAAGCATCAGGTCGCAGAGCAACATCAAAAAGAACGTCTCGGGTTACTTATGTAACCATGGTTCCCTGAGGGGAACGAGACACTGCGTCCTCTAGGGGTCGCTATGGGGAACGCCTCGTCGTGACCTGTGTCTGAAGCATAAATTGAAAAAACACCAACTCGTTGGTCGGCGACAGTCATGACGTCACTACCGTCGTGACTAGTACAAAATAGGCGCCGGTAGGGCACATCATCACTTCTTCGTCTGAATCTTGTGTCCGCAGCATGGCACAAAAGCTAGAGGACGCAGTGTCTCGTTCCCCTCAGGGAAACATGGTTACATAAGTAACCCGAGACGTTCCTTTTCATGGGAACTTCGAACTGCGTCCCCTAGGGGTCGCTTGGGGTACGGTATACCCACGCCACCATGCTGAGGGGAGTGAAAGCCAGAACCATGGCGAGCACTAAGAACCAAATCTACCATATTGCTATGGGAGTCGACCCTGAGACGTTAGATGGCTGTCAGTGACATTACTCCCTACGGCCAGAAGCCTAGGCTGCCAAGGGACATTACTAGCGCCTCACAGTGCTTTGCAGGTCCCACTGGGACAAGATTGGTAATATAACCCAGGCTACCAATAGTCTACCACAGGAACCAGTCTCTCGAGATTAACCTCCGGTGTAATGAGGGCGGCTGGCTTGGTGCCCAGAACTGCGGGACGGCAGGGGCCACCGTACCAGCTGTGCCAAAGAAGCCTCCTCGGAGGTGGTGCCAGGGCCTAGAATCATGAAGGATTCTTTCCAGGGAATACGACCAAGAGCCTAATTATTGGATCAATTACTAGTCTTGGCCTATCACTCAGGGCTACCTCACTTTGCAGAAGGACCCGTTTCAACAGGCCTCTAGTGGAAACACCCTGTCAGAGTAGGTATTCGGGGATACCGTGAGGAGTGGGTCCCAGGCGGAACCGGGTTTTTAGACCACTCAGAAAAAGAGAACAAAGCTGTGCGCGTAACTCTTACCATATAGGATTTTAGAAAGTGGGCAAAGCATAACATGCACACTTACCCACTTTCGTGGAATTTTAAAAAAGTGGGCAAAGATACCGTGCCCACTAACCACCATGTGGATTTTAGAATGTCCATATGTAGATGGATACAACCGTTCTAGGGGGTTCTCGTGGCACTTCTGGAGGGCAGCCTATAGATGGAGCTCTGAGTAGTCATCAGTCTCACCTACGGCTATCACACTGGCGTGGCTAGCCGCGAACCTGTAGCCGAGGGAGCAGACATCCATTCAGCGGGAGCTCGACCTACAGAACGTTCCATTGGTGGAACGGCTAGCAGTTATCAGCTAGGGGAGCAACACGCCCAGTTCTCACCAAGAAGGGGACTCGACCCGCAGCACGTCCAGCTAGCGGAACCAGCTAGTAACAATCTCGGCGTGGGAACCCCCGCCTGGTCCTCAGACGCCCAGGGGGCTCGACCCTATCTACTAATGCCGGGTTTCCCCGGCTGGCAGTAGCTCATTCTAGCTGGGGGAGCTCAACCCACCTCTCACCGAGAGGGGGGGCCCCCAACCAGCAGCCGGATTAAAAAACCAGAGGGGTAGCATAATGCAGGCTAGCCACATCGCCAGCGCACCAGGGAGGCGGAGGACGGCCCAATCCTACCGATGCAGCTGGTTCGAGGTCTTTCTGAAAGACAGCGAGCTCAAGCCTCTCATGAAAAGAGGCACCTCCGTTTTTCCTCAGCTGAGGAATACTGTCCCCATTCTAGGTGACCCTTTCCTGAAAGGGGAGCAGTGCTAAACATTACAACGAGGACAGCCCATGGAGCGAGGGTTTCAACTCCTCGGAGAGGATCCTGCTGTCAGACGAACCCTCTTAGTACCCCTTGAACGAGGCGGGGCAGTTGCCTTCTGAGGCGTTCGATGAGACACAATGGTTGAGAGAGCACAGGAAATTCGGGGCCTAACCCTCTCGAAACCCGGGAGGAACGAAGTCAGAAACGCCGTAACCCTGACATACAGGATTTTAGAAAAGTGTGCAAAGCATAACGTGCGCACTTACCACTTCTGTGGATTTTAGAAAAGTGGCAAAGGATAACGTGTACACTTACCACTCATGTGGATTTTTAGAAGGTGCGCAAAGAGCACTCTTAGTGTTCTATTGTCACCCGGACGTAATGGCCGGTAGGGAACAGCAGCTCCAGCTTCCTCCTCAGAGGTGAGGGGAGTGCTGCCTCCAGGGTGTGTCGCCAAGACACACTATTTGAGCGGCACCCAGGGTACCGGGGTGTTACTCCACTTTAAACCAAAGGGAACGAAGACAGCACGCGTAACCCTTACCTTGACAGGATTTTAGAGAAATGAGCAAAGAATCCCGTGCCCATTTACCACATACGTGGAATTTTTAGAAAATGGGCAAAGCAACACATGCCCATCTACCAGCTATGTGGATTTTAAAGAAATGCGCACAGCTTCACGTGCACATCCCCCACTCACGTGGCATTTGGAGAGATGCGCAAAGCCTGCTTCACGTGGACACTTATCATCTTATCTGGATTTTAAGTTCATGGAGACCCGACCATATCGGCCTGCCGGAAGAGGCCGGCTCGCACATCTCAGTAGTGAGGGGCCCTGCATGGACCGCTTACACAGGAGGTCCTGTGATGCCCCCGTTACCTCTGTGCCTCAGCAAGAAGGAGTACGGCGGTGGCCAGGAAGCCCCTCGGGGTGACCAGGCCCGTCCGGGTGCCTTGCAGCGTAGCACGGGGGCCTGATGTTCACGAAGGCTCCACAAGAGCCCGTATTCGGCCGCATGATCCAGGAGGTATGAAGCAGAAGCCCGGCTTTTCTTACCGTCTGGATGTATGTCGACGAGTGGCACGCCTACTGCAAGTAGAGCACCTGGCCTCTGAGCCCAGCAACGGCACCTCCTTGAGGGCGTCTAGCAAGGGACAAAACCGCACAGGTCCCGTGGAAACACTGCAAGGAACTTATAGATGGTTACACACACACAGCCACCTCGGTCTGTCCTCGATATACAGATATAATGATATTTGGATCGTACTCACCCCCATAACCTCTGTGCTGGAGCTCTGCTCCAAGGATCTCCTGACCGGATCATCCGCTGCAGGTAACCTTACATTTATTACACATGACCACCTCAGTCTCTCATTAGTATACACTCTCATGACCTATGGATCATAATCACCCACCACGAGCCTTGTTGCCGGGGCTCTGTCCGGGGATTTTTTGACCGGACCATCGGTCAGGCGGTTTACTATGATCTAGCCATAGAACCACCAATAACATTATGGGCCCAGTAGGAGACTGTTTGAAATTTTTTTTACAGCTAACCTCGGTCAGCTGGGGATGGTGGTCATAACAGGGGAATTGGAAAAAAGGGGAGGACAGGGTAGATGTTGCAACCTCCGCGGGAGAGCGTGAATACCTAAGTATTACTCCGACCCGGACGAAAGCGCTGGCGCCTTTCCCAGGTCTCACCCCTCGGGTTTCGCCCTGCCTCCCCTCGACCCACGATACTTCCCACCACCACAGGTGGAGGCGGGGCGCGAGTCTCGACGCTAGCCCTCTGTGCCCGTCTCTGATCCTCGAACCGAGACGGGCCAGGACCCTGGTTTGTTCGGGCTCAGACCTGAACCTTCATGGAATGAAGGATTTTGAAGGCCGCTGAGCGCGCCTTCACCTCCCTGAACTTCTCGACCACCGTCTCAACGGAGGTGCCAAACAGTTCAGAGGGCGACACCGGGGCATCGAGAAGAAAACCCCTCTCTTTCTTCCCGATATCTGCCAGATTCACCCACAGATGTCTCTCCGTCACTACCATAGCCGCCATGCGCTCTGCCCATGGCCGAGGCTGCCTGCTTAGTAGCCAGGAGGGCCAAGTCTGTGGTGTGCCGCAGCTCAGCCGTTGCGGCAGAGGAAAGGCCCTGCCCCTCATCCAGGTCCTTCAACAGGTCAGCCTGATAGGCCTGAAGCACCGCCATAGTGTGCAATGAGGCCACAGCCTGACCTGCCGCTGCGTACGCCTTGCCGTTCGTGCGAGATGTGGCTTGAAGGGGCACAGATGGCAAGGAGGGAGTTTTGATGTCTCACCCATAGAGAGATAGCTAACCAGCGTCTCTCTATAGGGGCATCTTCCCATAACCGCTTTCGCGCATCGCCTCGATATTCGCATAACTGGTATGCTGAAACCGTTGGATGCGTGAGGAAAACGGCTTCTTACATTCCTTCTCGATCTCAGTATGGAGTTCAGGAAGGAAAGGAAGGCTCACTTGGGCTGGAGGTGTATGGCCAGAGAGATAATGTTCGTCGAGGCGACCTCGCGACGTCACCTCCTTGGCTCGTTTCCACAGTAATTCAAGCCTTGCCGTGGCCCGATCCATCACCTCTAACAGCTCATCATACGCAGGGCAGGTGGATTGGGAAAGCTCAGCCTCAGCTTCTTCAATCTCCACATCCATTTCCTGCTCTTGTTGGGCTGGGCCCAACTGAGCACTGGCCCCTGGATCAGATGATATCAGAGAGAGGATATCATCGTCCAGCGCCTGTCTCTCGCCCGACACCGATGCGCAGAAGAGGGGAACCCCCCCTTCAGCCTAATCGGCTAGGTCCACCTGAGATCCCCAAAAGCTCATTCTCCTCCGTGCCTCAGCAACGGCGGTCCTGAATCACGGGAAGCAGATGGCTACCCCTCTTTACTCGAAAAAAAGAGACAAACGAGAATGGAGCTTTTTCATTGGAAAACACTTGCAGTGCACGCAGATTGCCCCCTCGAGGACATCGCGTGCGTGCTCCTCGCCAAAACAAACAACACATAGATCGTGTGTGTCATCGGGTGTCAGAAACCGGCTGGCACGGATGTACACACTTTCTAAACGCTCCGGTAGTGCTCGCCATAGTAGGAAAAGAAATAGTCTTACTTTGCTTTTGGAATGCACGCTTCAAACAGAACGGTCAGTGAATACGAAGAAAGTGATGATGTGCGCTACCAGTGCCTATTTTGTACTAGTCGTGACGGTAGTGACATCATGGCTGTCGCCGCCCAACGAGTTGGTGTTTTTTCAATGTAGGCTTCAGACACGGGTCACGACGAGGCGTTCCCCATAGCGACCCCTAGAGGACGCAGTTCGAAGTTCCACGAAAGGGAACAGCGAGGCCGGTTACCAGCCGAAGTTAGGAATAGCCTGACGCCTTTGCGAAATCTGTCAAATACAACCGTGAAAGTAACAGGTATAAATGCCTTACAGCCGCTGTTACGCAGTATCTAGTTGAGGAGATGGTTCCATTCAATACGGTGGAGAAACCTGCATTCAAGTCGATGCTTCAAAAATTCGACAAGCAGTACGAGTTGCCGGGCAAAACCTACTTTTCAGAGACTGCTGTGCCAAAAATGTACAACACAGTAAAGACATCGATCAAAAGGGAGCTTTTGAATGTCGACTACTTTTCTGCCACAACTGATATGTGGTCAAGTGTCAATATGACTCCTTATATGAGTCTAACGGTTCATTATCTCAGCATATCAGTGTATTTGTGCAACGAGCACACCGTCAGAAAGGGTTTTCAGTGCCGCTGAAAATATTGTTACCCCCATGTGATCCTCCCTGAAACCACATAAGGTTAATATGTTGGTTTTCCTAGCACGAAACAAGGACATGATAACCCAGGTCTAAATCACATTCGTTAACGCTTAAGTAATATTTCGTTTATTCTCTGTATTTTCACTTAGGCCAACACTTTGTTTTCATGTGATACTTTAGAATTCTTTCGTTTTTCAAATTGGAAAAAGGATTTTCTTATTGCTTGTTTTCATTTGATACTTTAGAATGTTTTTGTATCTTTTGTTTTTTAAATTGGAAAAGGTATGTTCTTTATTGCGGTTTGGCATTTAACAATAAACAAAAATGTTTTAAAACGTGTCTCTCTGTCAGTTAAAAAGCAACAATACATGCTACATAATAACTCAACAATAAAGCTTTGTATGCAGTAAAATCAGGATAAATAAGTTTTGTAACAAAAAAATAAATAAGATAAAAGCGCGGTAACACCGCGTATCGCGCTATTGAGCCACCCATAATAACCACAAGGGAAATTTCCTAACCGCGACAGCCCTAGTTGCCGCAAGCCCACTGTCCACTCCTTCATCGAATCCGCCGGCTGTTCCTCACTCTAGCCCGCCGGCCTCCGTTCACTCAAGCCCGCCATGTGTGCCGCTGTGTTTCGTTGTGAAAGTGAAACTGCTTTGTTTGGCTTCCAAAAGAGGACACAACTAGAAATCAGTGGTTAAGTTGTATTTACAACACTGTTCCAAAACAGTTCAACCCAAATATTCAGATGTGTGCAGCACATTTTATGGAAGACTGTTTCCTGAACCTGCAGAGTAGCCTACAATGCATCTGTGCACAAAGGCTGTTTCTATAAAGTGGGGCAGTTCCAACTTTGCAAGGACAGTCTGGCACTTCTGACTCACAGCCTGTAAGTAAGTTTTTTATATTTAAAGAATTTGCCACTGACGATTCAAACGCGAGTTTTGAGTAGTGTAGAGTAGTGCTTGTTGTTTGTTGTTTCTCCGATCACAAATGCAGACATGGTTTATGTTTACGTGGCGCGATATGCAACGCAACGTGTAAAAAGGCAGTATAAGTCTCGTTTGTAATGGGTTTTATTGGTGTTGTCTCATTGCACCGGTACACGGACGGCATCACAGTATGGTAAGGGGCGTAACATTTCCGTCACACGCTTGAGGCATTCGGCCAATCACAACGCACTGAATAGCTGGCCAATCAGCGTACACCTCGCTTTTCAGACCGATGAGCTTTGTAAAAATTTACGCGTTTCAGAAAGGCGGGACATAGAGGACAAACAATAATGTACAGTATGTGGAAAATAAATGTGTTTTTTTAACCTTAAACCACAAACACATTGCATTACACCAAATACACAACATAATGTTCTTTTTAGCAACGTCATATGACCCCTTTAAATGCCACGAAAACAAGTGTCTCAGACCCAATACTTCCCTTCTTTCATCAATTTCTGGCTAATACACAACAGTAAATGGATGAAGGTCAAGTATGCATACAATTTCTGTAGCTCATCAGCTGCCGTGAGGTGCACTGGTGTGACGCCAGCTTGTTTTGGTTAGTACCTGTGTAAATCTGGGACCTCCGCCAGTGCCTCATATTCCAGAGTTTTCCTCCCAGGCCAACAGCTCATAAAGCTGTCAGTGCACTTGTAGCCCTGGTCACCTTTGCCACGATTTAAGTCAGCAAATTTCCTCCATCTTGCCTCACTCGCACTCACATCACTCTTGTACACACGACCTCAGACATGACGTGCAACGTGCAGCTCATGACAGGCAGGTTACGTTACTGCTGTAAAAAGAAAGAGATTATATTAAAAATAGCAAAATACTTATACATTTATGTATATTCATAAATATGAGTAATGAATGGGTCATTTAAAGCATAAAAAAACAGGACGTCCAGCAACCGTTGCCTGAATCTCTTGTGTTCATCACTGACATGCTTCTGAGGATGTTATTCCCAAACAATGTAACAATCATTTTTAGTGTCGGAATGGCTCAACTGAGTGCATCTGCCACAGCAACGAGAACAATATCACTTTAAGATTTGTACCATCGTCATACTCGTTCAGACAGGAATAATTAGACTTATTTTGTTGTTTGTACTGTTTCAAATGTTTCCTTCAGTATGACTTCAATGCAGATAACTGGCTTGTGCATGTTTTGAGTTTTAATCTTTGTGAAATTATTTCCCAGGGGTCAACATCCTTACTGGGAGGAAAGGCGGTGTGAAGCAAATATCAAAATGTGAGTTTTCCATAACCAATAGACAGAACAAAAATAAAAGGATATGGTGTCACATCCACTCCTCAAAGAATATAAAGGGTAATAAAGCACTGCAAAGCTATACTTAGAGCCATTATTGCTGAAAAATAAAGGATTTACTTGATTTCTTTTTCACAAGTTCTTATACAACTTTCAAAAATGTAATTCAAATTGATGCAGCTTTACCAGATTTTTTAAATGACCAAACATCACAGGTGAGTTAGATTAATGCATTTCAGTTCAAATAGGTCAATAGGCCTTCACTAAAACAAAGGCTGCATCTGAATATGCATTCTTCCTTATTAATACTAAAGCAGTGTGTGAAATAAGTAGCAAAACAGTTGCCCAGATGACCTACTACTTCTGGCGAGATTCTGAAGTGTGCATCCATTGGACATTTCGCTGTCCCATGAGGCCACGGCAGAGGAGTTGTGAGTAAAAGTGACATAATTGACTCTGTAGGTCACATGACATGACATTCATACTAAATAGAACAATCTGTTTTTTCAGGTCGTTAAAGCAGAGCTATATAACTTTTGGCGCTCTAGCGGTTAATAAACAGAACTGCACACATCCCGCGGAAGAACATTCAAACGGGAGCTACTTCTCTAAGTTTAGGTCCATGGCGATTCACGCAGGTATGTGTTACTCCGCAGCGGTGACGACCCGACCAGCCTACAATAGTCCCAAATATAAGTTCTTATTATAAGTGCACCGTAGTGATTCGGAATAAGACAAAAACTCGGTTTGGAAGATGAATTCATGATGTACTCGCTCATTATATACATTTTGCAAATGTTATTGTTGACTTTGTTGTCTTGGTTAGTAACTCATTGTATTGTGCACATACTAGTGTTGAGTTCTATGTGTGCTGTTGTAGAAATTAGATTTTTTTTCACAAGTATTTAAGTGTTGTTGTCCATAATTTCAGATAAGCACTTTGCTTATCACAAACATTCCCATAGAAAACAAAAACTCAAGAAATGCATACTCCTATACATTCTACAGTGTACAGTACAAGTAATAAAGCTCACAAAAGGTCAAAATGATGGGAGTTTAGATCCCATGACACTTCAGCTACTATCTACTTCATTAGTATGGTAATTGTTTTGACCTCAAAATTTCCCCATTAGAAAGATGATCAGGCCATTAGCAGATGTCAATAGTGCTTTATGTCTTATAATTGTCATTACTGGTTGGCCTGCAATGTGCAAATTTGGATTTTACCGTTTGGATCATTCAAACAGTTTAAAGGGAGTCAAGTATTTTCTGCAAGATCTTGCATCAGATTCATCCTTACATTACATATTTCTCCCAAATGCATGTTATAAATCTTTAACCTAAACATTTATAGCAATGCTAGGATTGAACTAGGTATGAGCTAGAAAAATGTATAGGGATGTTAGTTATACCGTTCCTTACAACTCACAAAAAATAAAATAATAATAATAATAAAATAATTGCTCTTTTCCCGAGAAATGCAGCACATGAAGTGAGGGTTTTAGAGTCTCTGTGACGGAAGGAGAGACAGCCCTTGTCAGGGTTCCAGATTCTGATAGCACACAAACATCTCTATTCACAGAACATTTCAGTGGAGTCATCTGTTTTACTGGAGATTGACTTGTGTGTGTGTGTGTGTCAGAAGAAAAAAAAGGACGTTTCAGTGTGATCCTAGCTGTAATGGGCTACCAAAACACATGTGTCTTTGTGTTAGCTGCCCAAGTCACTTGATGAGACTGGAGACTATTTTTTTGAGTGCACCAAAAATGTCAGATGCATTTTTACATGCTTCTGACATTCTGAAACGTCAGGAAAAGTGCCTTTCACATGGTTCTATTATCATTTAAAGTGAAATAAAACACATATGGCATTGTATAAAATCATCACATAGTCATATGTTAAGTTACTCAAAGGTTTAGCTTATCTTGAGATATGTAATGCATGCAAAAACAGGCTTTTTTTAAAATCCAGACTGTAAATTAGTTGAGTTGCGATTTTAAAACTTTCTTGTGATTCAACTTTAAGTTCCGATTTAACACTTTAAGGTGCTGTAACCAATGTCCAAAGTTGACTTTTTGACACACCTGCAAATAATTTTTACAGACTACAATACTGTATTTTGCATAATTTTCACACTAATACATTAATTTTAACCTAATGACAAAGGAATTATTTAGGACTTTTCAGTCTAACGGCAAACAGTGCTGGTTATTGTGTCATTCACAGGATAGCCAGTCTCTCAGGGAAATGTCATCTCTCACAAAAACAACCCAACCCTTTGTGAATTTATTCTCTTAGATTTACTTTCATCAGGAATGGGTACACGGAGACAATTTTGAAGACATAATAATAAAGATGTATCATTCCTGACTTGTTTTATTTAATTTTATATTAATATTCAGATTTATTTTTTTCACAGACACTCACTGGAGGTCCTCAGACCTGGGGTTTAAAACCCCACCAGACTTGCCCCAGAAGAAGACTTTCATCTAAAGCAACTTGCACATTTATCATAGTTTGATTATTAAGTAAATCATTAAACTTATGTCCAATAAAACAACAACAACAAGGGTCAAATTACCGTTATTACATTGCAAGAATTCAAAGCAACCAGTATTTTGCCTTTTTTTTAAATTTTTTTTTTTATTTGTGCTAGGGGACGGGGTAATCGCAGATAGCTCAGATTGTTCTGGTTCCTCACTGGCATCTTTGTACATTATATCCTTTCTGACCACTAACCTCTTTAGAAAAGGTTACCGAGGCCGTGCCATGACCCCAACCTTTTCAAATCAGGTACGGGTCCAATTGTTGAAGCAGCCCATCAAAAGCAAACTCACTAATCAACTCTGATACAGCCTCTTCATAACTCATTAGAGAGGTCATTGGGAATTCCCTTAATGAGTTTTAAATCCTGTTGTGTGGCAACATAGCTGAAGAGTGAGATGAGGACTGAATAGCCTGTGTGGAGGACTGGAGTGATGGAAGGCGTGAGTGAAGTGGAGAGCACTGAGGTAAAGAATATGATTAAACAGAGTGACAGCTGGAATCACATCACTGAAGTTAACTAGACGAGAGGAGCTTGGCAAGGTAGCTCAGCTAGTGAGACAGTGAGGTTGAGTTGCTGTAGTTAACACTTCTGTCAGGTCACTGCTCATGGAGACACTCTGTGGTGAATGGCTGCAGGCTATGTTTATGGTATAGGAGTTAAATAGTGTTAAAATATGAACTGCTGACAGTAAGGTCTGTTAGTAAGGTTATAAAAAATCTGAGGAGAGAAAGAGGATAAATGCCTCTACATAAAGTTGCCAGTAATGAAGATTAAAGAGGAGGATATTAGCAAAATATATACAGTATAGCCCACAGAAGTATTTTATACACTTATATTTCACAATGTTTGTATGTAATTGCATTAATAAAATATCAAACCAAATGGCAATTAATTCAAAAATAAAGACTGTATAAGCACATTGGTTTCATATCTTGTTATCTAATGGAATGGAATTTATCGAGTTTTATTTGTGGCTTAACTATTAACATATTTTTAGGCCATTATATGCATTCAAACATATAGGGAACATAATAGAACTAAATTAACAATTAAAATAATAAATATAAATATGGTAAATATTTACAATAAGGTTGCATTAGTTAATGTAATATGTTAATGTATTAACTAACATGAACAAACAATTAACAATACAATTTTTAAAAATCAAAAAAATAAATGTCTGTTAAGACACTGTGTCCTGTTTGGGTGTTC
The DNA here is from genome assembly GCA_018155175.1 of Sinocyclocheilus anophthalmus. Classification (NCBI taxonomy): domain Eukaryota; kingdom Metazoa; phylum Chordata; class Actinopteri; order Cypriniformes; family Cyprinidae; genus Sinocyclocheilus; species Sinocyclocheilus anophthalmus. Next base: position 475,743 of record JADLZN010001916.1, read on the forward strand.
AGTGCAATCATTTAACCATTGTATTTCCTCATTCAGCAAACCACACCTGGGGAAACAACCTGATGTTGTCACTTCTTCTCTGAGGTCAACACTGGTGCAACATCCTTTTGACTACATAAAACATGTAAACAATTACTTTAAATAAATGGTAAACGCTTTGCTCTAAATTAATCAATAGATATGACATATTGCTAATTAAAAACATATGAAGCTAATTACATTGATAGGATGACCCTCCCAAAGTTTAATGAAGGACAGCCTTTACTTGCTATATGTGTCGTGTGAAATGTTCAAGCACTTCCTTTTGCTGTAAAGATGTTGATTCCTAGTTTGAAACATTTCAGAAGAATGCAACTTGATAGGGTGTCCTCTTTGCAAAACACCTAGAATTTTTAAGACTGTTGCTAAACGAAAAGGCCAATTAGTGAATTGTGAATAACGTTTTTCTAGTGAGAAACTGAGCTGCAGTTCAGTAAGTGAGTCAAGTGTTCATTCAGTAACTGCTCTCATTCAGTGTGTTCATTAAGTTGAAATTCGTCAGACTGATTCAAATAGGTTTTCAAATAGGAACTTGTTAGTTCCCGCTTATTTTTGACTAATCATTTGATTTTCTTATTAAATATCTGGACTGAATTGGTCGCGTTGAATGTTTGTTTATATATGCAGCAGACGACAAGGACAACTCAATCGAAAGAAGTGGTATACAGTCTTTTTTAAATATCTAATTTTAAAAATCATCTCACCACCCCTGGAGGGATGAAGGCCGTCTCTTTTCAACAGGTCAGGTCTGCCCCAAAAACTCATTCAATTGTCGATGAAACCTGTTATTCTGCGGACACCACTTAGACATCCAGCCATTGAGTGACGACAGTCTGCTATATATCTCGTCGCCAAAGTAAGCAGGGAGGGGACACCCCCCCCCCAAGGCTTTTACAGTGTCTGACATTGCACTTGCAAGTAGTTCACACACCTCTTTAATGTTATTTTTAGTGATATCCAACTGGCGATGTTGAACATCCTTAGTGCCGACGTTTAATAACAATCTTAGGCCTAAAACACACTAGACCAGGGATTCTCAAATCTGGCCCACGAGATCCACTTTCCTGCAGAGTTTAGCTCTAACCCTAATCAAACACACCTGAGCATGCTAATCAGTGTCTTCAGAATAATTATAAAATAGGCTTGTTTGAGATGCGCCTCGCCTTGCCTGAAATGTAGGTGAGAGTAGGCGGCTGCAGTGAGGGGAGGAGTGAAATAAGCGCAGTCAAGACGGACAGTTCTGACCTCTAGAAGTGGAGCAGATACCAACCAGATCAAAGGCAGATATCGCGTTATTCTCACTTACATGCTATGTTGCTAATAAACATGACATAATTTCAGTTCTGATGCTTTTATATGAAAATAAATATGATGAACAAGACACTCAAAGTGCTTGCTATTTAATTCCATACGAAAGGTGTATTTATCATCCATTTTTACATTAATACAAACATGTATTTTATATTTTATAGAAATATGACAACAATCACACACAGAGATCGCACTGTCATAGTGTTCGGGAACATTCATGCATAATTTAAATCCATATCACATTAAATCAGATAAAAATTTTAATAGTTTAGAGAGAACCGACAGCATCACGTTGTCTGAACAATGGAATTAGCTGTGTCGTCAGTCAGTCGTTGTCCCACATGCTTTTGATCAGCGCAGGCGGTGGAGAGCAACTGCGCTCGACTGCACAATCCGACACAGCCGCCTCGCCGTCGTGAGAGTTTTTTTACACACGTCAGCATGACATCAGAGCAAGTCGGAGGTAAGTCGGACACTTTTCTAATGCCGAGTTCACACTGCACGATATTCAAACTCGTCAGATTGCCGTTGTTTTCACACTGCGTGACTAACTGTGGTAGCATTCAGTTGCTGCTGTGTTCACATTACACGATGGATCGGCGACAGGGGCTTTCACACTGCATGACTTCACAATAGGAAGAATCGCCGACAGCTCTGTCTGGTCCGCAAACTACGTTTCACAACAAAACACACGCGAGAAGTGATAAGGAAATAACGCGAGAACCCGAGTGCGTCAGAGTTCTCCAGCGAGACTGTAATTATTAAAAAAAAATATATATAGCCCGCAAATTGCCTGTGAGCTGATTTCCAGCTACAAGGAGAAAAAGAAAAACAGATGATGCAGGAGGGAGATGCAGGGAACAGGGATTGGGGATTCTGCAAAGAGAGTTGGAGGTAAATAATTTTGCAGTAACTGTTATGCTGATATTGTGGCTGGTCAAGCAAAAGTTTGTGCTTGTTTCTGTATGATATAACTGTTCATATATCTATTAAAATACTAATATTCTGGTCTATAACTCCTCCCCGAACTTCCCTCTGCCCTGTATCTTGGTCTCTCATTGGCTGTAGGTCATCGCCGATGTGTTTTTCAGTCAGAACTCATTTCACACAGCGTGATTGTGAATCGCCGACAGCTCCAGATATTTAGCATGCCAAATATTTCACAGGCGTCGGCGACGCATCGGCGATTCCCTCAGATTGCGTCTTTGATAATTCACACTGCATGATTGTCATTCGTGTGAACTGGAGCATCGATTTGCCTCTGATTTCAGGCATTTGTAGGCGATTTCACAAAACCTGTCGGCAAGTGAAAAATCAGGCTAAAACCATGCAGTGTGAACTCGGCATAACCGGTATGCATCTAGCGGTGATCACCGGTGATCGATTCTGCGCAGATTTTGCTCATCTCAAACAAGCCTAATCACAGGTAGGTCAGTTTGATCAGGGTTGGAGCAAAACTCTGCAGTGCATTGGGCCTCCAGGCAACGATTTGAGGAACCTGCACACTAGACGATTTTCAAATCTTAAATGATTTTAATACCATGGGAGACCATAGACATGAAGACAGTTTCAACTGATTTTTAGCCTTATAATCCTCTGAACGCGCACACTAGATAATTCGAACAGACCGCAAGACCACACGCTTGTTAATTATAGGAATGATGGGAGTTACTTTTAGCATTAGCCATCACTTTCAGATTTGCCAAGATGTCAAACGCTCTGGCTCCTGATAAACATTGGACTATGGTGGATGGTTCTTGGTACGTTCCGTACAATAGAATCGCCATTAACTAAGGCACTTCCATCAGGTTTCTCAGTGGGTGCGTCACTGAGTGGGAAGAACCTGTTTAATGTTTGAATCGGAACGCAAGAGCCATGTTTTGTCCCACGACTATGTCGCCCTGCTGCAGGGGCTCTGCAACTGAAACCGAACAATGTACGGGACTCGCTAAGCCAGGGATAGGCAACATCGGTCCTGCGGTATCACTGTCCTACAGAGTTTAGCGCCAACCCTAATCAAACACACCTGAACCAGCTAATCAATAGGTGTGTTCGACTTAATGCGGCACTGTGCAGATCGATCGACATCTGACTTGAAGCAGTGCATGGCATTAGAAATTTTGTCCAACTTGAGACAGTGCCGACGCCATGTCATTGTGACATATAGCATCAAAGTACCGCGAGAGCTTACTCAGTGTAGCTTTTTCAGAGCGACTGCAGGAGCACTGATGAAGACACAGCTGTTCCATTAGGCTCGTTTGAGATGCACCTAGCCTCGCCTGAAATTTAGGCGAGAGTAGGCGGCTGTAGTGAGGGGAGGAGTGAAATAAGCGCAGTCAAGACGGACAGTTCTGACCTCTCGAAGCAGAACAGATATCTACGAGATCAAAGGATATTGCGTTATTCACACTCATGCGCTGTGTTGCTGATAAACATATAATTTCAGCTCTGTTGCTTTTACATGAAAACAAATATGATGAACAAGACACTCAAAGTAGGCTACTTATTTATTCCATTCGAAAGATGTATTTATCATCCATTTTTACTTTACAACAGACATGTATTTTAGAAATATGAGAACAATCACATATTTCACACAGAGATCACACTGTCATAGTGTTTGGGAATATTCATGCATAATTTAAATACATAATCACATAATATCAGATAAAAAATAAAACATTTTAGAAGAGAACGCAACATCATGGTTGTTTGAACCAATGAGCATTAAGCTGTATCCTCAGCAAGTTGTTTCTCATCGTGCTTTTGGTCAGCACAGCTGGGGGAGAGCAACTGCACAGACGACTCGCTGTCGTGAGAGATATTTGGCATGCGTCAGCGTGACATTAGAGCAAGGCGGTCTGCCCTCGGACACATTTCTAACCGGCATGCCTCTTGCGGTGATCACCTGTGCAGATTTTGCTAATCTCAAACGAGCCTACTATTGGCCGAATTCACCACATGACAACGATGACTTGTGTTTCTAACATCTTCAAATCCAATACTGCACATAAATCTGTTTTTAGAACAGTGAAAGCTTTTTTTTTACTGTAGTTACAATGTTATGAGTCACGTTTATCAAAAAAAAAACATTATAACAACATTTACCCCTTCTTTATTGGTATTTAAATAAATCTATATTTAAAAATAATAATAATAATAATAACAACAATAATGCACTTACCTTCATGTCGCTCTATAATTTTAATTTTAATTTTACACTAGAGGAAGCCTCTTGTTAAGTTCATATTGTAGAACATAATACAGAACTTTGCACAGTCAAAACTAATCAAGTCTAGCCGTTTTCAAGGATTTATCAATCTGGACCATTTAAAAGATGATTAATTAATTCAAATGTGCTCTGATTTCAGAGATGCTAGTTGATAGAGCCTTCGTGTCATCTCACTCCACAATAATTCACGTTTTGAGAGTTGAGTCACTCTCACACACTTTAACTTATATTTGGGCGTCTCTCTGTTGAGCCCTCTTGATAAACGCAGCTGTCAACATTTACATCAGCACCAGCACCTCTGCAGTGTGTGTGTGTGTGTGTGTGTAACATGTTAGCTTGGATGATATGGGCTTGTTTGTTAAACAATTAGCCTATGCAATTTATATGTTTGAAAACCGCCAAACTGACCCCAAACCAGCCCACATTTTGTCCACCCACCCAAGCCAATTTTTACCCGCACAATCAAATTAAAAACCGCCCAATCTGGCAACACTGTTTGAAACAGTCCTGAGAAATAGTGGCCTTCAGGTGCCGTACATGACCAGGCAGGAACAGTGCAAGTTTGACGAACTTTCTCACATTTACTGTATTTACCACAAAATAACATACACAGGTGTACTCCTCATTACATGACCCCTGTGGATATGTGTTTGTGATTTATGTTTTATCGGAGATTTGGTAAAACTTCTGTCCTGGCTGGGTCTTTTTGTGTCATACACTGTGCACAATAATGCCCCTGTGTTCATGTCTGAATGTACACACGACAGGATGTCTGTTTGTTTGCTTTCTCATTTCAATAGTTATTATCTAATTTATGAAAGGATAATTTCCTATATATATATATATATATATAATATGAATGTGTGTGTGTGTGTGGGTGTGTGTGGTGTTTGTGTGTATATAAAATGTGCTTCCAGCACGCAAAGATAAAGAGCAGTTTAGTCTTGCGTTGTCCAAAACTAAAGGCTTAAATGCAGAAATTTTTGAATATTCTGAAACCGCGACAGTAAAGCTGTTAATATGATCTTGCTTCAGTTCATAATTCAAAAGAATGTAATGGGATCTTAATACATTGTAGTAATTATAGTAGAAACTTAAGTAAATAATACAAGTTATTGTTTTTATTGTGAGTTCAGTTTTTCCCATAAGAAATACTGTTTTCCATACAATGAAAATGCAGGGTGATCATTGGCTCAAAATAGCAAAACTGCAGTTTTGCTTGATTAATTATAAGAATTTATATGAGATAAGAATTTGATCTCAGCCCCTTGCATGCTAAATACAATTGCAGTAGACCAACTAGAGTGTCATGACTAACAGTCCCAGGAAGAAGTGCCAGAATGGTCACTGGTGCCCTCTCAAAAAAATAAAAATAAATTTAGTGCCTGATGTCCCTGATTACAGTTGTGATTATTTTTCATAACGTTGCCTTCATATCTCACAACTGTAACTTTATTTCTCTCAATTATGACTATTTATTTATGATTATTTAACAAACCCATATGTTGTTTATTTTAAGCTTTCTCACAAATAGCTTTTTATTATTTGTATTATGTATTCTGGGACTTCAATGAATGTCAGATGAGGTTTTTGATTGGGAGAAAAACGTGCTGTTTTGGCCCTTATTTATATATTTATTTTATATTATTGGATAAGGCAAATGTATTATATATGCTTCGTGATATGCATTGGCAAAGAAAAAATGTTTTATGGTAAACCAAGCCAGTTTGTCACTTCTGTCGTAATAATGGCATACAGTTGAGCGTGTGGGAGTCGCAGCACACCCACTTTTTGTTTAGCATGTTTATTTCCCACAACCTGCTCTTGACACATGTGAACAAGCTTATTTTTTTTTATTTCGAGTTGTTATTATTTCCGGTTGTGTTTAATCAGGCACTCCCTATTTCAGAATTTTCCCCCCACTGCTATTGATATTATTGATTGTCTCTACCATAACATACATCTCAAACAGGGATGAAAGTTCCTGCAGGCAAGATTAAAAGGATCGCTTGATTTGACGTGCTGGAGAAACACCTATGAAACAAATAATTTATGATGGCTGCTTCCTCCTTGTTACTTTCATCTCACAAAAGAAAACATCAGTAATAGTTTCCCTTTCCGACCACTCAGTGACTATTCACCCGGGCTCCTGGACTGATGTGGACTTTCCAGACACAAAAGACGGTCCTGGCGTGCAGTCAAGGTGCCTCCCTCCATGTAGAGTTTTCATAGCCATAATTGTTACTTAAAATATGCTTTTTCTGAGTGAAGGGAAATGGCTCAACTATTACTGTCAGTGTTTTTTCTTTTGATGTGTTTCATAGCTGTAAATCAGGGGGTGGTTTCACATTCCATCCTTGTGTTTTTAGACAGGAAGTGTAACAGACAAGAGAGGCCGTTTTGAGCTGTTGTGTAAACACATTATTTACCTTGTAATTTATGGAAACATGCTTTTGTCTTTAACGAAGAGCAATTATCTGAATACTGTACTCTTGAGATGCTGATCCACATTGCAATATATTTACCTTATGCATTCATCACTATGAAAAGTACAGTAGGTTTGTTTCTTCAAAAGTTTGGAATCAGTAACATTTTATTTGAAGGAAATTAATACTTTTATTAAGTAAGGATGCATTAAATTGATCAAAAGTGACAATAAAGACATTTTATAATGCTGCAAAAAATTGTTTCCAATGCTAAAAATGTTGTTCTTTTGAACTTTCTGTTCATCAAAGAATCCTGTCAAAAAGTATCACAGTTTCCACAAAAATATTAAGCAGCACACCTGTTTTCAACAAAATAATAAGAAATGTTTATTGAACAGCAAATAAGCATATTCAAATATTTTCTGAAGGATCACATGACACTGAAGACTGAAGTAATGGCTGCTGAAATTCAGCTTTGCCATTACAGGAATAAATTGCATTTTAAAAATATATTAAAAACAGTTATTTTAAATTGTAATAATATAAAAAAAAATATAACTGCCTTTACTGTATTTTTGATTTTTGACTTTTTCAAAAACATTAAAAAAAATCTTACTCATCCCAAAATTTCTGAACGGTAGTGAACAGTTCCTGCCCATTTGAAAAAAAAAAGGATTCTGATCGTATTTCACCCTTAAAAGATATCCTCCATGACACTACAGTCCTTTCCTTCCCAAACCAATGTACTAAATCAAAAATGTCATTCTTTGCTATGGGCGTGTGTGCTGCGTATAACTCCATTAGCCACCAGTCGTGACAGTGTCTCTCATATGGGAAGAAGAATAACAAGAAGAATTTTTCCCCCCCGCTATCACACATGGCCATGAAAACCACCGCTCGAGGGCTCTGTCCCAATCTAAACACATTTTGTCATAACTGAAACCCTCTACCTTTTCTGCAGATACATGGTGTAGCGTTTCCAAACTGCGGCTGAACGCTTTGTCAACATTGTCTGTTATAACAAGAGACTACGGTGGGAGGTTAGGGAGCTGTGTACTCAGGCATGGCTCGGTTTCCCCCTCACTAAAGGCTCTGGCCGTGAGTGATGAGTACCCAGTCATACATACCAGACTCTTCATCTTTGATTTGTTGTCCCAGCAACCTGGCACCTCCAAGCCAACCCACCAGACTCCTTTTTTGATCCACACCGCCAACAAAAACCATAATCATTCGACAAGCTGCTGTTCCCAACATTCCCCAAAACCTCCCATTATACACTCTCTGCTGTGCCAGCTATCGGAAATCTAGAGATTTCCATTTTTACTTCTTCTTTTGGAGAAATGAAAGAATCCCCAAATAATTTAAGCATAGAAATGTAAAGAAACCAAAAATGAGGAATAGATGCACAAAAGAATGCAGAATGGTCACTGTGACCTTCTAAACAGTGTATTGGCCATCAGTAATGAAAATATGTGTATTTTTTATATAAATAATGTAAATAATAAGTATTTATTTATTTGGAATATGACATGTTTTCAAGCCATTGTGACATTTTCTTGACAAAGTGCTGGTTCATCTGACTGTTATATTATTAACCAGTTCCCTTTTTTTAGAACAAAGAAATAACAGAGAATGCTGACAGTTAGGTTTCCATGTCACAAAAGTCAAAAGGTAAGTACAATGCATTTGCAAAATCTCTCTCACTCTTTTTTTTATCATTTACTAATAATTTGGATAATCTACAAATAAGCCAAATTAATTTGAAACTGTCTGGAGCTAATTTGGGTGATTCATTTGAATAATATTTTAACAATTGTTTCACTTTGTGTCATGTGTTCAAACTTTTTCCAGCAAAATGTCAACTTTGCATCCCTCTACTTTCTGTTGTGCCTGATGCTGTCTTATTTTCTCATATCAGAGGTAAGTCAGTTGCACTTCTTAGTAGCACATATTAGTAATGAACTCGCAACTTTCTATTTGGCGCCAGTGACTTGAATGAAGTCTTATAAACTTCAGAGCATGTAGTAAAATCTCATGGAAAAATAGATACGTTCACACTTTATTTACTAATATGTACTTTTAAAGTACTAAAATGTAGCTTTAAGGTACTAAAATGTACCATTTAGGTTTAAACAAGGTACAAATATGTACCTTTTAGCTTTTGTACCTTAGGATACCGACCCAGTGACAGCTTTGTACCTTTTTTTTCTGAGAGTGTAGGCTACCCTTACTGTCAAACGGGCAATGGAGTCGCAATGAAAAAGATCTCTGCAGGATAAGATCCAAAAACCACAGGAGGCCAAGAACACAACCCTGAAATGATGCCTCAAGATCAGCTTAGTTTTCTAGACAAACAGTTTGAGTGACGAGATCCAGTGTGCAGTTCTCTAAAAGATTGGCACAGCCCTCATCATCTGACCAATTTCTAGGGTGGTTTTGTTCAGCAAAAGTGTTTAGTCATAATGGGTGTGCATTCCGGAAGGCAGTGTCAGAACTTTCAGATTTTATAACAGTACCTTCCATTTGCATACTCGTCAAAATGGAGGATTATGTTATTAGAGAAGAGGCTTCATATGATGTATCATTAAAAACCTGTAACCTAGGGCATTCAATCATTCAGGCATGTAGCATTATGCCAATATTCTACGCTTCTAAATCTCACACAAGCTATAGCTGTCCGTGGCACCACGTCACGGAGTGAAATTTCATTACTGTAATGAAACGAGCTGGGTCAACAGAAGATGACTCCCGCTTCAGTATGAGCATACAATTTTTTTTTTGGTTTTTGAAATTGGCCGGGCAGTTCCAGACACAAACACATTTGTAGCTGGGCCCGATGACAGAAGTAGCTGTGGCTTCTAGCTGTATGTTAACACAATAGCCTTAACACTTTGGCCGGATTCTGGATGGGTCCCTGGAGAACAGCTCTGCTTTTTAAAGGTAAGTAATATGTATCCAGAAAATCAACCATAAAGGCGTCCCTTTTCCCTCCCACAAAAGCCGCCTTGGCCGTTGTCAGTTGCGGCATTAGTTTACTTTGGCTCAATCCGTGGGGTTTTCAGTTAAAATGGAACACCTGACCCAGGATGACTGGTAATGTGACCCTAGTTTAAGCCAGGAACACTGATATCATAGGGTGTTTAACAGTTGTGTAAAGGTTGTGGATTAGCTATGCTTGTAGCAGCTCATATCAGAAGAACATTTCATTGTAAAAGTACAATGTGTCGATGTCCATGAAGTGTACTGAAACTATACAATTGTGAGGAAATCCTGGACCTGGTGTGGTCTTCATTTTTGTTCATTGCACATACCAATTCTACATGTGTTTTTGTGGGTGTATATAAGTACTGCACACGTATGTATGTATGTATGTATGTATGTATGTATGTATGTATGTATGTAAGATAAAAAAGTAGTTTTATTCAGCAAGGACACTTTAAATTAAAATGGAAGTAAATATATTAAAGCATATTACAATTTAAAATGCATCAGTTTTAAGAGTTCAAGCAAAGTTCGATAGTAGAGAGTGCATCTCGGGGTTCTGGTGCTAGGTCAAGGTACTCTCTGGTCTAGGGTGTATAACAGTCCATCAAAGAATACTTCAGAATGACCATGGCACTCTTGTGAATTAAAAAGCCTATATTATCAAATGGATACATACATCCAAGAAATAAAACAACTCTCAGTTTTAACGGTTACTTTAAATTGTAATAAATATTTCACAATACTGTTTTAACTGTATTTTTCATCAGCTAGTATACAATGTATCATATAGTATACAAAATATCTAATTATGATTATGTAAAGCCACAGAGAGCAGTCCCAGGGATCACAACGAGGAATGCTGTTTGTAACTGTTCTGGAAAACAGCTGAGAGGAACACCGCGGAGGGACATGAGACATTTGAAAGGCTATCTTAAGTGGTGATGGGGAGGGGGAGGCTTCCAGGAATAGATAGACATAACACAAACATCGCTGACGGCATTAACATGACCTGCCACAGCATCCCAGTTTAAGGTTTATTTCTAAGCGAAAATTACACATACACACACACACACACACACACACACACACACACACACAAGATGACATACACTCTTACAAATATGTCCACTGTGCAAACATATTTGCTGTTATGTTGAAAATTGCTCTAAACTTGACAGTGAAACACTTCCTTTTTTCCTTGTACTTTTTTGCACTTAAATTCTGAAGTCTTCTGTTCCCTTTGAGAGCTAAAATAAAGTCATAATACTTGAGCTACGAGTGCTCTCACTCCGAGCCAACATCTCTAAGTGTTACATATTTGTGGTTGCACTGGAAAACCACAATTTATGAAATTTGTTGAATTACTGAATGTTGAGTATTTGTCAACTTAGTTAAGTAAATCTCAGACTGCCAGCGACCAAAGTCCAGACCTGAAGCAAGAACAAGTGTAGTTAATTAATTAGCACAGTTAACAAAAGTTGTATCCTAGGTCAAATCTATACTGAAGTTATTAGGATTTTTAATTATATAATTTTACCCCCAAGGGTCAAACCACAATTTATTCAGACTCCTTCAACATTTCACACATTATCACAGTTTATTCGGTATAGTTTAGAAAATGGTTATAAAATATGACAAGAATAAAGTGTCTGAATCATTTTTGGTCCCAAATTTTTATAAATTTTACTGGTAGTCCTCTGTAGGAAGATTTTTTGGGTATAATATGCCATGTTATAATATGTCATAATAAGTTTACTTTATTTTGCTATCCTCACTTACATAAATTAACTATAGTGTCCTGCACCCACTAATAATAAAGAAAAAAAATCTAAAATGATATCTGGTGTCTGAATGATTTTTGGTTTGACTGTATATTTTTGTTTTTGTGTCAGGAACAGTACCTTAGAATGAATGCAACAGTTTTGTTCTGTTGCTAGAGAAAATATTGAAATGTTTTGTTATTTAGATGTTTTATGTGTGTTCCCCAGAAAATATAACAGCAAATGGATTTGGAAGAACATAACATGATGAGAGACATGATGGTGAGTTCAGCTATTACATCACAGCAATAAATTACATGAATTATATGCATAAATGCAGTTGAGTTTAAGAGACATATTTCAAAAACATCTTACAGGCCCCAAACTTTTGAAAGTTAGCAAGTGATCATTCATTAACAAATGTATCAAGGAAGAATTCAAAGTGAAATAAAATGCTTACTGCAGTTGCCTGTCACAGATGAAAAACAGGATGACTGAAGCCCTCATAAATACATTGACTATGAAACCAACCGACATAATAACTTCACACATAATAATTCCAGTTGCTCTTTTCTCATGATAGTGTAGCATTTTTTAAGGAATATTTAGGAGCATTGCTGTAAACCGAACATTATTAGCTTATCACTTCTAACTTCTTCCCATAGTGCTCTGAGCCAGCGGCTGTGGCTCTGGTCAGTTTCAAGTGCATAACTACATTCTATCTTTCCTCTTCCCTCTTGCTCTCCCTCACTCCCTTTAGCAGTCCCTGATAACGTGACATCCTGTTTAACTCGGTCAAACTCCTCTCCGACAGACTAACCTGATGTTGTGATAGAAATAGTGTCTTATTCTTCTGTCTGCCCGACAGCGCTGTGAAACGCTCATTCATTCCCGCTTTCGTCCTCCTACACACTCCCTCGCTTATAAATCTTGCGTAATTACCTGACGGCCCACACAGGTAAACCTAATCCTCTCTGCGGCCTCTCTTGCTCTCTCTCTCTCTCTCTCTCTCTCTCTCTCTCCTCGCAGTCTTTCAGTCTCTCACTGTCTCTGTCTTTCTGTGTCTGTAATGCTTCAGACAACAGGGGGAGGGATCAAACATGCATCCTCTCCTTGTTGTGGAAGTTGGTTTGCTTTACAAAAGAGCTGACATTTCATCAAGGCAGTATTTTTTTCTGTTGTGTTGTTTTTCTAATCGTTGTGACAGGATTTTTTTTTTTACCACTCTCAGATATATTTACAGTTAACACATGAACATGACAACTGAATAAACAGATAAAGGGTCTGATGTACCGTATTTGCTGCAGTGAATGAATAGTAAAAAATATGAGACCTGTTAAAACATCCTGTGTTTTAAAGCTCGAACGTGTCAATAGATTTCTTAAGAAGGAATAATAGGCACACTTTAATATTACCATAAAACTCAATGTTCAAGATCACTGACACTTTGCATTATTCTCTGGTTAGTATCTATATGTGGTTACTTTACTACAGTACATTTTGCAATTCATTATCCATAATGCGATTCTACTAAAGAGAATAAATTACATTATGAAGACATCATTACAGCATTGCACAAGTAGGGGGAATGGTGTAAGCTTTCACTTTTGATTTTACATATCTAGGCCAATGATAAATGAAATGGGTAGTTATTTTGGGACGCCTGCTATTTAGTTTTTATTTATATTTGTGTTATGAATTATTTATATCAATACTGTTATTGTGTTTTTTATATTTCGTTTATACAGTACAAGCTCGCTATTACTCTTGATTGAGCCACGGACACATCTTACCCCAAAGCATTTTAAGAAAAATAAAAGCTTAATTTCATAATTTATAAGTAGTCCTTAGTCAAATAGTTTAAATGGTTTACTTTGGCAGTTGTCCCCCCCCCCCCCCCATACATATAGTTATCTGCCAAATATTATTCACAGCTTGCTAGATAATAGAGGTGACCTAGCTTACCCACTGACACATCTTACCCCTTCTTCCCCTATTTATCAAAACTTTTCTCTACTGATCACCAAAGGCTTGAACATGCCCTAGAAATCAGTCTCTGTGTAAGAAACACCAGTTTGACCTGCTGAACTGTCTGTTCAAGCACATTATGTTGAAACAAGTCACTTTGTTTGACTGTCATAGCTAAACGCATTTCCGTTGTCAGCAGGCCGCTGATAATGAGCCTCATACCTCGCCTTATTCAGCACACACACAATGCAAGCAAGGTGTTGACGGTAAATGTCCATACAAAATAGTTCAAACACTTTCCTTCACACAAACACACACACACAGAGGGTACAAAAGGGAGACTATGCACAACACACACTCTGAGTGTAGCGGGGGAGGTGATGATGGCCATGTCAGCCGTGTGTACAGTAATCAGAGGCTGGTCACTTCCTGCAGACTTCCCTCTTCAGCCCACCAGGCTTCACCTCACTGTTTCCCCCAGAAGATTGGTTCTGCTGTTTCCTGCGCACCGATTAAGGGTCCAACACAGGGCCAAAGCTCACTGAAGTTGTACACTTCTTTTAGTGTCATATATGGGCACATGTGACACGGAAAGAGAAAGAACGGAAAAAGTATGGGACATGAAATCATGGGGAAAGTCACCTTCAAACTTACTTGCATTTTGTTTATGGCCTTTGTGTTTGGACCGTAAGGTGCTAATGCTTATGAAGTATTGGTTTTGCTGAGGCAGTTACAAACCTTAGTACTCAAAGGGGTGATAGGGTTACTTTCAAATGCTTTTCCTTTTAAACCATATGTGTTATTATTCAAGTGGCCAGCTAAAAACATGCTGTCTTTAACAAACTTGCTCAGCAGAATTTTTTTTTCAGTGTTACTGTGCCATGTCAGTAGTTGATCTGAAATAGAAAACTGACTGTAAAAGAATATGGCTTATGCCAGAGGTGCCCACATTTTTTTCTATGAAGGGACAAATTTCAGACTTGTTTGAGGGCTGTGGGCCGAAAGTAAATTTTTATATTCAACTATATTATTTAAAAAAATTAAAAATTAAATCCATTAAAAATTCACGTATTCTGAAAAAGATGAATCAGAAATGAAAGTATCCTTCAATGGCATGTTTTTATGATCTGGTATGTCAAGTCAAATCAAAGGTCATCACGGGCCCACTTCGGCCCTGTTTTGGGCATTTCTGGTTTACGCTAATGTACACTAAGTCGCCCCTGTAACACTAAAAATGCAACACATACTAGTGTTGCATTATACATTGCAGTGTAACATCTTCTGTCTTACATATCTAGAAGCTTTTGTGTTCATATACTTTCATTGTATGGACAAAAAACACAAGTTATTTGCAGAATTAACTATGAACAGAATTTTGATCCACAAAATAAAGGAAAGTCATGCAGGTTTGGAACCACATGAGGGCGAATAAATGATGACAGAATTTTCATTTTTGGGGTGAACAATCCCTTTACACAACAACACCTAAGTCCGGAGATTATCAAGTGCTGTGCTTGTATCGATGTATCGATCACAGCTGCTTACAGACTCAGCGGTTCTTGGAAATATGTGAGCTTTATAAATGTATGTTCAGAAGGACAAATGGCTTTCCGTGCTCTTTCAGTACATCTGGAGAGAGCAGATTTCCTGTATCATTCTTCTCTCGAGCTCAGAGACACTGCGCACCAACGCTGTCCACACACATACGCTCCAACCTACAGTTCCTATCCTTTGTCAGGCTTGTCAAGACACTTGAGTATCCGGCCTTCTTTATCGGCAAACCTGAGGGCAGCTATGACAGGCCTGAGGAAACACCAGAGACCAGCTCAAGAGTAAATTTAGCCCTGACCTGACAGCCTGTCTCTTTGTCTGCCTGACAGGAGCGCGACACTTCACTCTGGGCACCATTGATTACGATTCTGAGCTCATTGTGGCTTCTGTGTCACTTAAAGTGATATTACTCGAATTCTTCCTCTCTCAACTGTCTTCGCCTCTGCCCTTTACTGACAACAACATGAACTAAGTTTCATTAGCGCAGGTTTATTTGCTGGTTCATCTTAAAAGAGAAATAGCTTTCAAATATGAATGTGAAATGAATGTTAATTTCTCAACCTATTCATAATGACTTCCCCTGAGGTTGGCAACAGGTTACTGTAACTTTTACTTGAAACTTTTCAAAGATGGATTATGTTCTTCTTTTTTCACTTTTGCATTGAACAATAGAGTTTTGATATGAATTGTCACATTGCAAATTATGAAAGCAAAATTGATGATTCTTAGAATTTTTTTACATTCCAGTATATTTGTGGACAAATGTAAAAACCAATAATTTCTTCTAAAATCAGTCATTGTTCTAATTAATAGCTCATTGGTCAGAAGCCATAGACACATGAAAAAGTAAACATTGGTAAATGAGTGATAAGAACAAAAAAATAAATAAATAAAACAAAATGTATTTATTTAATTAAATCATTTATTTTAGGAATTTCATATATACCCTTTAATTAATGGAATAGTACAGAGATTACAAGAAAAATCAATACATTAAACTAATTGTCAAAAACACTGTTGACCCCTGCTCATGTTCATGTTGCAGATTCTTTACAATCAAACAGTCTGTTCAGATGTATCAGCTACCATTGCATATTTTCCAGTAAGAGGTTTCATTACCTTTTCTGCGTAATCATGACCTTTGAAGCACACTTCAGCACTTTAGCTCATTTACCTCTGCTGAAGAATTGTTGCTGCAGGTTAAATATTTTTTCTATGCTTCCTGCTGTTATGCACAAATTTGTTTTTCTCTTTGCACTGGTAATTATACTTTTTCCTCTTTTATCTTAATTCAGATGTTTATTTAGTTAGTCATTTAGATATTTTATCATACTTATTTAATATCTCTAGTTTATTTATTTAAAATAAATTGAATTTTCAATAACTTAATATACATTTTTTTCAATAAACTTTGAAACTGAACTTTGCAGACTGTTGATGTGCTCTTGATAAAGACACCTGCTGCTTGTGTGGCTCTCCCTCACATCACTATTCTTGGTTGTCTGAATGAAGAGAACAGAAAACTCCCATCTCTCTTTCAGAACAATGAGCAAGGTTTGACTCATTGAGGTGATCACTAATGGATTGCACTGTGCCACTAAAAATATTTACAATAATTTTTTTTTTCCAAAACAGAAACTGGTTTAAATTGATATTAACTGTATTTTCATGACACAAACAGATTAAATCAGACTAAAATTTAAATACAAAAATGTTTATTGAATTTTCCCCCCCAGGAAAACGTGGCAGATTCACACATATTTTTTATTTATTTTTATTACATCACGGCATTCCCATTATGAATTAATTCCTGCAATCAGAACAGTACAGGTCAGTAAAAAAATATATATTTTTTCATTCTAGTTGCAATTATTTCATTCCAAATAAAAATGGCTTTGGATATTTTATAATAAATTTCCTATATATCATAACTTTATACTTTCAGACAAGCCTTCATAGCTAAAATGACTATGTTGCTGCCACAGTTCATGACAGCATTGTCAGCCTTTGAGTCACCAAGAATGATCAATACTCTTCTGCTTAGCAAAATACCTTGTAGTATCTTGCGTCTAGACCGCCCAACTGTAGTACCTGTCTTGTTGTTGTAACTTGCACATTCTGCATTATCCATGTTTGAGATGTCATATTTTCAAATGTAGGTGACTGCATTTTGATCTTTGTTGTTGTCACCAGATTTATTTATAATTTATTTTATTTAGAACATTTATTTTTCATCATATATTAAAAGATGATAGTTTTAGTTTGTATTTGCATATGGAACATTAAAATCAGTATTTTAAGAATTAAGATTTAGTTTACTGGATCGTTTCTATATTCTCACATTTTAAAAGTAACCATTTTTGGTAAAAAAAAAAAAAGTCTTGTTCGACTGATATCATCTGCCAAGAAAAATCGAGTGTAGGTGTGTTGTGTCAGGTTATGTTAGGCATCCTGTCAGGGAGCTCATGATTGCGCATGTGATTTTGTGCCGTGCGTCTGTGTGTCTGCATGCATATATATTGTGTGGTGTGTGTGTGTGTGTGTGTGTATGTGTGTGTGTGTGTGTAAACGTGCATCTGAATGTCACCACCTGGCACGAATCACGCGGGCCCCACGGTTTGATAGACCCACAACAGGTGTGTGGAGGCACAGCAAACACCCTTGACTCCTGACAGGTGTTGAAGTTTGGGTTTCAGCCCAGACTGCACTGCATTTGCTTGTGACACTCACATTAGTCACCGACTCGCTCGCCGGACCTCTGCCTCTAATAGCCAGCTAGGTATACTAATCCTTCCATGGGCCATAAATGTTAATAGCTTGCTAGGTACGGTAATCTCCAGTGGTGACATTTGGTCTACCTTAATCTGAAGATGTATTAGAGGAGGAGGGGTAGAGCGAAAAGGATGGAGGGATGGTAGAATAGATGGATGGGTGGAATTACAGCGATCGTAGTGGGGCACAGGGAAGTAAATGTATATTTTGGCTTACCCCCGACATCAACTCCTGTCGTGCTGGGGGGTCCAAATCATTATCCTGTGGGGGGGGGGGGGGTCCAAATCTGAGGCCTATTGGTAAAAAACATAACACGCACTCGTAAAATACATCTGCTATTTTAATGATCCTGACATACAGCAATTTGTCTTCATTTGTATGTAACGTGATGGTTGTTGTGGGAATATGACAAAAAAAAAAAAAGAAAGATAATGCCAGAAATAGCTGATGTCACTATGGAAGCCCATTTCTGCCTTGGAGTAAAAAAATAAAAAGAAAGAAAGTGTCAGCTTTTTATCTCACAATTGTGACTTTATTCTCGTTATTGCAACTTTATATCTCCTAAATATGATTTTATATCTTGCAGTGGGACTTTTTATTTTCTCTTATGTTTCTCTAAATTGGCTTTATACATTCCTATTTTGACTTTGTATGTCGAAATGTGACTTATCTTACAATTTACGACTTTTTTTCTTGTAATTGCAACTTTTTATTTATTTATCACATCTCCTAATTACTTTTTTAAATTATTTACTTTGAGGTGGAAACAGGTTCCTATTAATTTACCATCAAGCCACTACAGCCATGTGTGTGTGTGTGTGTGTTATGTATGTATTATTCCAGTCATTTAGAGGTAAAAGCAAAAGGTTTGACCGTACAATAAAGTTACAGAAAGAAAGTGCTAGTACATAGAAATGCTGCAATTGCGTAGTCATAATGTCTGATTTATTCATGGAAACACATGCCATTTACAGGAAGGCCTCTAAACAGGAACCTGGTCAGGAAAAGAGCTGTTGCACCATATTAAAGCAGTAATCAGAACAAAAGTGAATCATACAGGGGCAAAGGTGTGCCTCCCATCTGTGTGGTCCTGATGTCTTTCAGAGAGGGTCAGGAGGTCACAGTCCTGCTGCACACTGTAAGATTCGGAATGAAAAGTCTGTTATTTTCAGATCAACAAATCACAGTATACACAATTGTATATACACCTTAATACACTCACTTTTCAATAAAAAAATGAGACCCTGGAGTTGTTTTAGATCAATCATATCAGAATGATTTATAAGCCTCTGACAAACATGGTCAAGATCATTACACAATTAATAGCCCCTTAACACTAGTCTTTTCTAAGACACGAGTGTAATCACGTCACAGAAACTCATCCAAAAGCACTAATCCTCATTTATTTTGTAAGCTGATAGAGCGACCATATGCCCCTGCATATCACTCACTCAATTTTAGGTGAAACCAAGCCCTGACCTCCCCTCCCCAAAATAGTGTTATATTTCCAAGGTCTAATATTAATCTGTACTTTTCTCCCCTCAGTATGCGCAGGGGGGATGGGAAGGGCCACAGAGCCCCACGCGGCTCGTGGTCCGCGGAGGACCCGGTTGATGGCCACAGATGCGCTCCAGATAGGCATGTGTTTATGTTGACAGCGGCTGTAGCTGGATTAGGTCATGCTTGTGGGACGCAGGGAAGGGATGTCTGTGTCCTTCTTGGCCCCCATTTCCCCCCCCCAAACCAGCCCCCATCTCGTTTGACCTGCACCTATAGTCTCCCCATGCTAAACTGACAATAGGTCGGGCAAGACCCTCGCCACATGCAGACTTCCATTGTCCTGAGACGTAGAGTGGCCCAGACACAGAGGGGGTGGAACGGGTGCAGCTTGATGGAAAGGGGTGGAGTGGTGACAAGAAATAGGGACCGAGCCATCAAAGGTGTATAAACTGTATTTTGAAGAAAGTCTGAGTCAAAAATTCCAAAGGGGTTGTCCTTTTTATGACAGTGTCAGACTGCAACACATGCAATCTTAATACAATGCATCGTTTGGGGGGGAAATCTTTTTTTCCAATTTCTCACCCTGGTGGGTAGTTCATACAGAGTTTGTGTCTCTTGCAATGTTGCAAGATGTACTTAGGCAACAGTATGTGCTAGTGTGCGTTGGTTTGTTGGGGAGGTGACTAGGAGCTCACGTGGTCACAGTATGGTAAACCTTTCCTCAGGTTTTTGTTGACTCATTCTCTCAGTTCTCTTTTATATTTACAAGAATTTGCTGATTTTAAACTAACTTTGCCTAGACTAAACCGTGTCACTCTCGTCTATGTGAGGGGCTAATGGTGCTGTAGATGATGTGGCAGAACTTCCCTCTTTCCATCCTGTGCCCACAGGTATTTTGTCAGCAATCTATGTTCTGTGTTTTTGTGGCATAATCAGGCCTAACTAGTCGTTCAGTACTAGAAAAGACTCCGACCATTCGGTGTTGTCTTCTCCTTGACTTTTTCCATCTGAAAGATCAACGATAGTGGTCTCTGATGTCCTGTCAAACATTATTGGTAAAACTATATCGAGTGGAAGCATTTTCTGATTTCAAGTTTTCTGAAAGCAGTAAACTCCCCCTGACTGATGATGCAATGGGAGGTTTTGCTCTCTGTAAATGCTGTGGTAGTTTGATTTGTTCTCAACACTCACTGGTTCTTCAATGGTTAATGGCATTCTTTTTTTTCAGCCAATTCACACTTGATCAATAGTTGACAGAATTAATTAAATCTTTTCTATTTTAATTTATTTTTTAAAGACATTCCTTTTTTTTCAGTGATGCCAAAACATATCTAACCAGCAGTAATGATTAAGTCCTAACAATTTAACAAAAGTACATTCAGGGCAAACGATGAAGAGAGCAGAGGAATCTTGTTATAAATGAGACAAAGGGATCATTTGGGAACAGAAGTATGTGGGTGAAACGTAAGAATATCACGTTGGTTTCTATCATTGTGAATGGCAGTTGGAGAATCAGGAATTGAATATATGCCGTTTTATCCTCGGAATGTATTAGTAAGAAATCTCGCGAGGGGAGCTGATTCCAGTCAAAGTGAATGAGTAATACAGCAGAACTTCTGCTGCCAATTGACACAACAGCACACACAGAATGGTTAGCTGAGCACCGTCCTTGTCATACTCGATTCTTTCGTTTACTTCTCCAGAAAATAGGGCATAGTGTCTCAGAATACAAAATAAATAAATAAAAAATAATCGACACAAATACATTTCTAGGCTAGGGTTTTATTCTCTCGACTATGATCCAATTTCACGCCACACTCTACAGCGGCACAAACACGCATTCATAAAAATAAAAATGCATAAAGAGGGAAAAAAGAGTGCAGTCAGCATCTAGTGTTCCCATGCTTTATGAACAAAAAAGTAATATTGAATGTTTATAACCATCTTTTAAAATTAAAATACGTATATTTTTATTTTAAAAATATTTGTATTTTTACTGTTGTTGTCATTATTATTATTATTATATGCGTCATGAGCAACGAGGAATTTCCAAGCAAGTGCGCAATGCTCAAGCAATGTCTAAATAAAATGTATCGGTTAATATAAACGCCTCTAGTGAAATCCAATTGGTCTTTAATGAGTACATCAAACAGCATTGACATTTTATTGGTCAATTAGTAATCCATACAAAAAACAAATGCATGAATTTAGGGAGGGTAAATTTCTTCACACTGTACCAATCAGAGCGCTTTTAATAAATCAAGGAGTGTTGCATTGAAATGAAAGATTAAGGGCTAAAGAAGACTGAGCAAAGGGGGAAACGTTTGAAAAAACTATCGAGATTTGTTGTTAGCTTAGATTTTGGTGGAAATAATTGATTATTGATCGCCTGCTGCAACAAATTCATCACGTCTGGCTTGAAATATGCAGCATAAATTCACTACACTATCACTTTTAATTGCACTGTGCACCCTGGATCCCGTTAACAGTCCGTATTTTATACAGTGAATCACATATAAGACATAGGCGTGCAAATATGCAACATTCATCACCGCGCAAGGCAAGAAGTAACAATGACATGTCAGGTGAAAGAGCGCGCGCACGCACACACCACACACAGGTGAGCTACCTGTCAGATCACTCCAGCACCGGCAGCTTCTCATGCATCCTTTCAGCTCTTCTTCCTTAAAATCATGTTGTCGATGCTCGAGTTGTAGCCATTCTTGCTCTGATCCGCTTACAGGATAGAATGTCCACCGCCTCACCTTTCCAAAGTCCCACCTGTGTTGCAGAACGATAGACGCGAGCACCTGATGTGGTTCATCAGACGACCTCAGTGTTTCTCCATCTATCCCAACGTGTAAAGATAGGTGGCGTGTGTGTCAGAGTCTCGGAGCGCAAAAGTAAAAGAGAGAGCGCAGAAATGTCATCTGAAGAGGCGGAACACGTCAGTGCGTCCTCAGGTTTGTTCCGTGTTGTGGCTCACAGAGATCAGTCCAAACCTGTCCATCAGGAATAACGGTCCCTCATTATAGAGCAGAGTCCTCCTCAGCGCTCCAAACACCTCTGTGGCGTTTTCCTCCCCTCTAACCGACTCTTTGGGGAATTTTCATATAGAATCGGGTAGGTGAGCCTGTTTCGTGTGTACTTGAGTCCTTGTGGATGCTTTTTATACACCCTATTTGACTTTTTAACCCACTCCCGAATATGAGATTGCAATCAACTTGGCTTCAGCCGGCGCAGGTGAGAAAGGTGCGCGCGCCTCACGGATGCTGACACACCGGCAGCTTCACGGATGATGATGATGATGATGATGATGTCGCTCGTTAAATTTATTAGTGCATGTTTACGCGTCTCTCATAAACGGATGCTTTCCCTTTAGACAACAACATAAGAACCCTTTTCTGATCCGCGTCTCTTAAATCTTAATTTAGTTGTTAGGTACATGCGTTTTAGTCTAAATATGTTAACATATTTGATTGAAAAAAAAGCTGTAAAATTTTTTTTTTTTGAATTTTGTAATCAGAATCCACAAAGTTTCCAAGACTTTTGCTGTGATGAAAGGGTAATGTAGCATTTTTATTTGTTTGTTTATCATGCTTGGATTCCGCGTGTTATTCGCCTGCACAATGCTGCAGCTTTTTTTTACATTATGATAATCTGACAATTACAGTTTTCAGATATATTATAAGCAGTTATTAGAAAAGTGTACACAAATGCCACACATAGCTAACGTTTTGGACCCTTTTCGTGCTTTTTTTCTTTTCTAAAAAATATACACATTTTAAAAGGTAAATATAAGCAAACAATTCTTAATACCGTTTCTCTTAGTATTTCAAAACATAAACTAACGAGTTTTTAATGTCAATCCCGAGCAAAAGAAAATTTACTAAATGAAATGTGGTCAGTGTAAGTCAGGCAACAGAAATCACGAAGCCAATATTTACATCTATCAGACTCACAAAGTAAGTAGCCCACGAGATTAGATAACTGTAAGTTAAAGCTGATAGAGGGAAAAAAATATCAAACTACATAAAGCATTTCCACTAAATACAAGTTCCCGAAAACTTTCATTGCTGCTCATTCTGTTAAAATCTCTATACGCACAGCACATGCTTTATGGTGACTTGAAGGTGTAGGTGTGTCCGTCCCCCTTCATTGGCGCACTCACGCGCTACTGTCCGAACACACACACACACACTCACACACACACACTTCAAAAGATACGGAACGGCGCAGGGACGCTCTCGACTGTCCCTCAAACAACCCTCCTGGATAACTTCATTTGGACTTTTCACTCACTCTACCCCCCAAAAATAATTTGCTCTCCTGTGAGCGACACACATCCTCCTTCTTGCCCTGAGAGTCCAATTGTTGCCGTGTGTGTGTTGGTTGCTAGATCTTGGATGAAGGAGCGGAGCCCATGCGGACTGCTGCCATCTGACCCACTCTTATCAATGAAGCAGGAGATCATGGCGGAGGGTCCCCGGTGTAAGAGGAGAAAACAGGCCAACCCGAGGAGAAAGAACGGTAAGAATGTGACTTATGGCGAAAAACTGAACTCCGGCTTGTTCTCGCGTCTTTAAAACAGTTGGATTTGTGTGAGATTGTGCGTTGTCAACATAAGCGCTGTACAGAAGAGTGCGGAAAACTCAGCAAGAGTGTAAACTATGATCTTGTGTGCTTAAGGTATAAGTGCACTGGTTTAAAGTGTTTAAACCGTTTTCATTGCCGTGGAAATGTTTAAGTTGTAGCAGAGATAGAGTTAGAGGGAGAGTTCAGATGTGAGCGTCTATTATCTCACAGCACAAAACCGTTATGTGTGTGTGTGTGTGTGTGTGTGTGTGAGTGCGCGCTCGCGTGTCTTTCTCTGTACACAACACGGCTCTAAACTACCTTTAAATGCTTAAGAAAGTTGTTTTGAGTGTTGTATGTGATTTGTAACAGTTTTAGTTATACCTGTTATAGACTTCTGTCGTTGCTGAAGTTGTAAATGAGTGAAGTATTGCTACAGGTTACGTGCTGGGACACTTTTCGTCACTATCTTAATTTATAAATAGTCACAAGTGTTATGACTTATTGAACACATGACTTTTGGTTTGTGTTGAAGGCATAATTGAAGCAAATTTAAGTTACTAATGTTTTTGTTGAAATCCTAAGGGGAAAAAGACGAAAAGAAAAGTCCTGGCTAGCCTACCATAGTACTGGCCTGAGGAGCATTTTAGACACAAAGACAAACAAACTCATCTTCAAACATCTTCAGGCTATCACTCACGCTGTCATGTCCTTCTTTTATTGATAAAAACAATTTTTGTAAGAGGAAAATATTAATTTTAATCGGAGCAGCGCGTAAGATTTTTAAAACACTTCTAATTATGTTGTTCAATCTGTATTTTTATTTATTAAATTATAATTGTTTTTTTTTTGTGTAAATGCATGCAAATATTGCTTTGGTTATTTTTGGAGTAGCATTTACACATTTCCCCGGACTCTGTTAGCTATGTTTGACCTCGATACTTTATTAAATGCGATCTATTGATTTGATAAAAATCAATGCAGCGTGTCGCGGAGTGTATGACGCTAAATAAAGTCGATGGGTTGAAACTTATTTTCGAATAGGGGCAAAAATGAATGAAGCGGTCAATCGGACATTCTCTTGATTCGGATTGAAACAGAAAAGCATCATGTTGAGTTTATGATTATTTTCAGCTGTTGTTTGAACACATTTGCTAGGGGAAAATTATTATTGCTCACTTATTTAACTTTTGGAGACACTATCTTCATTTTAATGACAGAAAATGTTTGAGGAGAATAAGTAGAGGACTAGATAAATAATACATACCGAGCGATGACTTTGAAACGAGTCTTATATGGGACGTGAGTTGAGTCAAATGTTTTGAATCGTATTTACAGGCCGTTATATTAAAAACAATAGAAGTAAAACACACATATTAATGATGTTGGCCAGTTGTGTATACTTATCAGTTGAAAAACTGCGCTTTTAAGTCTACATTCAATTACGTAAAATTATTCAGCAGACTTTATTATTATTATTTTAAATGATCCATTACAATTTATTTCAGAATGTATAAATTCGTTTGTTTACTTTATTGACTCATTAACGCAGTAAAGTAATTATTTAAAAAAATACACATTTTACCTAATTTAATTAAGTAAATTCCTGAATACTAAAATGACAGGTTTGTTAAATAATGAATCCAAATGTATTTTTTTATAGTTTGTAGTTCAGGTCCTCTTCTCTCGTAGCGTGGCCCCACCCCGCTGTTTCGAGGGCCCAATGGGAGGTCACATTAGGCCCTATGTGAAACTTGATCCGCTCTCTGGCTGCAGTTGTGTTGTGGTTGTCATTTACCCTCCCACACCCCCAACCTCCCCCTTTTTTTCACAGCACGTCACATCCAGCTGTGAGGGCCAGCTTGACAAAACTGTCAGAGGCACAAGACTATAAAGTTGCAGCATTCTAGAGATTGTCATGGTTCTGTTGTTGTGTGTTGATTTCTCTTTAATGACAGATCGCTGTAAGCTTGTTGTGATGCTCAGCCGCATTGGTTTTTAATTTTTCTCAGGTTTTTCCTGTTATTAGGCATACTTTTTCTATGATGTGTAGTTGTGTACTACAGCTCTCACTTTAAAATTTATTTGTGAATCATTCTTGTTTTTTGGCTAGAGCTACTAATACAAATGATCAGAAGCCTTTGTGAGAAGTCACTGCATTGAGTCACAGCAGTTAACAGATTAAATCACTTGTTTCTATGAAAGGAACATTGTGTAATATTTGTTCGGATGGCATAAAGAGGCTAGCAGGTTCACTGAGACAAAGCGCCAAGACAATGGCTTGTCATTGGGGCATCTCATTGGCATGCTCTTATAATCAGCAGTACCAGGGTGTCTACTGTCTTTGGCACGTATAGCGCACAACCGGGCCATTGTGAATGCAGCTGCAGCAGGTACCTTTCACCCTCCTTTAACCACTTCCTACTAAATACGTATTTTCAACAAAAAAAAAAAATGTAATTAATAAATTCTCACAATTAATTATTCACACATTTACAAATAGAGGCCTCACTCTCTAAAACACATGTACACACCAATCTCAAGTAGCTCTCCAGCAGTACCATCATCTGTGCTGACCTGAATGCCTTTCATATCTGCTATGCCATGTTTCAGCAACCCCCTTTCCTTCTCTCTGTCTCTCTCTATCTCTCTCTATATATTTTTTCCCTCCCTCACTCCCTCTCTCCCTCCTCCACCACACACCCCCTCAGTAAACACCCCCGAGGGCAGAACAAAGAAAAGGAGCTCCTCTCCTCCTTCTTAATCACAATTCAGCCCTTTCACTGCTGCCAGGCCACTCTCTCGCTTTCAGCATCCCAAAGCCAGAGATGAAAAGAGTGCAAGAGAGAAAGGATAAAGGGAGAGCAAGAGCGACCAAGTGAGGAGAAAAATGGTAGAAATTATGATCTAGAGCTAGAGGTATAGAGGTAGAGTGACATAACTTTGTTGCCTCTTTGCGATTGTTAAACTTCCTTGGTTACGCTACCCACGCTGGTCAACTGCCCCAGCTGAGGGATGGGGTCCTCACTAATGGCTAGATAATATTACTGGATGCCAGTCTGGAAATATTAACGACCAAATAGCAGACGAGAGAGAGAAAATAGGGAGGGACTTTGAGAGACAAAAAAATAAAAAAGAGAGACACTGATAAGGTTAGTAAGAATTGAGTGAGAGAAAACAAGTTAGTGTGTATATATTGGAGAGGAGCTGGGGGCCAGTTGAATGGAGGGGTTAGCAACAGATTGTTTTATTGACCAAAAAGAAATATCACAAGTGCTTGAGACCATGCAGAATCCATTTTTAAAGTGCTGTGACAGACGTTAGGTGTTAGTTGTTTATGTTGTCACTTTGTAGCAAAATCACACGCTCCGTTTTAGCTCGCTCATTTTGACAAGTTTCCGTTGGTTATATTTTGTTTCCCCCACCCCACCCCTAAAGTTGCCATACATCTGCCATATTCAAGATAAGCCAACGACCCAGATATAGAGATAAGAGAAACGAGACGTTGGTCTTTAGAGATCCGTGGATTTGTATGGGTGGCGGGACAGATGCCACTCTCAGGACCGACACTTTCTAGCAGTCCATCGCTTTCACAAAAGTGAGACAAAACATCCAGTCAGGGGCCAAACGCCTGTGCCTTTTCACTGACAGACAAGACATCCATTATTGTGTTAGTCTTTCATTCGCTTTTCCCCCTGTACCTCAATAGGTCAGGGATCACAAATGCAAATCCACAAGCATACCGAGAGAGAGAGAGGGAACGTAAGAATACTCAAATGCACCATGTGATATGAATTCTTAATTTTATCTGTTTCGCTCCCTCCCCCCTCGACTTTTTTTTGTTTGTAAGAAAAGGAGATTATCTGTACACCTTCATTCAAGTCCCCTCCCCTTTCAGCTGGGCCAAGCTGTGCAGGATTTAGGCCGATTTACTTCAGCAAACACCTATGGACACTGGGGAGGGGACGGACCCTGCTTGCAAAGAGGGGGTCCTTTGTTTGCTGGGGTGCAGAAGGCCTAATGCTTCACCGGGCGGCCGTATTATCGCATTAAGCTGTATGCTGGTGGCCCAGGGAGGCTGGTTAAAGCTAAAGCATTCTGCTATCTGCCAAAGACAAGGGAACATACATTAGTGTAGAGATGTGCCCCCATTGTGTGCCTCAAACTTCTTCTCTGGATGCGAGAGCTTAGGTGGTTCTAGGTAGAGGAGGTGTCTCGGAAGCACCCACAAAAAGTGCATTGGTACATGCCAATTTAAAACGCTCCCACAAAAGCTTGTGATATTTTTGAATATTTGCTAGGAGATGCTTAGATTCCTATATACTTTGTGGCAGGAAACTGTCTAACTGTGGAATAACTATGGTGTTTTTATTCCAAGTTAAGCCCATCCCCCATTTTTTTCTCTCCAAGCTAATGCAGAGAGCTTTATCTGACTCTGTTCTCCTAACATCTGTCACCGCTAAGAGGGACAGGAGAACACCACCGGAGGCTTCGTTAGTCCTGTGTCACTTGTGACTAACCGGAAAGGGCAATTCACAGTAGTGAGTCTGTTCCCTCCTCTTTTCTCTTGCTCTCCCACTCTCTACTAGATGATACAGCTTCAAATACCACAGCTTTTGTTTTATGTAGTCCATCGCTACATTGGGTGTGGGTAGCTGGCCTAAGAGTGCCAAAAACACCCACACCGGCCATGGTGATCAAGATAGTGTGTAATGTTTCCGTAGTCAGAGGCTGTACTTTACAAGTTATCTGTTGTTGTTCAAGGTGCTCAGCCGTGAACGTGTATGTTTGCGGTTCAAGGTGACTGACAGAGTTTGTTGTCCATCTTCCCCCTAACTAACCATGTGCACATTTTCTTCATGAGCGAGTGCAGAGTAGCGCTGTGACATTTTGTGGTGCCGAATTGCCGTTAGCCTAAACAGCGAGGATTTACCAAGGTCAATAATGAGGTATGTCACTGCAGGCAGCAGAAACAACAGTCCTGGTGATAATGAATGGGACTAAGGTTAAGCTCAACTGGGATGTGTGTGCGTTGTTGTTGAATGGAACTTGCATACAAATTTATAAGCTTCTGATAAAAGTTGTTTTTCATGCATTTAACCCCTCTATTTTTCACCTTTTCTTGACAGTTTGGAATCATGGTTAATTGTTCCCTCAAGTCTGACTTATGTTCGCCTGCACATATGGATGCTCTCTCACAAACCCCACACGTACACTGTATGCACTCACATGGACATGTTCCGTTTGATTAGTGGAACACCTCCGGCAAGGTCACAGACACATGGAACAATCAATAACGGATCAGTGGATTAAGGTGTCATGACATATGTGGACCCAGACCTCCCATGTATGGGTGAATGCCTCCTAAAGCCCACTCTGTTGACAATTCTCCTGCCCTAATGCCAGATCTATATTACAGACCCAAAGAGTCTGTGTCCATGGGCTGCGGCCTTGCTGCCATTCATCTGTGTTTGAAGGTTTCCCCTCACCGAGCTGCTAGGAAAACACAGGCTGCATCTGTCAACGCATATCTTCCCTTTGCTCTGATGAGGGTGGAGATGTTGGCCTGTGATACGGTGGTTAAGTAATTGGAATAGATTGCTCTCAGAGATTAGCTTGAGTGTAATGGCCTCTTTCATTCTGATCCACAGTCACAGGCACTGCTCTGAGAACTAAACATGCATGTCTATGTTGGAAGGGCCGATAGCTGTAATTACATCAGTCTTGTTATCTAAACACATACTTATTCAGTCATCCATTTGCAACATAAAAGTGAAAGTAAAAGGACTGGCATTGGGCTCTGACATCTTCCTATGACACAGATGTGGATTCCAAAGTGTGAAAGGGTGGTATGTGCTATTCCCAGCACTTGCTTGGGACAGAGGGGCTGCAGGCACTGTCATAAGCAAATGTCAACCTGCTACCTCAGGAAATGAAATCTACTGAGGAATTACTCCTGACAGCAATTCTTCTATGCCTCCTGTTTAAAAGACAGGCCGCGTTTGTAGCACCTCACTTCCCGTCGTTCCTTGAATCTGCCGTGTCTTATCATTATCTGAGGTGAGGTTTTGAAAGCAGTCACTGAGCTCTGCCTTTTCCGTTTTACTGTTCCTTCAACTGTCCACCAGCAGGGCTCTTGTCTGAGATTATAGGGCACAACATTTTTTGAGGGTTGCAGGTCTGGCAATTAAAGTAATGAGGAGACTCTCCGCTCACAAAAGCCAAGGCCTGAGTGTAGTGCTGACTTGCTGCCTTTCAAGTCGATAACTCCTGGCCCACAACCTCGGGCAAGGCATGCCTGCTCTTTATCAGGGAGGATGTCCTGTGCTTTAAATTCCTGGGCTAAATGATTCTCTTCCTTAGTGTAAGCGCTAGCACTCAGGAGGATTGGATCTGATGGCCCCGACAAAGCAACCTCAGGTCACTACTAATGAGATGCTAGCACAGACTAGCTCTTTTACACACTTCAACCAGTGCATTTATTCATGATAGAGCTGTTCAGATGTGTGTGAAGGAAAGTTTATTTAAGAGAGAGTGTGCAATTTTAGTCATATTTTTAGATTTGAGAATTTAAAAGTGAGCAGGGTTTGGCCTGTTTCTACTTGACCTTGGCTGTGAAGTGCTGAATTTGTCAATTACCTGACTGAATGATGGCAGACTCCTTTATATTGATGTACAGGGTGCTCTGAGGGTCTACTGTAACTGAATGATGTCAGGCCTTAATTGTCCAATTGCTAGGCAGTAGTGGGATTGAATTGCCATGTGTGCGACAGATCCAGATTGTACAACTGAACCCACCTTTTCAGGCTGGCAAAATCATAGGTCTTAATGCCATCAGCTTTTCAAGTTTTACAATGGGCTATGCCTCGTTATTACCACCAGCAGCAGTCTCTTTGGCAAGACTGCCATAAAGAAAGTGTTCCTCAGCAATTAAAGCTAATGAAATATTCATGTGTGGCACCTTCCTCAGCCATCCTCGCAAATGAGCAAGCCATGCCCCCCCACCCCAGCTTTATTATGGTGGTAGCCTGGCATGTCTGCAATTAGTGCGCTGTCTAGCAGCGCTGGCTGGGTATGGTGGGTAGCAATTGGTGGAGAGGGGAGGGGAGTGTTAGGAATGTCGGAGGGGTCATGTGATGCTTTGGGAAGGTACACAGGAAATGGAAAAGGGGAAGAACTGAACAAGCCATTTGTCATGCGAGGGTGGCACCGCCTGCTGATTCACTTCACACACCAGCTTTTGTGCAAACATGCAGCGAGGCAAGAATAGTGATACTTGTGTTGAGGTTTGAGGTGTGAGACAGTGAGTTATTACAAGTTTTGTGAGGAATACTTATTGATGGCTCAGAGGCTATTTTCTCAGTTTCACAATGTCTTCAGTTTGGATGTGATGTATCTAGTATTGGAAATTCCTCTTTTGTCAAGTTGTATTAGAAAACAGGACACCTTTTTTTGTAAAAAAAAAAAAAAAAAAGCTCACAGCTGTCAATCCACTAGTTGATCTTTCACACAAGCACACACACAAAGTTTCTTTCTCTTCTTCCTTTATTCTTTCTCTAATGTCTCATACATAGAGGCAGATGGACACGAATAGCCATGACAATGTTGTTTTGTTAAGGCAAAGAAAAAGGTGGGAGGAAACACTGAATAATTGTTTATTCGAGCGATCAAACTTTACCTGTGAACTCTCCAGTTATATAACACACTACTTTTTTAGTTGTTGTGGCATTCAGGACTTCAGCATTGATTTAAATTCTTTTATCACACCAATCCTAAATTTGCATTAACCAAAAACTTTACCCATCTCCATATCAACCTGGAGAGGCCTTTGTCACTTTATGAGGTTTTCACTTTGCCAGTGACCCTTTTGCATCTCAATGAGGTGCTGTACCCTCTCCTCCCTCATTCCCACGCAACGAGGCCCTATCCATGGTGCACCTTTCCTTGGAGCTCTGTGAGAAGTCCCGTGCATCTTCCAAACAGGCCGGCCCTGCCGTGTTTACTGTGGGATTAGGGGGGTGAAGGGGGCGGCTGCGGGAGGGTCTGGGGGCAGCTGAGGAAGAGGTAGCCATGGGAAGGGCCCCCCAAAGGCATGGAATGCCGGTGAGGTCAGCAGGGGTTGGTGCGGGGGGAAGCAAAGAAGCTCTCCGGGGATGGAGCAGGTGCTTTTGTGTAGTCCGTCAGGCATCAAAGACGTGACGAGGCTGAAAAGGTTAGTGCTGGCGCTGCAAAGCGAAACCCCCCATACACACACTTTTTTTTGGCTCCGTACTTGTGAGAGTGGGTGCAAGAGTGAAAGTGAAGGCTGGCTCCCATGCTCTGGTGCTCAGAGGTCACTTTTTGTACCTGAATGGGCTCCAAAGGAAGAGAGGTCCATGGCATATGCTCAAAGTAAAGTTTTCCGCTCCGTAAGGGTCTGTTTGCTGGCCTGTCATCACAAATGCGCTTCATTCAGACACATAGGGGGCTCGAAAGTCCCATCAATCTCTGAGATGACAGTAAATTAATCATACCTATGGAGTGTTTAGTTAACCAATGTCCAGTGATCTTGTTAGGCTAAACTACATTTCGCTAGCTTTGAAACATTCCTTTAGATTTGTTAAGGTTAACACAACGTATTAACCTTATTATTTACAATTATCATTATAATTTTTTTCCCAACAAAGTCAATGATGATTTTTGGAAACATACAGAAAGGAAAGTATTTCAAATAACTTTCTTGTTTGTTTTTTGTTTGTTTGTTTTCAGTTTCAGGGACTGTTACCGCTCTGACATGGCATTGGGTCAAAAAGCCCAGTCAGGCATAATGCTGAGGAGTCTTTACAGCCTAGCGACAAATTGTCTTGCCTCTCTCTGCACTTGACGTCCCAGCCTCACCCAATCAGTGCACCTCATGTCTTTTTTTCTCTCCGTTAGGATGGGCAAAGCAGGAGGAGGAGGTGAGGTGAGGAAGCAGGGGGGCGGTGGGTTTCAGTTGTTGCAGGTTGCGTCATGGGACCTGCGGTGTCCCCTTTTGTGCAGCACGTCAAATGTGGTTAACATGCGGCCATTTATCTGCAAAGCCTCCTGGGTGTACAATGGCATGGCTGTGTGTGTGTGTGTGTGTGTATGCAGAGGGGGAGGAAATGGTAGAGCGGTGGGCTTAGTATCGGAGTGTTCCCATTCTCTTTCCCTGTCGCTGTCACCTCCCCTCCTCCCCTCATTTCTCCTCTTGGCTGCACACAACCCCTCAGTCATTGTTTCGTTCTTTTTTATTTCTCTCCCCTGGGGTGCTGTGTGGAGCGACTAGGTCAGGCGGCATCTGACAAGGTGCTTCAGGATGTTGTGAGCTCCCTTGAGACGGATTGTTCCCCGCAAACGCGGTGTAAACCGCCAGGGTGAGAAAAAGAAGGTGCGCTTTAATTCCCAACAGCACCTAGCATATTGCACAGTGCTTTCTGCAGAGTCAGAACCAAAAGACCTACCATGTTGCTTAGTCATTCTTAAGGCCGTTTCATTTCTGAAATGTGAAAGGTTCATCAGATCATGAGGTCCTCTATGGTCCTTCAAAACAAAATCATAGCCAGCGAGACTTTCAATCACCTAGTTTGTTTTGCCTGAGCTAAGCCTCCTTTTCAGCAGTTCTGTGCCAATAGAAGTGGCATGCATGCATTTCACAGGTAACAAGATTACTCAGACCGGTGATTGACTCATTTGCCAAGGGAGCTGTTGAAATAACTGCACAGCAGCTCAATGCGAGATTTGTTAATTTTATTTCTTCAGACGTGATACAGTCAAACAGAAACTATGCCATCGGTTCTTACAAACAGCCTTTTCTGTTTGTGTATGTCTCCCCTAGAGAGAGTAGATGCAATAGGATCAAAGGCCAGTGTAATTATACAAGTGATATGAGGATGGGATGTAAATGTATTTTTCCATGTGAGTTTTTTCTCTCTGCAATGGTATGTGTCCACTGGCTTATATCCATCACAGTCTGATGAGAGAGATGATTAAAACAGAACATTGATAGACATGAACTCAAAAATTCTTCACTTGAAAGAATAATGTATTAGAATAGAAATAAAATAGGTGGAACTGAATTGCTTTTTGCTGAGATATTTGTTATTGAAAAGCCAACTCATTTTAGGTTGGACGAGTTACTGCTTCAAACATTGTACTTGTACATGTTGTTTTCCTTAGAATGGGTGGTTACTGTCCCTGGAGGCGAAGAGCTCTGAGAAGCCACAGAGAGCACTACCATTTTCATTTTCCATGTTCTCCCTAAAAATACACCACAGTACATCCCTGCATTTTTGCGGTTGGCACTGTGCACTGAGTCCCGATAGTTGGATTTTTGTGTTTCAATCCCATGTCATGTAAGGGCAGCTGATGTGTTTGGGACCGGCCAATAATTTCCCATTTCATCTGATTTAAGGAAGAGTAGTTTACATTAGCAGTGCCAACAAAAACCATCAGCTAAGAACGTTCCAGGAACCTCCCAACTGACCGTGAATGTTATCTATAAATTTGTCCACATAAGCTATTTACACTTGTTCACTTGTTGCTGCTTTTTACCTTCATGTTCTTTTCTTTCAGCTAAGCATACTGTCAACAGCACTTTTGCATCACATAAACAGTTCCCAAGCCAGCCCCACACTTATTTCCCATGACTGCAGGGATGAATGTCTTTGGACTTGCTTTCTTATTGTGATTCTGAGTTGACTAACACAGAATAGTCTGATGTTTTTGTAGCTGCTTGGTTACAAATATTTGCTGGAAAGCAGCTTTTTTGGTAAAAAGTTGCAGCTTTATGTATGAAATAGTTACTCGCTCATAATATTTCTCAATATAGGAAGTGGCATAAAACAGTCATACCACATAAGATAACTACAGTCGAAACAGCGTGCTCCAGCTGTCTGTTGCTACTCGACTGACGGCAATCAGCTGTTGACACATGGCCATCTGTAAACATTTAAAAGGATGAGTTTGCTTACAGTCTCTCCCTTTTAATTAAAGACCCAAGATGACGCCCACCCTTTTCCACAGGTTATGTGATAACTGCACCTCTCTGTGAAGAATGAGAAGGTCTGCTGACGTCGTCTCCAAAACACTCGAGCAAGGGTGGAGATTCAGCCGTGTCCAAAATTAGGCCCTCTGACATGAGCCATTACAGTGCGCAGGAAACTTCCTGTTGCATTGATTTGAACTGGGCTGTTTTGAAACACGGCTCATCTGAAATGAACTGAAGTGAATTGGATGAGATATCAGTGACCTTTAAGATGACACACTTTGCATTTGCTTGGCTTCCTATGATCGTGCAAAAGTAGACATATTTTCTGCTAAGGTTGTCATAAGTGTGTGTGTTACTGTACATGATGAGTCGTTTGTTTATGGAACTCACTGCTGAAACAGAGGTGAACCAAGTACACAGGGAGAAGCAAATAAACAAATAAACAATGTGGGGTGAGACAGGAGACAGGACAGGACAGGGAGGGAGGTGGAGGGAGTGGGCGGTCAAGACACATCGAGGAATCCTTCTGGGGCACCATGTCAACCAGTTCACCTGAAACTAATGCCCGAGCAGACACTCTCCCTTATGCAGAGCCCTAATGAGTATGAGGTTGGCGTGGGAAAGAAGACAGGGAAGCACAAATAGGTGACCCACTAGGACAGGGTGGGGGTCATACCTCTTGTCTAAGGGGGTCTTTTGTTTGCATGTCTAAGACATAGGAATTAGTGAGACCATAGTGTTATGGGTTATGCCTGGTTTGTTATGAACAGCTTGAGGGAAGGCATATCACCCACGGATTAACAGTGTTGTAATTATATACTCCATATATAATGTATGTATGTAATCAATAAATATTATTTTTTCTAGTTTAATTTTTATCTCTTTTACATCGTAAGTGCTTTAAACTTCAGTGAAGTTTTCACTTCAAACATTGTGCATTTTCTTTACTGTTTTGTTTGTTAATTTGTGATCCTTTAAGTAATAAGATGCAGGAAACATTGCAAAATAGGACAAAACTATGAATCCTATGAATATGCTATAGGCTGAAGTCAGTTTGTAGAGGTAGTCTGTATTAGTTCATATTGACCACACCGATCACATGGTGTAATCCCTGTCAAACTGGAAATCTAGGTTAAATGCAAATTGATTCAAGCAATACCAGACAGTAATTAACATGTTAGTTGTGTATACGAGCACTAGACCAGAAAGTCATTCATTAAGATATGTTTATGTCTACAGTTACTATTCAAACCAGTTGAAGGAAAAGTAATTATGTTTTGGATGCTCCCTAGAGCAAGAGTCAAAACTATCAGAAAATATTTTTATATGATGTGAGAGAGGGAGAAACTTGTTATATTTTTGGTAAAATATCCTCTGAGATCAAAATAAGTAATGTTATATAGTCTTGAATATGGTGAATTTGTAGACTGAAGCCTATCAGGCACTAACTATATAATGACAAAAATAAATGTTTGAAAATAAAATGTAAAATAAAATAATATATAAATGGTGAATGTAAATAATATTATTAATATGCTAATTGCAATGATGTGCCTGGTCATTATTTTAAATCTGTATGCACTAATTCTCTCTTTCTTTTCTCTCTCTCTCTCTCCCTCGGTGCTGATGTTCATCTCATCTGTTCATCGACACAGGTAAGAACATCTTCATATGCACACACATTTCACAAAAGCTAAAAGCCTGTTTGTTGTTGTCTACTGGTTAAAGACGCCCTTAAGAAAGCTTTAGACTTCCTCTTTATTATACTTCCTCTGCTGCACAGTAACAAAGTCACAATTGCATTACGGTTTAGCTAATTATTTGACTCGTCCCTGATAAGCAGCCTCACTGTTCTTCAGTGCTGTGTGAAGTCTATATTGCAAATCCAGCTGTTCATACGTGGTGATTAACTGTGCTTGTGTGGAGCTGTGTTGTCTATTATTAGATCTTCAATAGCAACAAGTTCACCGTACTTTTAAATTGGCATCGTGATAACTGTCTTTAGGAAACCATGACTTTCTTGATTCGAAAATAAATTTTGATCA
The DNA here is from genome assembly GCA_018155175.1 of Sinocyclocheilus anophthalmus. NCBI lineage: Eukaryota > Metazoa > Chordata > Actinopteri > Cypriniformes > Cyprinidae > Sinocyclocheilus > Sinocyclocheilus anophthalmus. The sequence goes on from JADLZN010001916.1 coordinate 512,897, forward strand.
CTGTGCACGGTTTGAGTCCGATAGAAGCTTCCTCAAACATATATAAATAAGTAACACTCTAAACAAACAAACTTTGTGTGTTTACTGGACACACTGCAAGCACTTTTTGTCTTGGTCCATTAGATTTTGGTTATGAGTGTAGGAAACAACTTTTCAATCTTTCAGAGGGGATCTCACAAGTGGAAATACCGGTCCTGTTGTATATAAGGGACGTGACACTACAAAACCTAAAGTTGCTTTTCACAGCAGCTAACGGAATGATTAATATTAAACCGTTCTAATAAAAGCTGCATGGTTTCACGGCCAAGGCAACAATATCTCTTTCCACCTGGGGAAATGAATAAATCCCGTTTCCCAACTGTGCAAAATCTGTTCTTTAATGTGTAGCACAGCCTAGCCTGCATCATGTGGGTGGGCTGGTGTTCTTCCCACTGAAAACTAGGATCTTTTTCCATTTTTTTTTTTTTTTTTTTTTTTTTTTTTGCCTGGCTGAGAAATCATTTCCTCACCAAGATGGGAGAAAGCTTCGGAACCAATGAAAAGGTGTCCCCAAGCTGGGAATAATTACCAAAATACAACCCAGAACATAAATTTGTTATGGAAAAATAATTAAAACAGCTGATTTGATTTAGTGATGTAGTTTTGTTTTAGCATTTTCAACTCTATTTTAAATATACATTTTGCTTGTCCCTTTGTTAACAAATCAAGCACATAATATGATATAATACAGTATAATATAATATTTTATTTTACTCAAGGACAGACAGCACAATTTTAGAATTGAAAATGGGCTTAAAAACTACATTTATTTTTTTAATATTATTTTTTACATATATTTGTTCTATATTCATAATTCATAGTTATTATGATATCATATATCATATTATATTATAAAACAATATTGGTTCTCTTCAGTAGGACCACAATCTTTTTTGTTTTGTTTTTTTGGTCAGACTACAATCTGACAATCGTAACGTCTGATTTTTGTGAAGTTGGGTCATTTTATTGTTGTATTGTTGTTTATTGTAATTTCATCATTCCGTCCAGCATGTATACATATTAATCAGACTATATTTGGCCTTGACATTGTGCACATGCTCTGAAGGAAGACACACATGTTTTTACTTGAAAGTCAAACCCATCACAAAGGAGGTAGATTTATCAAATATTTCATTGCATGTATACTGTAACAAACAGATAACTACGCATACAAACATGCTTAGTGTCATAAGTTTAAACAGGGATGAGAAATTAACATTAGTGTCATTTTGAATCTGCTTATCTTCACCTATTACATAGTTGGGTTCTTTGAGGGCATGACAGTTCCACACCTTTACCACAGAAGCTGACAGTGAAGGGTATTTTGAAAAGTGACGCTGGTGAGCTGATACAACTGAACTTACAGTGTGAACTTACAGAAGAAGTGGTGTGCAAGTGCTTCCTACATACATGTGTTGAGTGTGTGACAGACCTCATGTAAAATTGTGGCTGAAGAAAAACAAGATCAGTGTTTAGGGGAGTAAAATGTGGAAATGCACAGAGAGCGAGCGTGTGCATATGCGTGAGGATGGGTGTGTGAGGTACAGAGAGCAATTGCAGATAAAAGCTGTAACTCATTCTGCCTTTCAGCAACACTTCTATTTCAGATACGATAATGTCCTCACAAGATCCCTATTTCTGCTGCACTATCAAGACTCTTAAAAGCGACTAGGGCTCTTAAAACTATTCTAAGCAAAACAGCTTGAGCATTTCGAGAAGTCCCATTTTAAGTGGCAAATTGTTTTCCCATAATAGAACCAAGCAATTGCTAATTGGAGCCTATAGTCAAATTGACTGAGGACTGATTGGAAAAGAAAGACAGAGGAGGAGAGAAAGAAAGACAGAAGGGTCCTCCATGCACTTGCTTTAGAGTGCACCTTGAGTGGGTATGCTAGTGTCTCAATGCTTTGGCATTTAGCAGAGTGGCAGTAGCGCAGATCCCAGTCTGTGGCTTTGGATAGTTGCACTCAGGTTTCCATTTTCATAATGTTTATCCCCCTGCCAACTTCACCGGAAAGAACGTTTTTGAAAGGTGTCTGAGGTAGGGGGGAATTTGCGGCATAATCTGTGGGTAATGTAAAGATTTATTTGGAAATGCGCTTCAATCTTCAAGCTCCACCTCATATTTCCTGATTTACACAGTACTGTGATACTCCCTGAGTAATAAGTATCTCTGGGAGTGAGCTGCCGGGCTAAAGGCAGAAAGATGCCAGCATGACTCAGGAATGAGACATGGCGAGTTGACATTTCAGTCTTACCTTTTGTAGGTGTCGTCCCCCCGCTCCTTATTCCAACATCTGGAGTTGATCAAGCGTTCACTTCCTAGTGCTTTTAACCACCCCCGCAGCTTAAAGGGGGTCGACAGCTGTTAAAACACCTGAGCACGTTTGCCGGAGAACCCTTCCTCTCCTACCTCCCCGCAGAGGTGCACACATTACATGCTGGTGCGGAGAAAAGGGCCACATGCTAACTCAGGTGGTCTGGCAACCTGACACCACTGAGGTTCATGAGTCTAGACTAAAGTTCTAGCCTAATGTTCAGGGCATCTGAGGGTCTGCTGGGATTACAGCCCTACAGGCCTCTCTCTACAGCAGGGAACTGCCGTCTACGGTTAGATTGTATCAGCAATTTAGGTCTTGTCGGCGGGTGATCTTTAAGGTTGTGGGACAAGCTGGGGTTCAGACAGCTGTAGCTCTTTTGATCTTTCAGTCTCCCACTGTAGCGATCCAAAGATAGCTGTCACTCACATACACCTAAAAATAGTATGTCTGGAAAACAATACGCATCAAAGACACCTTGCATTGTAGTGTGCGTTCACAATTATGTGACCAGCTAAATTACAGACGGCTCTTCGGATTCAAAGGGTGTTTTTAGTGTGAGAACAAAACAATGGCTCGGTGCTGAGGTGATTCAAAAAGTAGTTCATGACCCAGCCTTTCTTTCTGCTGCGACTCAATGTAACAGAATCAGTGTTAGCCTCTAGCATCCCTTGGGAGAGGGCATTATGGCTGCTGTATTGTTGGCTAACCTCCTGCCAACTGTGCAGGGAACAAAAGGCCGAGCGTTTATTACCAGACCCTGCTGTGTTAAAGGAAGCCCAGACCAGCCCTCCTTTCCTGGTGATGGCCTTCTTTTGGCTGCACTTTCATCAAGCAAATGTAGCTCTTGCTAATAACCAGGTAGATAGCCAGTTCTCAAGAACAATGTGTCATTTTGAGATTGGTGCGAATTGGATTACTGATTAAAATTTGTAAATAATCACAATGAGGAGGCATGTCAGTTCGTGATATGAGCAGTTCTGTATTATTATATACTTGTGTTATCTTATGTTTCACTGTTTTTCAGAGAATTATGTTGTAATCACTTGATATTTGAAAATAATTTCTGTGAATTAACATTTAACACTTTTTTAAGAGTCTTGAGGGGAGTTATTATTGGGCATCATATAGTTTTCATGAATTATTCAAAACAAAAACAAAAAAAGGAGAGAGAGAGGGGGGGGCACTTTATTTAATCATTATAAAGTCAGCAAAACAACATATCAAAATATCAAAAAAGGGGTGCAAAAGGACCAGAGCTTATTGTAACTTGGTGGTAAAGATCAACATTTCTTCTACAACTGTACAAATAGCTTCATTAAAACACCATTTACTAGCTAAACTTTTTAAATCATTAATCATTTTATAGAACTTAAAATCAAGCATAACCCTTGCTTTTACCAGATTTTTAAAACAATAACCACATGTTGTTCTTCTCTACCCTCTATTTTGTTTTTCCTGGTTATATAAACAGCAAGTTCGGCTTGCCCAAGTAACAAAACAAATGCATTAGAGAGAAGAGGATAGAAGAGAGAGAGAGAGAGAGGGAGAGAGAGAGAGAGAGAGAGAGAGAGAGATTCCCATAACATCTTAGGTTTTTCTTTCCAAATGAGTCCTTTTAGATTATCACATTAAAAACAGCTTCCGTATTTCAGCACAGTCATATGGTAAAACAGGAAGTGGCAAAGAAAACAACTGTGGTAGGCTAATTATTGCTAAAAATGGCTGAATCTATGACTTCTGCTTGATACAATCAGAGTTGCTTTCTCGCACATCCGCTTAATTTTTACATTTATCGTAGTGTATTTGTTGGTTAAGTGCATGCTTGTCATACCGAAACTATTCGTTGTGTTCCACATGTTCCAAAGAAAGACATGTTTATACAAAGCTGGACAGAAAATGGCAGTTCAGCGCCAAGAGGTGGGCTTGCTTAGTTATCCCTGTCCATCCCTGGCTGCTAGAGCACATTTTTGGTGCTCGCCCTTGAAATCATCTCCACCTGGATGTTGTAGGCCAGAGTCCAAACACAATAAGGAAATAAAATACGAGTGTGAAAAGCTAGCAAGAATGGCTCTTTTCCCACTGGGACCCACTGCACTCCACAATGCACTTCGATGACAGGAAAAGTTTATGGCGATTTGTTGAATCAAAAGGAGGAGGATGGGGAAAACTGCTATGAGTATGAGCTGTCACATTCCGCACCCATGACGGAGGCATGCATATTTTTTTCACTAGCTTAGTCCAGTTGCTACATGCTAGCCTGAGAACTAATCGTCAATGTTGGCCACTGGCCCACATTGAGGAAATTCGGGTTGTTGTTAAATGGGAGTGAAAGTTATATAGATTGATCATTATTGTATGACTGTTGGAAACAATTGTGTGGGCCATCTCAAAAGAGTATTTTAGCGGACTCTTCAGTGTTTTCATTAGCATTATGGCCCACTGTAAATTTTGATATATGTTTTACTGTGCAGCCAACTCTTCTCTTTTAATCTATATTCTCGTTGTCATGGGATAGATTAGCTAGTTAGTCTTGTCCAATTGGCTTTTTAAGGCTGTATTGGACTTTAGGGATTGCACAGAGGCAGTGGGTACAGTTTGCTAATGTTGTGCAGTTGCCAGGACAGATTTGATCATATTTGACCAAAATGAATTTAAATATTAAACTTTCAAGGAGTGTTAAGTGTTAAAACAATATATATAAATTCTGAGGTGGATAGTTTACAGCTGCTTGCAAAATATGACTTGCCAATGAAGCAACAGATTTTAATAGTCCCGTTAAATGCATGAGGGTGTGGAACTGGAGAAAGAGTTTTTTTCTTTTGAGGGGGGGAGTAATGAAGACCAAGTGACTACTCAGAAATAATTTATTAGATTTTTTTTAACCTTCATCCTACCGATTCACTTGGGTGGAAAGTTTTGCCCTGGGGAGCCCATGGCTGTCAGCTCCTCTTACCTCAGACAACCAGCGCCATCGACGGTGTCGAACAGGAACAGTGGGACAAATTACCCGCACAGTGCCCAGGGGGCAGGTGGCTTTTAGGGGTCGTTTTCTCAGGTCACATGTAGGAGACGTACATCTGTCACTGTGAAGGTACAGCAATGGGGGACACACGGATTGCCGTTCCCTGATGTGTAAATTGATTCAAATTGACAGACGGTGGTACCTTTTGCTTCGTTACTCCCTATGCCCTCTTTAACGGTTTGGCCATGATCACAAAGCAGGGTTTGTTAGGGTAATCTAGGCTTTTGTCCACTTATCAACATGACGAATCATCTGTGTAGAGCTAGACGAGGTATAATGCAGTTCCATTGAGGAGCCGTTTATTTGCCATTTATTCAGCACTTGAATTAATTCCCCCATAGGACCTTTCACATTATCTTTCTGGTACACAGTAGTCAGACATGTATTGGTTGGGTTCAGGTTGCTGAGGACAACAGAAGATATTTGCAAAGTAAAAACAGAAGTGTTAATTAAGTGTGAAAATAGTCATCCTTTTAAAAAAGTATTGTATTTAGCTCTGTTTCCCCTTTTCTGTAAGCTCAAAGACAGATGTGAGGAGACCAGTATCAGAACTTATGTTTCACTGGTCTAAACAAATTTGCTATCTTCATTTGTCATTTACTTCCATTTGTAGTTCATCTAATCTTAAGCAAACATGAGATAGTTCTAATTAAGAGTTTTTGTTGCGACCAGTTTGCAATAGCTTTAACTTTTAGTGTTAGTGACTAACGTCTAATATATTTGTATTTATTTTAATTAATAATATATTACTGTTGTATTTATTTATTTTTTATACCAGTGTTTTATTTGATAATTAAATTTATGTTTCAACATTACTTAAAGAGAATCAAAGACATTTTGACTAATAATGTGCTCGCTCTTCTCAAAACCTACTGGGAGCATTATAATTTATGTTAGAAATGTCATCTTGTTTAAGAAGCAACATACCTATATCACTGTATAATACCATATTGTACACATTTGACATCTGAGACATTTAACACATTTTGGTGGTGCAGGGAAATCTTTAGTTGTGGTTTATCACCACCATCAGTTGGCCTGTACAGTGGCGATGTACTGTAAGCGACCTTTAAGCGACTGACCCATTTAAAATGCAAGTGTGTAGGTCAGCATCCAGTGGTGGTCAGAAAATATTGGCTTAGAGTCAGATTGGATGGTTTATGGTCAGGGGCTGATTTAGTGAATTGGGGGCCCCAGGCAAAATATAGGAATGGGGCCCTATACATTTGCACACATTTTCCTAGATCAACCTTGAGGTTCCATTTTGTTGTTTTCAGCGTAAGCCTGTGTGCAAAGGCTGTCTAATTTTTAACTTTAAAATACATTTATTTTTAGTTTTTTTTTTAACTACAAATTTAAATAAAACTGAAAAAATAATGAAAAAGCAATTATACATTTACACACCTAAAATACATATATCAAGAGCATGCTCACAGATGAGAACAAAACAGCGTTGGATGAAGTGGATTAAAGCCCTGCACGGGTCTCAAATATAGGCCCTATAGCCCGTCTTTTTCCCCTTTTCCCAAAAAAAAGCATATACTACTGTTTCAGCTATTAAAATAGTTTTGAATGTAATGGAAAAGTGATTATATTTCGTTTCGTTTTTTATAAAGTTAATGTAGAAAAACATTGAGTATTTTTTGTTCGTTAAATTTACGTTTTGTTTTTTGTTTTTTTAAGTACCGGGCCAGCGGCGACAGGGTGAATAATCATAGCTTATGATGGCTCAATTTTCGCCTTCTCAAATCATCACGACTTGCCTATAAAATCTATAGATATGAAACAGTTCAAGCATATCACAGTGTTAGTTTAGATGTTTAACCTAGATAAATGTGCGCTATTAGGTGCATATTCAATCGTTTGTGTGGAGAGTGGAAGCTGAAGCGCACTCTGCAGGACATGGAGGCGCCAGCGCGATCGCTTGCATTTTTCTAACAGTGGAAACAACTTAATATGCAGTCATTTTTGCTCATAAAGGTAAGTGTAATACGTCATTCTAAACTGTAAAGGGTCTAGTTTGATTTGTGTGCACTCACAATATCAACAAAACGTTGTGCGTTTATAAAGAAAACAAACGCTTTCTGCCGCCTCGGGCTTGAACAGGAGCGCTTCACAATGATGAACCTAAACTCAGACATGATCAAAATATATAGAAAGCTTTAAATTACTACTTTAAAACGAAATAATTCAAATCGAAAATAGACTCCTAATAAAATTAACTTTTTCATTATGTAATCCCTACGTTTCTCTCTAAAGGCACATCCAATTAGGAGATGGCGAGTCATTTTTTCATCACAATAATTGATGGATGCCTCGATTATAATTTGCACTTTTTTATTTTATAATTTCCGTACAGGTAAAAAGTAAAACACTAATTTATGATGGCATATATTTAAACTGTTTGTCTATAATGTAGCCTATAGCCCCTTCTTTTTAGTGCTTTTTTCTTTTTCTGATTTTTCTGTGCGCGTCTGAATACCTTAAAATGTAAAGGATTTGCTGCAACGCAATTTTTTATGATATGTTAATTATTTATATTTTTTATCCATGCAGCAAATGCTTTAAAAAACAGCTTTAAAATTACTTTATTGCATTCCAGATGCTTTTGTAGTACTTTTCACTATAAATTTTACGGGTAGCTTGAATGTAAAACATTTGAATTTGTTGTATTCCCATTTGTAAAATAGCTTAATTAATTGTTGTAGGCTAACCCGATATCATGAAAGTGCGTATAGCACGGTTTTCTGCTTCTATTTGGCGTAATATTTCTATGCAGAAATTGACTTTGGCATGTAAAAGACTGATAAATTCATAATTAACGGCATGGGTTCAGTCGACAGAAATACGGGACACACAGGCCTATAATAACTGCTGAAATGTTTGCGGGGCAAATCTCAGATCAGTCTGAGCGCTCATGGTACTCACAGTGCAGCCGTACTGCAGGCGCCACTGACTCGGACGGTTGTCCTGGAAATAAACACCGTAAACAGCAAACGTTCGCGTGTCCACGCTTAATGCGCATATCCTATATGAAAAGCATTTTAGGGGGCCCTTGGCTTTTGGGGGCCCAAGGTGGTCGCCTACCTTTGCCTAATGGGTAAGTCCGCCCCTGGTGGATGGCTGCGTGTTATTGGTAGACAGTGATCTGGGTTATTGAGAAGTGGTGGCCAATCAACAAGGGTCTGCTGAGTTACATAGTTTCACTACTGCAAAAGTTTGTCACAGGAAATTAACAAATAGGTGGAAGGGCACACAAAGAGTGGCTAAAAATGTCAATTTGTTCTTTGCAATTTTAGAAAAAGATGTTTGGCATTGCTACATGTTCGAACATGTGTGAGATTAAAACTTCCCAATGCCGTGTGAGTGTGTGCAAGTGTGTGCTATACTGGAATGGGATAATTTCATACAGTGACTTTCACGAATATTCATGAGGCTCTGGTGATATCTAGTGTTATTCATCATAGAATAATTGCATAAATGTTATTCGGTGAGAGAACCGAAGATGCCCTACACATTTAATCTCAGATTTTACACTGTTCCCTTGAACAACTCGTACTGGAATATCCATGGCAAAAAGCTTTTGCAAAAGTTTTTTTTTTCTTATTTGTATCATGGCACTATCGCACAGGCACACAAAGTTCCATGTCAAACTCCCCTCCGGTTACACTAGTCAAAAGCTGGAAAAAGAGGAAAGAACATGCCAAACAATATTATCATAGAAACGCCTATCCATTTATATTTCCTAACTTTTTAAACATGCTGAGATGTGAAGTCTGCACTCAGAAATGTAGATCCAAAAATGAACTCCACTAGCAGGGCATGCTTCTGTGCCAGCATGCATAAATTACATCACATACAATCCAGTTATTTTTCACAAGGGAATGAAAAACCCCCAGAACGATTCTATGCCCTGGACCAATGCAAGCCTGTTGCAGAGATTACAATACATAGTAAGGTCTGAACTGTGTTAGATGTGAAACAAAGGGTTCCCTGCAGTCAGCCTCTCAGAGGTGAAAGGTCAGCCCAGCACATCTGACATACTGCACATTAAGATGTGTGGGCCAGGGAGCCTTGAGGTACTATTTGCCACCTGGCAAAGATCAAGTTGTAGTGCTTTGTTTGTGTGTGCGCGTGTGAATGTGTGTTTTGAGGGCGCCTAATTATTATTATTATTTTTTTCTTCTTGTAAATCAGGAACTCTGATATAGCAACAGAGTAAAATAATACTGTGCACTGTTTGCCTGTAAAGTCATTATTAAATGATGTATGGAGAAAGTGAAGCTGGTCTATTTTTTATTTGATCTGAAACATTAGGAATTAAACATGTTGGTTTCTTTTGTCAAAAAGGGTTTGAACATTTCCAGAGAGCACTCCCACCTAGGTCAATAAATAATTCAGGCTTTTTGGAAGTAGGCCTTGTGTCCCCTTGAGAGGCTAGCGGGCTGCTAAAGCCGCAATGGCTTCATCATTTCTAACATTTACACGGGTATACTGTTTGCTGTTAGACTGGAGCTCATCTTCTCTGAGGCAACATTTCAGATTTGAAGAACGTCTAGATTTTCGAAACGGCGTGAGGTGATTCCCCAAAGCGGGTTTTCTTGCAAATGAATGTGATGTAAAATGTGTAAAAGTTAAATTAGTTACAGTTAGGAGGAAAAGGGATAATACTTTTCACAAACACACACACACATACTTACGTACACACACACACACACACACACACACACACACGGAGCAGTTCATATCTTTATGTGTTAGGGTCTTATCAGAGACAACCAGCTACAGACCTTTCTTTTTTCCTCTCTTTTGACAAACGACACTGTTGCAGCAACATTACCGGTATGATGAGGTGAAGTGTTTCCAACCCCTTTCGCTGTTTTGTTCACCTTTACCCACTTTACCACAATATGTTTGTACTAATATTTAAGGATAGTTCACCCAAAATAAAAATATTCTGGCATAGTTTGCACACTGTCATGTCTTACTTTCTTCTGTGAAACATGAGGAAATAATGAATGTCCAAGCTTCCTTTTTTTCGTAAAATAAAAGTGAAAAGGGTCTGTTCTTAAAAACAAGTATAACATGTATAATATTTTATGGTTTTGAAAGAAATGTAAGAAATGTACAGATTTTCTTTTTAATTGAAACTTGCAAAGTCACATGATGTGTGAACCAGCAGTGCTTATTGATCAGTGAAGGCTAAATGTATTTGTTTGTTTGTAATAGATTCTTTCATTCTTTTATTCTACCACAACCCAGATGAAATTTGTGCCTTTTGTGTGATTATTTTGAAAGAATAACAATTTATGTTGTGGTCAGTTCCCCACATAAAAGTAATGTACGATTTCAAAGACTTTTTACATGATTTGCATAAACTACTTTCATTATGCTTTTATATATATTTTTTTTGGCTCAGTCCCCATTTACTTCCATTTTATGGAAAAGAGCAGCCTGGACATTCTGCAAGATATCTTATTTTGGGTTCCACGGAAGAAAGAAAGGCATGTAAATGTTACAAAATGTAAAGTCTTACATTAATATTATTAATGTGTGTGTGTGTGTGTGTGTGTGTGTGTGTGTGTCAAGAAACATGCATATTATTATTAATGTTGAAAACAGTTGTGCATATTTTTAGTATTAAAGCTCAAATGAACAGCAGTTATTTGAAATAAAAATATTTTGTAAATGTTATGTAATATTATGTAACAGTTTTTACTGTAAGTTTTGATCCATTTCATGTGTCCTTGATAAATAAAAGTATTAATTTCTTAAAAAAAAAATTACTGACTACAAAATTGAACAGTAGTGTACATGTACTAGCACTAACACATGTAGTTTGTTAGCAATGTGTACAGCTCATAATATAGTTTGTTTTAATTAATATTGTGTAAGTTTACAAAAATGTCACTGGTTCAGAGAAGGATATTAAAGTAAGGCCTAGGGGCATTGCACACTGATGTGACAATGTGGACATTAATCGACTATAGATTCTCTTCTTCATTTGAAAGGAAGTTGAGCTCAATCAAGTGACACGGCCTCTCTGTCAGATGTTCATTTCTTTCTCAGTGTGATCCATGGTAACACAAAATATTTGGTAAACAGGCAGAGAACATAGGCACAGTAGCTTGCATGAGCGGCCTATATATCACATGCTTTGTGATACTCTGTCTGAGTTCAAATGAAGCTTACAGTGACTCACAATCTCACCAGGTTGTTTATGCCATGAAACCTGAATAATGCTGCTAATATTGTTTAAGGGCTTAGTTCGCTGGATCACAAGAGGTAATAATGTAGAAAATAAACATTACATAAATGCAGATAAACAAACAAGATAAACTAACTCTATTATTATTAATATTTATTTATTTGAGCATTTTTTGAATGAAAATTACTTTGCCAATCACATGTATCCAACCTATAGCTGGAAAAAACTCCTAGACATGACTACAAAAACTGACATCCATTGCATGTATAAAAGAGGTTCAGCTGCCATTTCAGTTAACGTCTGTTCAGCGCCCATCTCAAGGTGCTAAAGGCTGATTAAGTTCCTTTTATAGGGTGGATAGCGCGGCGCCTCTGCCTCATTCTGGGGCCCCATATGATCACAACTCTCTAAAGCTGGAACTTGGCACCGGCGGGCCGCTTATCTCATGCTCCGCCTATCGCTCCCATGACTGATAAGAGGCTAGGGCACAAGGGCTAGAAAAAAGCTTGTGTTAGTAGGCGAAAGAAATTCAATATTGACAAACAAAGGCGAGCAAGTTTTTTTTGTCGCTAAGTTCATCTGCGTGAATTCGTTGTACAAAGTAATGATTGTGTTTATAGCGACGGGCAAACAGTTCATAATTTATTCCGTCAAAGTACTTGAGAGGTGTTAAGAAAAAAAGGGAACTGAGTAAATTTTTAATTTTTCATTCGTAATGCATCGAAATATTGTTTCAATGGAGCTCAAAAAGGAGTGAACGTCTTACAAGAGGGCTTTCAGAAAACGAAGTATGCATCGCAATGAGAATGTGACTGCTCACGTCCTTCAGCCTCTGTTGTTAATAAGATATGACATGTTTATGAGACGTTGATGGTTTTTCTTGGCCCCACGAAGTTGGAAGGGTCAAAACTCTCAAAACAGACAGGTTCAGCAGGGCTTTTGTATTTAGACTAAAAGTTGTCAAGTGTAAATTACTTGTAAGGTTTGAACCATAGTGGTCTAGCTCTGGTTTCCATGGAAGTCTGGGAGAAGGTCAGAAATCAGCTTTCTTTTGAGGTGACCATGCAAAGATCGTGTTATTTATTGATATATGTATTTATACATTTTTAACTGAAAGGTTTGAGCTGTATTGCATTTATAAAGGCAGGGTTGTATTACCCAACAGCTAAAATCAACAATAGCAGAGCCAGCGTTGAAAGTTTATAAACATAATAGGGAGAATTATACAGTAGAGTTGTGAATAAAAAAGAACAATAAACATTGGGGTGTGAAATTAAAAACTCATATCGGTCTTTTAGGGCATTTATGTGGTCTGTAGGTTTCAACACAAACTACCTGATGCAATAAAAAAAAATATACCTGCGAACAAATAGAAAAAAAACGAGCGTAACGTTTACATGCGTGCTATACCATATGGAGTTTAAAATGAATGTCATCCCGTTCAAGAATAATAACCTAACATTTCTAGACTATTACGCTAATAAAATGGCAATAATTTTGATTGTCAATTTATTTTAGTGGTCAGGCACACGTCGTCGGGATTGTTTGATAGTTCCTCCTGATGGCCATTATCAAGAGGGATTTGGTCACAAATCAAGCTGCATACTCTCTTAAAGTGACTGTCCAGGGTACAGTAACTCTAACGCCAATAATTCCGCCTGTTTGTAAATGGCCTCGGCTAGCTTTACATTAGGTGTCCGGCAACACTTTGCCAGCTCCCTGTGTTAAATCAAGTTGATTCCCTAACAAAGGCTTTCAAGCGCCTGGCTACTCAGGAGTTAAGTGGGTCTTTCCTGTTCATGTGAAAGCCTGTTGTGTCCTCATCAGACATTACGAATGATGTTGGCTTCTGAGACTCTTAACACAGTCGACGTAATGAATACAACTTCCTGTTTTAGACGATAATATGATCCGTCGGTGCTCCCTGGAGGTTTCACAAGGGGATAAAACGAATCCTCCTCGCTGACAGTAGGAAAGTGAAGGAACAATGGCTACCGCTCAATATATTACTGGTCTCCACTCTAGCCTGTCTGTGATAATCCGCTGAGGCGCAAGGAGATGTTTGATGGCTTTGCCCCCTGGACTATTTGTATGTTCTTGTTTTTTTGTGTGTGTGTGGTGGTATGTGTGTGGCTTACTCCCAAAAGGAGTGTTACAGAGGGCCAGGCTGTATTCTTTAAGCTCTGGCATATCCATTTTGAATTCCTGTAATGGCGGTATTCTAATTATCCACTTGATCTAATTATACTTTGTGCTTTACTCCCCGGGTGTTTTAGCTGTAAAACCTCCTCAATTATCTCACTTTCACACTTTTGATGTGGGCTCGCTAATCCTAGTCACTTCCTCCAGAAATCCAGATTAGGCCAGATCTTGATGCCATGCGTCTTTCTCACGTAACCAATAATTTGTGCCAATCATTATAAACATAACTTAAAATCTAAATTTTGATATCTAAAATCAAATTTAGATATCAGTGGGTAGCGGAAATTATCAGACCCCTTTAAATTTTTCACTATCTTTGTTAGATTGCGAAGACAAGAGTCCATTTGTCTAAAATCAATTTCGTTAATTTGTTTTCCTTCATTAATGTACACACGACAGCACCGGCTATATTGACCCGGAAAACACAGCATTGTTGACAAAAATTTTTAGGCATAATTCTATTAAAAAAGGGAAAAACTGAATAATCCGCATGGTCCTAAAAATACATCAGACCCTTTGCTCAGTATTTAGTAGAAATCTTTTGATCTAATACATCCATGAGTCTTTTTGTGAAAGATGTAACAAGTTTTTCACACCTTGATTTGGGGATCCTCTACCATTCCTCCTTGCAAGATCCTCTCCGGTTCTGTCAGGTTGGATGTAAACGTTGGTGGACAGCCATTTTTAGGTGTCTCCAGAGATGCTCAATTGGGTTTAAGTCAGGGTTCTGGCTGGGTCATTCAAGAACAGTCACAGTGTTGTTGTGAAGCCACTCCTTTGTTATTTTAGCTGTTTGCTTAGGGTCATTGTCTTGTTGGAAGGGAAACCTTCGGCCCAGTCTGAGGTCCTAAGCACTCTGGAAAAGGTTTTTGTCCAGGATATCCCTGTACATGGCCGCATTCATCTTTCCCTCGATTACAACCAGTCTTCCTGTCCCTGCAGCTGAAAAACACCCCCACAGCTTGATGCTGCCACCACCATGCTTCACTTTTGGGTCTGTATTGGACAGGTGATGAGCAGTGACTGGTTTTCTCCACACATACTGCTTATAATTAAGGCCAAAAAGTTCTATCTTGTCTCATCAGACCAGAGAATCTTATTTCTCACCATCTTGGAAAAAAGAGTCCTCCTGCGGCTTTCATGTGTCTTGCACTGGGAGACGAAGGGCTTTTTCCGATCGGGCCACTCTGCCATAAAGCCACGCGACATGGTGGAGGGCGCATTGTTGGGGGGGGGTGGATGGGTTGAGCTTGCTAGCTAACTTTTTTCTCCCATCTCCCGACTGGATCTCTGGAGCTCAGCCACAGTTATCTTTGGGTTCTTCTTTACCTCTCAAACCAAGGCTCTTCTCCCCCGATAGCTAAGTTTGGCCGGACGGCCAGCTCTAGGAAGGTTTCTGGTCGTCCCAAATGTCTTCCATTTAAGGGTTATGGAGGCCACTGTGCTCTTGGGAACGTTAAGTGCAGCAGAATTTTTTTGTAACCTTTGCCAGATCTGTGCCTTGCCACAATTTTGTCTCTGAGCTCTTCAGGCAGTTCTTTTTGACCTCATGATTCTCATTTGCTTGACATGCACTCTGAGCTGTAAGGTCTTATATAGACAGTTGTGTGGCTTTCCTAATCAAGTCCAATCGGTATAATAAAACACAGCTGGACTCAAATTAAGGTTTAGAACCATCTCAAGGATGATCAGAAAAATGGACAGCACCTGAGTTAAATATATGAGTGTCATTCAGCAAAGGGTCTGAATTCTTAGGACCATGTGATATTTCAGTTTCTTTTTTAATAAATCTGCAAAAAAATGTCAACAATTCTGTGTTTTTGCTGTCAATATGGGGTGATGTGTGTACATTAATGATGAAAAAAAAATTAACTTAAATGATTAGCAAATGGCTGCAATATAACAAAGAGTGAAAAATTTAAGGGGTCTGAATACTTTCGCGTTACCGAGAACGGGGGGTATATAATATAAGATATATTTATATATATATAGATATATTATATTGATATATATATATCTATATATATAGATAAATATATATATAATATATAATTGTAAGTTATAAGATAATTAAGTATATATAATGTTATAATTTCATAATATATATTATATATAATTATTGTAATTTTTATTAATTTAAGTTTATATAAAATCTGCCATTCTTTTGTGTTTAATTTTGTCTATATGCAGTTATGACAGTCAGTTTATAAATAGTCGCTAAATAGTATTTCAGATTATATAAAAAAAATTGGCTATATTATATAGATATATTACACACAGCCCCACACACACACACAGCGTGGTATTGTATTTACTAGGTACTGTCCATAGGCGTAATGGTTTTTATACTGTAACTGTATTTTCTATCGCCCTACACCAACCCTTCACCTAAACCTACCCCTCACAGGAAACTGCATTTTTAGATTTTCCTCAATAAGCCTTTTGAATTACGTGGACACAGGTAGTGTCCTCATAAACCACCTTCATATTGTCATACCCATGTCATTATACAAATTTGTGTCCTCATAAACCACCCAAACCAGTGCACACACACACACACACACATCAATATATATTTAGAATATTTAGATTTTTTTAGATACAAGTATATCAATAATTATTACAATTAGTAATTCATCATTAAATTATTTTAATAATGTATTCAATTATTTCAGTTATGTATAAATACATTTTCATATATTTTATACATTTGTATGTAAATATCATTTTTATATTTACTTTTTAGCTTTTAATTTTTTTAATTTAATTTCAAGTCTATGTTTTTTGCTATTTCAATATAGCATTTTAGTATTTCTTATGTATATAAATTAATTTGGTGGAATTTTATAAATGCTCAAGGCAATATGAGTCACTGATCAGTGGTATTGTCAGCATATTGTAGTTCATTCATTCAGCTCTCACCTCTATCTCTATTCTGACAAAACAGAAGGGCCAAATATGGGTCCCTAGTGCATCCCATGGGTCACTGACCTTTGATGGTAGTTATGGGGAAAGGGCATGGAAAAGGTTTCAAGGGAGTCAAAGATTGACTACATAAAGGACCGAATCCTTCTCTTGTGTGCTACCTGCTGGGGAAGCTATTCAGGTGAACCAAGCTCCTCACACAAGTGTGTATGTGTGTATTATGATTGATGTGTGTGCAGGAGGGGGTGCAGAACAGATGTGTTTTACTCCCTCATTAACATCAGAAAGAACTGCCCTGATTGAAGGTCCTGGACCAAGGGGGCTCTATTTCTCATTGGATGTGGACTGTCCCCATTCACTCGCACACACTCACACACACTGACCTCTTTAAAAGGCTCCCACCTACACTGCCAGCTGGCAACTGGTGAGGTTTTGCCGTGGTCTCCACAGTCCACACCACAGATCCGTGCACATGAGCTCTCCGAACACCTCAGTCGCACACACCCATAAACATATGTTGGCAGGCACACACTTGCCACAAATGGACTCGACTTCCCGCTGTAGTGTTTCTGTGGGGTCAAACGATCCGTTTGAATCCATTTCAAAACTAGGAAACAAGCTCTGAGATAATACATATTAGCCTCAACCCAAATTAAAAAAAAAACTTTTTGGATTGAATACCTTGGAAATCCCTGTTAACTATTAACTAGTTGAGAATACGGCACCCTCAATCGCCAACAAAGTACTTAAGCGGCGAGTCGCACGGCGATTCAGGTTTTGCCCAGCTCTTTTTCAAGTCAAAGGAATAAGGCTTACTGTAATCTGCACAGGCAGCGCCGTATGTTATTATCATGTCCTAATTAATCTTACAGGAGGTGTAATTCAACTTCAGATTAGGCCCATACCTCACACAGATTAATTAACGTCTCTAATCAGCAACAGCAAAATTAATTTTGTCCTGATTACGCGTGTTTGAATTTCATTATGATATTGAGTGCAGAGTCTCACGCACACACAAAACAGGTTAGGCTGCCGTAAACGGACATGCACTAGTACACACAACAGGATGAGGGTATAATCTGTGTTATTCATTCGTGTTTTGGCACACACAGCACACAAGGCGCATGTACACACATGCTTGCGGCGGTAACCAGGAGCTGTTTGCAGTAGAGTGTTATTGATGGGACTGTGGGAGTGATGGAGAGATAGATGCTAAAGAACAACGCAGCAGATGTGCTGACAGTTGTTCACAGGCAACCTTGTGCATGTTTAATACCACCCCAGCTGATCCTGGGCCTGCTGAAAACTGGAGAGCACAGCTTCCAGCCAGCATGCATGTGTGTTTGACAAAGCCATCTTTGCCCCCGCAGCGGCACATATGAGCGGCCCATGTATACGGAGAGATATGGGGAGGGAAATCGCATTCAGCTGAGCTAGAGGTGGGTGAAATGGTGCAGTAATGCATGGTCTGAGAGCAAGACAGCAGTCTCAGCTGTTAATGCACGTTCAAATTAGAGAAATGTCTGTGAAATTTTCCGGTGCCGCTACCACAAACAATGGTTCTATAGTCTTGAGTGAAATGTGAGAGCACTACGGATTGAAGGACAGCAACGTGCGGTCAGCCAGAGGTTCTGACAACCACACATGCTTAAATTCTAAAGGGTGACTTCATATTGAATGAATGACGTGTAAGATTTTCACCCAGCTCGAACCTATGGATGAACACACTGTAACACCTCTCGTGAGCACAGCCACACGCCATAAACGTCTCTGCTCACCGCAAACTGATTCTATGAGCACTTACCACCCACGAGAGACGTCTGTAGGATTGTTTAGGGAATGCTATAAAAGCTGACATGGTTCTCCATTCATCCAGTATTAGCCACTGTGCGAGTTACATTGCGGTTATATGCTGTAAACAGTCGGATCGCGGCAAGAACCACGACGACAAGTCAAAAAGACAATCTTCTACGTGGTTGAGAAGAAGGCTGGAAATCAAGCCATGTATCGCTAAATTCTCAAAGGGTATCTTATGATAAGGTAGAGATAGTTTGTCTTTGTGGTGCCAGTGAAAGAGTGCTTGTTTTCTTCTTCTTTTTTCTTCACAAATGAAGCGTACCATAAAATGGCGGAGGGCAGAAGAAGGAAGTGTGGGAAGGTTGTGGGCAGGATGGATGGATAGATAGATAGGGCCACTCCTTACATGCATATTTCATTAGCAACCTGTCTGCTGGTCTGGAGCCTTCATTTAAAGCCCCCCTTTGAGGTCTTATTTTTTGCTCCATCTGGACCTGTTAGCTTTCAGAAACCCAACAAGCACTTCTGGCAATGCCACTGAGGAGTCTTAGCAGAACCCAAGCTGTTTTCTTTTAGTTTCGCCTTTTGTCTGATAGTAAACAGGTATTAAGGAAAGATCATTGTGTTCCATTAAATCAGCCTTAAATAAAAGTAACCAAGATACTGGAATCAATTTTTCAGAAGTGGAGAAGTTGGAAGCTGTTTCAGACAGCTCAATAGGACTTATATTGATGGCCTATGGGGAGATCCAGTCATGTTAGCAAGAACTGACTATGATGGAGCAACGACGTTTGTTAAAGTGATAGTTGCACCCAAAATATTAAAATGTCTGTAAGTCATTTATGCTTCATATCTTTTGTGGAACATAAAAAAGAATATTGTGAGATGTGTTTTTTTTTTTTGTTTGCTTGTTTTTGTTTTTTCCATATATTGAAAGTCAGCGGTTTCCAATATTCTTCAAAATATCTTCTTTTGTGTTCCACAGAAAGAAGAAAGAAGGAGAGGGAAATAGTTATGGAAACATTGTGAGGGTGAGTAAATGATGACAGAATTTTCCATTTTTGGCTGAACTATTCCTTTAAAAATAAAACAACAACAAGGAATGATATAATGTTGGTTCCGTGCTGGACTTAATTTGATATATAGTAAAAGAACAAAACCATTGCTTATGTTGCTTAGCCCCAAAAAACAAACAAATAAAAAAAAAAAACGACAAGGTGTTCATTGGTTTTTGCGGGGACAGGAGATGGAACCGGATGTTTTGGGTTCTGAGTTTTTTTTTGTTTTGCTTGTGAAACTGTTTGAACAGCTAGTGACCAACGGGCCAATCGCATGCTGAGAGCCACCGAGCATCTGCCGGGAGATTTGCATATTAATTGACCCATATTAACTTCCAAAAAAATTGATAGACTCTGAACTCGGCCAACAAATTCATCTGCCCGCGCTTCTAAGACATCACCTGCCGATTTTATGGTAGAGTATCACGGTACAAAGACGTTGTGCTCAAAGGAAAGAAAACCTAAAATTGCAGGTTTTGTTAGCATGTGTAATTTGCTTCATCTCTTTTCAGCTCTCTTGCCCCAAGGCAGTTTGGGCTCTTTGTGGTTGTTCTTTTCTCCCAGAGTGCAACCTGACTGATAGTTTGCCTGAGATAGAGGTTGACTTCTTTATCTTCCTCTGCACAGCATATTGTGTTCTCCTCTCCTCCTGTCTTTTCTCCTCCTCAGGGTAGCCCAGTGAGCTATTGTGTGTCTCCAGCTCTACGAAAAAACAAACACAAACACACACACACACACACCACACACACACACACACACACACACACACACACACCCACACAACACACACACACACACACACACACACACCAACACACCCACAGGCACTCTGAGTGGTAGAGGCCCAGAACATTGGCACGAGAGAGAGGGGTAAAATGAATGGGGTGGTGGGCACAGCGATGGTGGGTCTGCTGCAGGGGGAGAAGGGGGGAAGGTGGGCCGTATGGAGGCCCAAGAGAAAGCCTCAGGAGTGCTCTCTCTCTCTCTTTCTCGTGCTTCCTCTCCTCCCCTTCTCTCCTTCTTGCCTGTTGCGTTGGGTCCTATAGTAGACAAATGGGAGTTTAATTCAATTAGGGCCAGGCTACTGTTGCCGCTTCACGGCAGGGTCTGTGGAGCACCGCCACCCATTTACAGATGGGTGCATGCTAGATAAGTGCACGCACACATACACCGTCTTTCTCATTCTCCTTTTTTCACACTCACAAATATTGGCAAGTACTGAAATACTTAAATACAAGGAAAACAAAGCCCACTACAGTACACACACAGACACACACACCCTCTCCAGGTTTGCAGTAATGGTTCATGCATTGCTGAGTTTTCACTGAGGATCACAGCAGCACAAAAGCGGCCCTTCTCTTCCTGGGCCCTTTGTTCCCCCAGCACCAGTGTGACCTCTCCGGCTGCCTGGCCTTAAAACAAACACAGAGAGCCTCCTCTCCCATCACACACACCGTAAATAAGAGCACTTTCACCGGACATTATCTACATTCTAACCCCACAAAAAAAATAGACCCAATCCAGACGCTTTCTGTCAGGTTCAAGGCCTTCGCTGATATAAACAGCCTTGTGTGGGAGTCACAGATTCATTGTTGAAAAGTGTGTGGTTATGTACAGAACTTATTTTAAAGACCATATCGTCATCAGAATTACAGTTTTGCTTTGTTTTTTTGGCTGTGTGTTAACTTTAAGACTATTTATATGCTAACATACTCTTGATAAGTTTGACAAGTTTCACTTATAGCAGATTATAGCAGATATGCATCTGAAAATTATCTTTCGTTCGCTTCTTAGAAAAATGACCAAATATACTGATAATACTCAGTATTATCATCTCAATCGAGATGAAAAATACTCATCCTGCACATTTACTTTTATTATTTATTTCATTGAATGTGGCTTGTCCTGTCGTCAAACCTTTTTTTCAACATGTTGTCTAATATTATTTTATTTTATTTATATAAAACATTTTGAAATAATGTGCTTGTCATAGCCCAAATCTTCTTCCTTCCTCCTTCCTTCCTTCCTTCCTTCCTTTCAGGCAATAGACACAAGACAGAATACTGCAATTGTCATATTAAATTCTGTTCTTCATAGACTGCTTTAAAGCTATTTTATCTTTAGGGGGACCTGAAATATACATAATGTTATATTATTATGTCCAACAGGTGAAAATCATATACTCCTTTCAGATTCCTTTGCAAAAATCTCTGATAATACAGTTATTACCCATTTATGGTAGATCAAACAGCTGGTTCAGCATATACATTACCTCTGTGCACTTTTCAGGGGCATGAAACTGGTAAAAGTTTGTCCTCCCTACTCCTTTTTGAAAGATGAAGGAGAGGCTGATGTTGATTACATGGATCATTTCCAGGCTATAGCCACTAGGCAGCGACCTCCTTTCAACTGTTTGAAGCCTTACCTAGTTGCCCCCCTCCCCCACTGCTCGCTCAGGTGATGCGCACCGCACAGGAGAGAGAGAGAGAGAGAGAGAGAACAGAGCAGTTATTTTCCACCGTCTGTTCTGCCGGGTTTCATTACCGTGGCAGAGAGGCACCTGGGAAAGACCTGCGGCAGGCTGTGTCTGATTCTCGATATGGATGTTGAATATGCGCTCACCTTTCTGTTTCGGCCACTAGGAATAGACGGAAAGGAGATGAAAGGAAGGTGAAAAGATGAATAGCAGGCGGATTACCTGTGATCAGGGAATGCTGAAAAGGTGTGTGAGCCAGCGGAGGTGTCGTTCAGTCCAGATGGATGTGATTGTTGCGCGTTTGGTGCAACAGAAACCTTTTCTGTCTGAAATAATCGAAAGCTTGAATCATCTTTCACCACATACCAGTGAAATGGCTCCAGTGGACAGTGTGGCTCTGGGTTTGCAGGTGTGTCTGCAGTTTTTCCCTGAACGCTGGGAACACACTCCGCAGATGAGATGAGAGGATTATAAGAGATTGTGACAGAGCACACACATACCTGTCCAAACAGCTAAACTGCTCAGAAGAACATGTGTATGTGTGTGCGCGTACAACTCCAGGCTATGGAATGTGTGAACCTCTCCCAGTTAGCAGAGAGAGTTTTAGTCCATCCAAACTGGACTGACACAAGGTATCGTTTCTGTAATTATATTAAATGTTTGCTTGCTAATGTATTCCGCATTTAAAAGAGTCTGCCTATCTAGCTTGTTGCTCAGTTTTTGGTAAGGATGACTTTTGGTACCATGTTGAAATTCATTATGCCTTATTCTCAAAGGACAGCTTCCAGAATGATAGGTGGGTTGCTCGAGAATACGAAACAGCGCAGAGAGAGAGAGAGAGAGGGAGGGGAGAAAGGAGAAGTCAGGGCGAGAGAGAGAAGAGAGGTGGCCTCTTTGTCTCTAGGGTGAGCACAATGGACCGTTCACTGCAGGAATTATACAGCAGACCAGCTGCCGGAATGACACACTAAAATGGCAGCCAGTAGAATTGCAATGGGGGCAGATCTACATGGGGGAAGCGCATTTGATTGGTAGATGTCAAATAAAGTTACGCGAATATATGGAAAAGTATCGGTATGCTTTTATCATACTTTGTAGTTTTACTGTAAAAATAATAAAAATTGAAAACATAAAAGTTACAACCTGCAGGAGTTCAATCCACTTTTTAATCAATTTGAATTTAATTACTGATGAAGATCGAATTGTATGATCTGAAAATGCTAAAAAATGTGACAAGTTGGATGAAAACAAAGATTTTAGATTAATGAAAACATTTATTCTGTGTTGGTTTTAATGTTTTTTCCCCTTCTTTTTAACTTTTTACTATCACACACACACAAAAATTAAATTAAATTAAATTAGTGTTACAACCTGCAGCAGGAGTTCATTCCACTGTTTAATTAATTTGTAATTTAATTACTGATGAAGATCAAATTTTATGATCTGAAAATGCTAAAAATATAAGTTAGATGGATGAACTGAAACAAGATTTAATCATAAAAATATTTTACTCTTATCATTAGTTAATTTATTTATTTTTATTTATTTTTTGACTTTTTACTCCCACACAAAAAAGTGCACAAAGTGCATGCAATATCTTGGTCACATCTGTCAGACCCATGTGACCTTAGAGGCAGATTGCTTGATGGATTGCTTTGAGTGCCCATCACTTGCTTTTTTATCACTTACACACACTCACACACAAAGGCAAAGGATCTGCTTGACAGAATTCAAAACATGCCTGTTCCTTTTTCCAAAATGGTTTTCAAACCTCAGTGTGTTCTGTTTCTATTAGTGTCGTGAGAGAGTCTCTGCAATTACAGTAAAATTACTTTCAGAACAAACCATACTGACTTTCTGTAAAAAAACAAAAAAAAACAATCTCAAGCATCCACTCAAGTATTCAAGCTATGCCGTTCGGAATGTGGATGGCTAGCATATGTTGTCGAAAAACACAAAACACAAGAACAGGAAATTGTGATGTAAAGAGTTTAGTGTTTTGTGTGGGCTTAAAGTCAAACCACTCAGCAGTTCACTATTATTAATATTCAGCCCTGACCTCTGTATTCATCCTCATGATTCTTTTCCCAGTCCTCCCACTTCTTTCTATTTTTTCAGAACTCTCCCACCATTCAAACTCTGAATGATTGGCCGCAGCTTTTTAGCTCCAGTACAATTCAGGACTGCCTTTCGTACCTGCGTAAGACATAGTGAAGTGCACTTATTACTGGCTTAAAGATGGAATAAATGGCTGTGTGAGAGCGAAAAAGAAGAGATGTGGGAGGAGGAGGGAACAGAGGAGAGCAAAAGGCGAGATAAAGTTGCTTTACGTCCAAGGTATACTCGGACCACACAAAGAGCCTCTCATGTCTTACTTTCAACCACTCCCTTTATGTCTCTCTTTTGCTTTCTCTCGCTCGCCTTCTCCTTTTCATTCAAGGAGGGGGGGTGTCTTCACCCTCGGCCTGAAGCCGCTCCTAAATAATCCCGCTGGTCACACCTCTTAGTTAGAAAGCTTTTTGTCCCACGCCCCTCACCCCCGCCATACCACCTCACCCCACTCTTTGGTATTCAGCCCGGGTCAGTGCATTTCGACCATCCCTTGTACCCGAGATGGTTCCCCTTTTAATTTGCACCTGTTGCGCAGTTGTCCGGGGGAGCAAATGTAGGCCCATGGATCAGACAAAGATCATATTATGATCTTCACGTCCTCTGGCGTCCTCCTCGAGCAGTCAGCCTTTTTTTGCATACATGCAAAAAATGCGTGGGTATGCTTTTTTTTTCTTGGTATTTATTTATTTATTTTTTTAAGTGAATGGGCTCCTAAGGAGAGATTAGGTGTAGTTAAGGTACGCAGTGGGAATGGAGTGTTCCACAGCCCAGTCTAGTCCATTTGACGCCAACGAACTGGGAAATAGAGCACGGATGGAAGGGAAAGTTTGTTGTTTTTCAAAACTCGGTGTTCAGGAGAGGGAGAAAATTGTCCCAATTGTGAAATCAGCAATTAGGTTTTTAATCTTACCATTAGAGAAACTTCCCACTAGTTCTCACTGCTTTGGCAGCTTGCCTCTGAGATAAGGTGCTCGGAGAGCCTGGGGAGATGTATGCTGTATTAAGCAAGGAAAGAACTTCAAATGAACCTGAACGTTAAACTGCTGTTCCCATGATGTAAGCTTCATAGTTTATTAGACCCTCACCACCTCTCACCACCAGAGTTTTGTGGGTTTTTGGTTTGCTTTATCATGCTATCTGTTGTTGTATATCGAGCAACAATCTTGTCTAGTGAGGTTTCCATTATTTTGACATCTAGAAATTGTCATTTGTTAATGTTTAAATGTATGTGTGTGTGTGTATGTATGCATGTATATATATATATATGAAGAGTTCATTTGCAAAATTGGGTTGTTTTGATTAAGTAATAATAACTTAAACAAATACAGGTAATTTACTAAATTAAAGTTAATTGAAAGTCTGTTTTTTTTACATATTAAAAGTTTGTTTTTATAGCAAAAGCAGATAACTCCAACAGTTGTTTTTTTGCAAAAGCAGATAACTCCACATTTCATGTTTTAGAGTTAAAAAAAAACTTTTTTTCTTCAAAAATCTTTGTAATCTCCTCAGATGACAATGTAGATGCCTGACAAACGTTGTTGTTGTTGTGATCATAAACTGTATGGATGTGATTACACGCAATACACTGAGCTTTTCCCTCACCATCAGGGCAGGACTTAAGGCTGATTTATACTTCTGCGTCGGACCTGCGCCGTAGGCTATGCGTCAGTTTTCATTTATACTTCTGCGTCGTTGTCCGCGTCAACGTGCAGTACACATGCAAACCGCTAGTCGGCAGTGTCCACGGGCATGTTGCTGGTGTAACCCACAGTACCACGGCAAAAGCCGAAGAAGAAGCGGCTCGTCGGAGAAGCATTATAGCCGTGACGGATATCAAATCATTCAATTTAAAACTACAAAAAGGAGACAACAATGGAACAGGAGATGATGGCATTCTTTCAATCTGCACAAGGACTTGTACCACGGCAGATCAACATTGTTTGTTGCGGACAACTACTGATGTATAATGCTATGTAGTATAATAAATGATAAGACACTTGTTATTTGCTTTGTTTTATTTAATATAAGAAGGTATAACATTAAAATATATTAAAGTGCACATAAACACACACAAAACTCAAGTACATATGGAGGGAGGGGTTCTTGCAGACCAATCACAGTGCTTGCGGTCTGTGTAGAATTGACGCACTGTTAGATTTTTGGAGAGGTGCACGTCAGGCTACGGCGTATGGGTGTGCGTCTATGCGTAAGCTACGGCGTAGGTCCGACGCAGAAGTATAAATCAGCCTTTAGGGGCCCCTGGGCTTGAGGTTATGTTTGGGCCCTATACCTACACTACAAATGCCCTCAAATAGACCATCATTATGGAGTAACACAAAATACACAAACATATGCTTTGAGGTTCATAAATAGTACAATTAATATGCAACATGTCTAGGCTACAGTCAAAGTTTAAATGTAATATTAAACATTCATTATAATATAATAAATAGGATGTGTTCTCTCACTTGAGAGATCAAAACCCTGAAATAACACGGATTTTAAAAAGCCAGATATGTGTTAGTATTATAAAAGTTATTGTCATATCTGTGTCCTTTTATGTCACATTCTTAAATTAAATAAATTCAATCCGAATAAAAAAAGACATGCTGGCTATTAACAATCAAATGAAATCACTATCAACAAAATTAAAAAAAGTATCACTATTATTGTATATATTCACTATCATCAAAAGCTGATTCTTTTAACTTTGCAAGTGACTGTATGTACTTACAGCCTGATTGAATCATTTGCTGGTCCGTGTAACGCTGAGGAACAAAACACTGTTGTTCATGGACGCAGCGGTTCTGCTGTTTGTTCTATTTTCTTTCTGACGGAGCAAAACGGAATTTTGTGTCTGAAAGTTACTCTGTAAGTTGTTGTTTATTGTACATTTGCAATCTTGCAGATATTCTGGAAAAAAACAGGACTCTTGTTTGTGTGATAGGCTAAGTCCTATATCATAGACATAGCTATGTTATAAAAATTAAATTTCCATTTTTTATTTAAAATCATTTTGATGACATTTCTTCCCCACTATGTATAATGGCTGTAAGACGAGAGAGAGCGCTCAAAACTCATCAGATGATCGCATAATTTAGTGGAACATTAATATAGTAATATAGAATCATCCTCTGTAAAGAAATAAATGTGTGAACATTTGAGAATTTATCATTATCTTTCTAAATGTGCGCTCTTCGGGCCTAAAGGCTTAATGGAGCTGTTTAAAATAGCGTTGTGATAACAAACCAATCGGTGCAGACACAATTCGATATGTGTGTCCTTCTTCTATGTGAAATAAACATAAATACCAGTTTATGTTGTTTGATTGTGGCCTCGAAGGTCGTAGTTGAAAGCTGTAGCCCCGGCTGGCCCGTTTAGATCTTGCGTGCGCAGTGGAAATGCGGCTAATAATTTCTGAATTCTGACTGGCATATAATGAACAAATCAAAGGCGTGGGTCCACGGGGCAAGCGGGGCCCTACAAGGCCCTCAGTGCGCCATGGAAGTCTGGCCCTGGCCACACATTGTAACGCGCTGCTTTTGCAAGGTTCCATGAAAACGTTTCCGCTTTTATTTTCCTTTTTTGCCCTGAAGAAGATATCACAGTTTCATCAAGTTCGTCGAAATTATCCACCCTCGATCACTTTGTCATCTTTGACGAAACTCCTCTCAGCTAGCCTTTTTTTTTTCAAAGTGAAAGTAGCCTTGTCATCTGACTTGAATACAGCGCGCTGATTCGCTAAAAGGGACTTATCGGCTTCTGTTCAAAAACAACAAGGGCGCTTATCGGCTTCTGCAGTAAAACGTGAACTCGCGATGCCTTGAAAGTGAACAAAACCGGCTTTTTTGACAAAACCTGTTTAGAGTTCAGATCACGCTATATGTGGAGAATAATGCACAGCAATCAGCTCATTTTCTAATTTTAAAGTTTCGTTATCGATTTTTTTTGCAATTACCTTCATATATATATATCTATATATAGATATTATTTATCTATATATATATCATAATATATATTATGTGAAAGTTGTGTGTGTGTTGTGTCTAGTTTTTATGATTTAATTTGTGTGTTTGTTTACAAATAAATGCATACTCTGAAAGCGCTCCACAAGACATGTGTGATTATATTATTGGATGCTCGAAATTGAACAGGAGAATGCACATTTTAAACAGTTTATTGTACAGGTAAGTTAATCGCCGTTCTAATCTAATGCGCTGCTGCACTGTATTGTACACACATAGGCTTGTAGACAGTAGCTCGTACATCACGCACACATCGCGCGCGCACAGAATCATTCAGCGCAGAATTGGGGTAATGTCCTGAAAAGTCACCATCTCCTTGTAATACCTAAGTCATACCCTTGTCATTATACAAATGTATGTCCTCATTTGCCACAAAAACGCGTACACACACACCACACACACACACAGAATTGCGTTGACAGTATTGTCAACACTGTTCTGTGATTTCTCAATAAAATAGCTTAGAAACTGTAAAGTTCAAGTGTATATTTCTTAATAAATAAATCACTCAGCTTCACTATTAGTACACTCTAAAAAATGCTGGTTTGTTTAAACCCAATGTTGGGTCAAATATGTACTAACCCAACTGGTGGGTTAAAAAGCTCTTTAAAAATGTAACAAAATTTAGAACCCCACAGTTGGTTATTCCCTAATACCCAACCTTGGGTTAAAACAACACCAGCCGTTGTAGAGTGTAGAGAATGCGCCAGTAGAAAATTCAACACTCATCGCTCGTCCCTAAGCATTCTCAAATGTAATCTTTAGTGTGCTACTTTATCTGTTTCTGATTTAGAATGAGCAGAAATCTGTGAGAAATATAACGACCCAAAGACAAAAAAACTGATAAAAAAGCTGTTATAGGAGAAACAGCCATGTGGGCAGCGCTGTGTCATATATGCCATAGCTGTGCACAAGGTGTTTGTCAGCTCCAGACTTATTTGTTCATTAATGACGTCATCAGCGTCTAGTCGACTTCGACTCTACTTTCATCACATAAAAGTCGACTTTTAAAAAATCAGAAGTCGTTCAACCACTAATATAAAGGTGTGTGTGTGTGTGTGTTATTTATCTGTCACTGCTTCAGAAAAAGTTAACAACACCTGTTTTTCACAGGCTTCATACATTTTACACAATGCCTCATCTGCTTATTTTTTTTTTCTTTTTTTTTTTTTTTCTTTTTTTTTTTTCTTTCTTTTCACTTGCAACCTCAGTTGGCCTGCTTTGACTTTATTACTCTGTGTTTACTGCGTTTGTAAAGAAGTGGGGTAGCAGGTCAAGATTGTAGCTATATAGCCTGACCACCAAGACGCTTAAAATGAGCTTAAACTCAAATAATAACACCTGGACTCTGTTCTGTCCTCAGTGCTGAGTTATGAAAATGTGGTGGATGCCGGTTCAGGGTCCGATGAGGAGGACAGACTCCTGGGTTCTGAGGGCGAAGGCAGTCCAGCAGGTGTGCCGAGTCTGGAGGCCTCACCCCGGGTGGCCCATGCCCTGCTCTCCTGCCGTGGGGATGAAGAAAATGAAAGCCAGGATGGGGCAGGAGCCCATGTCTGGTGCCACGGAGACCTGAATAGTTCAGGTAAGAGTGAGCGCTGAGAATATCAGGCCAAAATTAGGTATTAACATATGAAACATATGAAGTCGAGGTTCAATTTTGTTTTCTTTTTTCATCAACCTTGCCATTTTCATATTACCAGGACAGAGCAGCTTTATTTATTAGGCCAACACCTAGCAGCTGTTTGGCACTTTTAATGTAATGGCAACTTTTAGACTATTAGCTCACATTTCTACTTTGGTTTCTTACTTTTGTCACAAAGTAGGTTACACCTAATCTTCAGTGTCTCATCACTGTCTCCACACCCCTTTCTTCTGGCTTCGTTTTGACTCACCCACCCAAAAAGCGATCAAGATCACAGACAAGACCCAAGCTAGTGAGGCTTTAAAGACAAATTCTCTTAATTAGGATTACATAGCTATCATTTAGCATGAGTGTGCCCTGCTGAAGACTCATTAAAGGCCTTAAATGAAATTTTTAGCATTATGATGGCCATTTACATACATAATAGGCCCACAATTCCCTGGGCCTGGCTGACAGTTACAGAGTGAAGGGAGAACTCATGCGAGTCGCCCGGTTTGAAAAAATAAAAAAAGAAAGAAAAAAACCCGAACGCTAGCAATCAGTCTCGGCTAATGACTAAACCATATGCATCACGTATCTTCAGAGAGTGTCACAGTCGCAGAACTAAACAGGGTCTTCGGGGATGTGTCATCCGCTTGAACAGTGTTTTGTTTAGTTGATGTTCACACCATGATATGCTAGATTAATGAACGTCATCTGAGTTTATTTGAAGACCACGCCTCTGGCAGCATAGCATTATTTTATTTTAGTGACTAAATATGAAGGTATGAGTCTGCTTTCTGGAAAAAAAAAATTGTGTTATATGTTGATAAAAGCAACATCTTAAAAGAGGCTGCATGAATCATCTTCTGTGGTTCTTCCTCTTTGTATCAGTGCGCTGTGGTAGCTAGAGAAGATGCACCTCAAGTCCCCTGTATATGCTTTGCTAAGACAGTGGGGTTCGAAGGATGACTTTTGGAAGTGCTTCTAATTAGCATTTTTCTGATATATATACAGTATATATATATACACACATCATAAAAATATATTTTTAAAATAACAGTTCCATTATAAAATATATATATCAGCAATTTGCAGGGAAAAGCTTTATTGTGATCAAAATGCATAAAAATATAAAAATATTTTGAATATTTTTACAATTCAAAATAAACCCGTTTATATTTTATATTTTATGTAATTTCGCTCCTGTGATGAAAAGCGTATTTTTAATCAGCCTTACTCCGTCTTCAGTGTCATGATCCTTAAGAAATCCTTCTAATATGCTGATTTGTGCTCAAAGAAACTTATTATTACATGTTACAAACAGCTTAATTTTGGTGGATGTGAAAATTGATTTTTATTTCTCAGGAATTCTTTAATTAGTAGAAAGTATCAAAGAAAAGCTTTTCTAACTACATTTTTTTCATAACATTGTAAATGTTTCTACTGGCACTTTAATACGTTTAATTCCTTTCTGAATCCAATAATTCATTTCTTTCTCACACACACACACACTCTAAAAAATGCTGGGTAGTTTCAACCCAACTCTGGGTCAAATATGGACTAACCCAACCGTTTGGTTAAATTTTTGGTTACATTTTTTAATTAGCTTTTTAACCCAACAGTTGTGTTAATCCATATTTGACCCAACATTGGGTTGAACCAACCCAGCATTTTTTAGAGTGTAAGCACATACAAAAACTTCTAACCATATTTTTAGTGTACTTTATATATCCATGTATTAAATATATGTGACCCCTGTGACCCACAAAACCAGTCTTAAGTCGCTGGGTATATTTGTAGCAATAGCCAACAATAATTTTTTCTTTTATGCCAAAAATCATTAGCATTTTAAGTAAAGATCATGTTCTATGAAGGTATTTTGTAAATTTCTTACTGTAAATATATCAGAACTTAATTTTTGATTAGTAATATGCGTTGCTAAGAACTTCATTCGAACAACGTTAAAGGCGATTTTCTCAATATTTCGATTTTTTTTTGCACCCTCAGATTCCAATTTTTCAAATAGTTTTTATCTCGGCCAAATGTTGTCCTATCATAACAAAAACCATACATCAACGGAAAGCTTATTTATATATAAATCTCAATTTTGAATAATTGACACTTAAGACTGGTTTTGTGGTCCAGGGTCACATATCTTACATAAAGTGTGATTTTACATCTTAACTTTTCTTTGCTTTACATTTTTCACAAGTCCTAAAACTTTGTTTCCAGGTTTAAATTAAAAGTCTTCTGGACACTACTTTATTTATTGAATGTTGAAAAGAAATGTTGCTAAGTTGTTACTCTCATTCTTAGACTACTTCTCCCATTTGTTTCTTATGCTCCAGTCCAAACAATGTAATGACAGAAAAAAAATTTAAAAAATCAGTTTTTCTGGGTCTGAAAAGAATGTAAAGTACTTGTTTTGCTACACTGTATAACAGTATCAGCACTTGTACTGTATCTCCAGTATTTGCAAGCATATTTACAAACTCATGTAGCGTCTGGAACACTCCAACACACAATATATATTTTGTTAGCTAGATTTCACAAATACTTTGTAACACCCCAGGACGCAGAACAAGACCCTGGTTTCATGGTACCCCGATACATTTACAACCTTGTGGAATGCGAGCCGTCTCTCATTCTGCTTTCTCCAGAAACAAGTGGTACAAATGCACAGTAGAAATTGACTTTTCTATTAATTAATTCATAGGAAAACCTTTTTTTTGAATGAACACACATATTCTTCAGCCATTGTGTATATTATTGCTGTTTTGTATTAATCTGTTGTATTATGGACTATTTTTATTCATGCTTACGATAAACACTCATTCATGAAGTAACTCACCTGTCTAAGTATACTATGAATTCGCTCTTCTGATCGACACAAGTGTGTATATATATGCTGATACCTTGCACATAGTGATGTTCTAATAAGCGGTACTAGTTTGTGCATCAACACCCAATCGAGTTCCATATGCAAATTACCATGCTTTTACACAAAGGGTTATAAAACTCCCCAGTTTTTCCAAACTCCCGCTTGGAATTTCAGCCCTTCTCATTGGACAAGCCCATCTTGAGATGCGTGAATCTCTGCAGGCTTTAAAAGCCACACTCCATGTGACCCGCCCCAGACGGTGGTTCAGGGAGATGCTAAAATGAAGATGAGAGAAACGCTCCAGGATACCAAAGCTCGTGACAGGCTCCGGCCTAGTCCTTTTCATTCATCAAGATTCTCTGACTCAAAACTGGTTCTTTCTCATCAGCCAACTTCAGCTAGATCTTGGGCCTTAAGATTGCATCATGAATCTTTTTCAGA
Source organism: Sinocyclocheilus anophthalmus (assembly GCA_018155175.1). Lineage (NCBI taxonomy): Eukaryota > Metazoa > Chordata > Actinopteri > Cypriniformes > Cyprinidae > Sinocyclocheilus > Sinocyclocheilus anophthalmus. Next base: position 546,028 of record JADLZN010001916.1, read on the forward strand.
CATACGCAAGTAGCAAACTTAATTCTATTTAATTGGTGCATTAAGTATCAGTTACACCTTTTCACAAGGTTTGTTTGAACTAAGAATCTGACTTTTTCCCTCAGGTTTTAGATCTGCTGAATATGCAAAATGGTTCCATAATGTCATTCCTTATGTCTCTTTCTTTAGTTTTAAACTTTAACCCTTTCCTATACCAAATGTATGTGTGTGTGTATGTGTATGTTTATGTGTGACCAGCTTAATGTGTTTATGTATATGTAACTATTTTAAGTGTTTATGTGTTAATAAACCTTCTTGTATCACCTTGACGTGTTCATTGTGTTACTCATACCGATAAGTCATAATAATGCAGATTTACAGGTACAAACTATGAATTGTACGTAAGAAAGTGTATTATTTCCTTTAACCAGGAATTAACGTTCTTATAATTGACACGACGTGTTGACCCTGAGTGTTCAGGGCTAATATCTACATTGGCTCTAAAAGATTAATATTATCAAATTATTATGGTTAATTATTCCTAATTTCCTTTTTTGTGAGTCTAACCATTCGCTACAGATTGGTAGGAGAATGCGGGCATATAAACGAAAGTTATGAGTTACACCTGCACCTTAAAAGTGTGTGCTTGATAGTCCATGTTAGAATAGGGCGTGACTTGAGATATGCTGGTGTGTCCCTATTTGCTGGCTTGTTGAGAGGCAGATAAAGTGGGGGTTTGAATTGGTACTGCTATTATAATTGTGAGTGTCTTTATGTATTTCATGCTTAATGGAATCAGTGTAAGGTTAATCTGATTTTAACAAAGAAACCCTAATTTCAGTATTAAAACATAAATCTGTCTTGACAAAGCGTAAGTCTGAATCTCAGCTCATCGGCATGTCCAAACTGTACCATAATGTAATATGTTTTAGTGAAGAAATCACAAAATTGCAGTGTTGTTTAAATTGTTTCTGAAGAAGGAATCTTAGTACAGTTATATCAAGGTAGATGTGTGCGCTGCTCCCCTTTCTACAGCATAAGGCCTTATAGTTTATAATTAGATTGAAGCAATTCATCTATACTTTGACTGTATATATACAAGCCTAGTAACCTGGTGTCCATTGCTGTGTTTCACTCGATGAGTGAAATTAAAGGTGTAATACTGTACTTTAGTACTCATATGTGAAACATAACTACATATATGTTTAAACTGGCTTTAACTTACAGTAAACCTGTTTTTTTTATTCTTTAAACAAGTGCAAGAAGTTTTGTTAAATTAGAGAAGCACTCACAGAGGTGCTTATGTAATGCAACAAGTCTTGAGGGCTGAAAGCACCACGTTCTAAAACTATGACTGTTTAACATAGGCAGACATTAAACTGCATTAATTACACTGGCATGCATTGGTTTACCGTGACAACAACTTGTCACAGGAAGTGCTAACGTCACATAGCACAACACGCCATGTTTGTAAACAAACCATATGAAGCAGCTAAGCTAACACGACTTAACATACTTTCATCTTAGGCTAAGCTACCAAATAACTTTAACAATTAGGGTTTAACACTCTTTAATTGAAGCTCTTAAATACAACATGTGTGTGTGTGCAGTGTGAAGTAATTTGAAATTAACCTAATCCATGGTTTCTGATTTTTCACTTTCTTTTAATTTTTTTGTTCTTTTTCTATGTTTCCCAATCTTCAATTCATCTCAGCGAATTTAACTACCTAGATGTATCCTTCCTGAATGCTATTGCTTAGTTACTAGTTACTTAAATCTAAATTTAATTAAATCTTAAATGTCTATCGAGGAAAGACTCATTAAGATATTGGGTGCTTTTAGTAACACACTAAACACTAGTGCTGCTATTTGTTCCTAATAACAGAATGATTACCTTGTTTTGTTAATAGCAATCAGCTAATTTTAAATCCTTTACATGTTATGATTAACCCCTTGAGTTCTCTCTGACGCAAAAGAACCAGAGACATTTCTATTTGATTTTGTTTATTTTCAAAATAATTCAGCATAATCGAATAGAAGATCGTCCTTTTCTTCCGCTTTCCCTTTTCCTCCTTCTACCTCAGAGATTAAGCGTGTTTGGGGAACCGTCAGCAAATTCTGAGTGATAATTTGACAATATTTTGACAGTAGTCTTAAGTCATCAATCAAAACCCTGTTTATGCCCTTTTCGGCAAACATATGCTGACCCAATCCTATCTTAGCATTCACACTCTGTTTGATCTTGTAGTAGTCTCTAGCCATTACTCTCAACACAAGTTTGCCAAAAAAGTTGCAGATGCTCAGACTAACTGCACAGAATGCAGAACAGAGAGGGCTGGCCAGGCGTCGTGAGGAACCCCCCCTTTACCCAGGCCCGACGACCAACTACTGAGCCGAAAGCGGCTGGACGCGGAGAGGGTGTTCTCAGACTCGGACTCGGGCGAAGTTGTGGCACAAAGCTCGCCCAGGTCAATATCTTCCTGGCCCACAACCTCATGGGTCTGCGTAAATGATCTCAAGCAACATATCACAGCGGTAGCCCACAAGGACCCCAGCAAAAGGGAGTTACAGGAGGAAATCAATAGATTTAAAAGGCTCTGACAGCTGCTGAACAGAAAGAGCACCTGGAAATTTACCAGAAATGACTGGAAAGTAACACCCACACAAAATTCTATTACAACGCAAATTCTGAGCTCTTAGACAAATTGCCAGAATGGAGACGCTGATCCCCACTGAACAACACCCAAGACAATGACATGGCCAAGAGAACTCATTACTCTTATAGGCTGCAAACGGAAAACAGTGGGGAAACCCCCTATCCTGCTCCCGCACTCAGCAGTGCAAACTCCTCATTTTCACGAAGCTACAAAAAAAAAACGAAAGGGGGAGCCGCACTTTCTTCTTAACAACTCGCAACAGACCATATACCTCCAGCAACCACAGAGAGTAGGGGGTCCCTTCCAAGCATCCCTGCAACAGCGCATGATGCGACCCCCAGAAACATTGACAAGCTAACCAGAAATCAATAGTTTCCTACTTTATGCAGTACGAGCTGTAATTTAGAACGGTGGAGTCGTTTTAACATTGCTTGCAAGCAGACCCAATACTCAACCTTATGTGTCTGTTTCATAAGTTAGTAACTTCCTCTCCATGCGCATACCAGTTCCTGATCTAAACCAGATAAAATTATAGTTTGAATTTACCTTCCTACGAGCAGTAAGAAGTTGTCAGTGCTATAATGTTTTTAAATCGTATGATAAGAAACTAACCTTACTTTAGCGAAGAAATCCTAATTTCTATTGTTAGTAGAGCAGAAGTCCTATTTTCTGACGAATCTCGATTATCACTCAATAATTGGACCAGAAGAATCGGTCTTATTTTGCGAAGAAATCCCCGCTTCTTCAGTACTGTGTAGGGTGATCTGAGCGATGCTCTCTTTCACACTGATTAAGGCTTATTATGTGTTAATGTATATTGTATTCATCGACCCCTCATGTGAACTTTACGTAACTCTTACATTCGCGCCGGTTCTGATTATATTCAGATAAAACTATAGCTTGAAGGTGTCTTCCTACAGGTATTAGAAAGTTTCACTGCTATAATGTTTTTTTAAATCGTACGATAAGAAACTAACCTGATTTTAGCGAATAAATCCTAATCTCTGTTGTTAGTGGAGCATAAGTCTATTTTCTGACGACGCTATCTCAGATTAGCAGCTCATATAAATGGTTCCAGAATAAATCGGTCTGATTTTGGGGGAATAAATCCCCTTCTTCAGTACTGTGTAGTTGATCTGAGCGATGCTCCTCATTTCACCGATTTAAGTCCTTATTATGTGTTACGTATCATTGTTTTTCATTATGACTCGCTCATTTGAAATATTTACGTAAAATTAATGGTGTTATTTTAGCTTAGCTAACTACGAATCCACCATTGCCTTTGAAGTGAATGTGCTGTTTTGAGTAATTAATGAATTTGTACGGGACATGCATGAGATTCCCATGCATGCTCACAGCAGTGCAAATCTGCTCCACGTGCACCTGTTGTGAGCTTACACTGGTCTCCTAGCAACACGTGACCCCGAAAGTGTGAGCAGACTCTTCCAGTTAATCTGACAACACCACCCACTTCACAGACCTGTGTTTAAACAAAGAATTGCGTGTAACTAACACTAACTCTTAAGCTAAGCCCTTTACCTCACTGCTAGCTGTTAGCATACGACTAACACTAGATAGGCGTGTAAAGTGTAACTTTCAAACCACACCTCTCTCTCCCTCTCTACTCGCCCTCTCTCTCTCCGTCACCCTGGTGTCCTTCCTGTGATGCCATCACGGTCCCTGTGGGACCCACCACATACTTACTGGTTTATACTTTGTTTTTTTTGTTTATTTTTGTTTTGACTTTATTCTCCCTCTTTTTAATTTTATTGCATTTATTTACATTGTTTAGCACAAATGTACCAATTCAACTAAATTGATTTGTATTAAATTTGAGGTTCAATTAAATCAATTTTTATTTATTTTTTATTTTATTCCATATTTATTTTTATTTTATTTTGTTTATTTACTTTCCCCTTTTAATTTCCTACAGCTCTTATGACCCCTTTTTTTTTTTTTTTTTTTTTTTTTTTTTTTTTGTTTTTGTGTTTTTATTTTTACCTTATTTTAGTTATTTCACCATCACCATCGTCACTTTTTGTATAGGATTACAGTAGTTCTAACAAACTGTTGTTTCCTTAACGAGTTATACATGTTATTAGTAGCATAATCCCTGTTTCCTCTCAACTT